>VUYV01000252.1:100097-374314 GCA_008711295.1 Anarhynchus alexandrinus
TTTTTTTTTTTTTTTTTTAATTTGCTTTGGAAGATGTATGAAAAGAAGAAATTTTGGAAGAAATTTGACGCAGCTTGTAGATTTCTTGTGCCATGAACTAACGTGTAAAATGCCACCAGGACTGATTGATACTTGTAGCTTGGCCTATGGGGTGATGTGAAGTCATCTCTGTTATTGTAGCAGAAGTCCTCAACAAACAGTTGCCAGATACCTTTTCCTGTTGCACAGATATCTGAAAGCTCACTGGAATGATGTAGATTGGTTTGATAAATAAGCGGTGCAAGTGGTGCTGAAGCTTGCCTTTTTCTGATTCTGAAGTGGGTTTTAATGTGTGGTGAAACTATAAACTTCTGCATTGTTTGTTGCTCTGTTAGACTGTACTTAGTTATGTTTCAGTTCTTATAAAGTATTTTAAAAAGTTCCTTTTTCATTCTTTCTATTTAAGTTTTATTGACGCTGTTGATTATTATTTCAAGTTCAAGGTAGGCTTTCATATTGGGCTTAGGAAATAAACCTAACAGCATTATTTTCTCTTGAGGAATCTTCTAATGATATTGTACTTCAGTAAACTCTGTGATTGCATGAGGTGAAAAAAATTGGTATTTTCAAACAGTCCAGCTTTGTTTTCCGGTAACAGCATAGAATTCCAATTTTATGCTTTTCTAGTGTGTAGTAATCCTCTATTATATCTATCTTTCTTTTTTTTCATCTGGGTCTTTTTGGCTGCTGTGATATTTCTGTGCCTCCTGGCATAATACTAACCACACCCTTCATCTCTGGCTAGTGAAGGAATTAAGTTGCAGGTCTGCGATATTTCTGACCGGACAGCTAACTGATCGTATTGTCAGCCTTTGTTTTAAACTTTTTCAGGCATTTATCTCTATTTGAAACTTCTTAAGAAAGAATTAAAATATTTTAAATGTTCTGTTACTAAACTTCCATATTTCTTCCTTTACTGTGCATATATTTTAGTTCTGGTTTGGTGACTTAAACCCCATAAAAGTAGACTTTACTAATTTAAAAATGAATTCTTTTCACTAGCCTTTTTAATAAAGAGGAGACATCTGAAGTGTCTGGTTATGGTTGCTGTTTCATTTGCAGGGTGTTGGCCCTGCTTCATTCAGTATAAACTGTAATGCAAAGGTCATAGAGATTAAATAACATATTTAAAAATTATAATGGTGCAGATAAAATAGTAGGGTTATGTCACATTTTTACAATCTAAAATTTTTTGACTAATGTAATGAATCAAGAACTATGTTTGTTAGAAGATAGAGGTCTTTGACCTTTCTTTGACTTGATTAATTGAGAGCGAGATGGTAATTTTAAAGTTGATGGGACTGGTATTTAATATCTTCCAATGCTTTGTTTATAATTAGATGGTAACACTTTTAATGGCCATTTTAATCAGCCCAATCTGAAAATCTCTTTCTGTACTTTTTCAACCAGCATTTCAAATATTGGTACTTGTGGTGCAAGAAAATATATGTTTTATTTTGCCACTTGTAGACCTAATTGGGTAAAAACTGGTGGGGTGGCCAGGCCTAAGGAGTTGTGGTGAATGGAGTTAACTCCAGTTGGCGGGCGGTCACAAGTGGTGTCCCCCAGGGCTCAGTACTGGGGCCGGTTCTCTTTAATATCTTTATCTAGGATCTGGACAAGGGGGTGGAATGCAGAGGACACCGAGTTGGCTGGGAATGTCGATCTGCTGGAGGGTAGGAGGGCTCTACAGAAGGATCTGGACAGGCTGGGTCCATGGGCCAAGGCCAACGGTATGATGTTCAACCAGGCCAAGTGCCGGGTCCTGCGCTTGGGTCACAACAACCCCGTGCAGCGCCACAGGCTTGGGGTGGATTGGCTGGAATACTGCCTGGTAGAAAAGGACCTGGGGATGTTGGTCACCAGTCGGCTGAACATGAGCCAGCAGTGTGCCCAGGTGGCCAAGAAGGCCAACAGCATCCTGGCCTGTACCAGGAACAGTGTGGTGAGCAGGACTGGGGCAGTGATGGTCCCCCTGTACTCGGCACTGGTGAGGACACACCTCGAGTGCTGTGTTCAGCTTTGGGCCCCTCACTACAAGACAGACACTGAGGTGCTGGAGCGTGTCCAGCAAAAGGCAACGGAGCTGGTGAGGGGTCTGGAGCGCACGTCTGATGAGGAGCGGCTGAGGGAACTGGGGTGTTCAGCCTGGAGAAGAGGAGGCGGAGGGGAGACCTTATCACCCTCTACAACTCCCTGAAAGGAGGGTGTAGCGAGGGGGGGTCGGTCTGTTCTCCCAAGTAAGTAACAGGCGATAAGACAAGAAGAAACGGCCTCGAGTTGCACCAGGGCAGGCTTAGGATGGATATTAGGGAAAATTTCTTGACCAAAAGGGTTGTCAAGCGTTGGAAGAGGCTGACCGGGGAAGTGGTTGAGTCGCCACCCCTGGAGGTATGTAAAAGACGTGTAGAGGTGGTGCTGAGGGACATGGTTTAGTGGTAACCTGGCAGTGCTGGGTTAATGGTTGGACTTGATGATCTTAAAGGCCTTTTCCAACCTAAATGATTCCATGATTCTGTGATTGTTTTGTTGTTGATTAATGGAGACTTTGCCTAAGACCAAAATGAAGAAGCGAGGTGAGGAAGGAAGATTCTAAGCTTTGATTAGAAGGGCTTAGTATTGACGGGCAGAACGTTCAAAAGTGGTGTTCATGGAAAGCGCTGCCTGCAGTATTGGTTGCTTTCTAATTATAACAAACCTTTCAGAACATGACAGATGTGATTCGCTGGAAATGAGCATTCATCCATAGCATGCGAAATGTGTATATATAGCTCCTGTTTTCAAAACACATAGATATGAACGGTTGGATTCAGTCGCCTGAATGCCAGCCCCTAATAGAGTTTTAGGTGCTGCCACCAGCAGCTACCCCTCTGGAAGGGTATGGTTCTCCTCTGTCCCGTGTTATGGTTGCAAATCATGTATGGTTACCCTGGGAGTCTGAAAAGTTCAGAGCTTAGACTGTGTTGTATCAGAAGTCAGTTACTTTTGCATGGTGACTATCTTATTTTTATGCTGTTGCCTGCTAAAGCTGATGTACCCTAATGACGTTTCACGAGCAATGCTTTAATTCCCCTGAAATTGCCTGAATGGGTCTGTTGCATCTCCAGATACAAGTTCACTTTCCTGTTGCGTACTTGGGGTGGCTCTGAAGGAACAGCCTGGCAGTTCTGAGTTGGGTGCAACTGTGCTTCTGATTTTGGATTGGTTGTACTGTCTTGCGTAGTGCTCCTGTGTGTTGGAGCCTGGATGGGTGGGAGGCTGAGAGATGCCATTGGACCGCTTGCACGCTGTGATCCAATAAAGGGTCTTCGTTTGCAACGAGGCAGGCGTGTTTTGCGGCAGGCCCTCATCACCTCCTGCATAAGAATGCACTGACTGCAGCACGTTTGCCCTTATGGCTCTCCTGTCGGAGCCGCCTCCTCACCTCTGTTCCATCTTCAGTCACCCCTCTTTGGCTGGGAGGGAAATTGTTAAAAAGAATGTTTCTCCCTCTGCTGTTACAATCCACTTAGTGACACAAGAAATGTCACTCATGACGATTAACATTTTAAAGCAGTAAGTCTTGAAGGTCAGTCTGAAACAGAGGACAGGGAACGCTCATGGCTTTCCTTCCCCCTCTGCCTCCCATGAGGAAATGTATTGCATGAAAGTAATGCTGGCAGGGTAATAACGACCCCTTTCTTTTCCATTGTTTTCCATCAATAAAAAGGGTAGAAATTATTTTAGACACATTTAATGTAAATATGAAATAACCAACTGTATCTCATAGAAAATGCACTACTTTGACTTACTGCCGTATTCTCAGAAAAGAGTTGCTGCTTAAACCAATTCACCTTCCTCTAACACAGAGGGCTCTTTAGAACTCATTAATTAGACTACTGAAATGATACCGTAAACATAAAAAAACCCCAATAACATAGGAACACAGGAATTTTTAATAGCAGAAGATGCCCCCTCTATAAAACCAGCATATTACAGAACTTAGACCCCCCCAGGTTTCTTGCTAAGTGCATTCTGATGCCACATTGAAACATAAAATAGGTAGAATCAAGCAGCCACCAACGGCTATTTATATGCTAATATATATCCCCCAAAGCTGAAGCAGGCACCTAAAGCCTATTGCTGCTACTAATGATGGCTATGTTTTAAACTCTATGGAAAAAAGAAAAGTATTTTTCCTTAAGAAAACAACTCAGTTTCTTTAAGATGAAATGTAATTATCTATTATCAGATGTCCTTTAAAAATGGAAGACCTATTTAAGCTGCTAAAAATATTGAAGCCCTAATTCCACCATAATAGCATTTTAATTTCAGCAAATCACAGCTCTATTGTTACAGGATATTTTGCTGTAGGAATGTGGTAAGAGGTCCATCTTAGCTTTTTAAAGAAACATTTCCCTTTCTTTTAGACATTCAATTAAATCTTTGCAATCATCTAACCTTTTGTGACACAAAATTGTACTTACTAAGTGAGAAAACAATGGGCATTAGCATCTAAAAGAATTTGTTTTAAAAAGTAGTTAAAGTTTAATTGCTTTACCTATTCTCATCAGAATATTTTTTGGCTGTTGGCTTACTCGTTTACTTTAGAAAGCTAGAGTTTAATGCATTACTGTTTTCCATTTAAAATACTTATTTAAATCGCTGGACAAAGTTGGTGTAAACTTCTGCTGTAACTAGGTCTGTGAATTGATGCTGACGATCATTTAAAGAGTAATGTCAACAGCAGATGAATGCAAGGGTTACCGTTTTCTGCTATCGTCAAGTAAATTTACTTTTCTATTTAAAATTGCTTATTTGTCAACATTTTTACTGTTATAATGCGCATAAGTGGGTGATTCAATTTTAGCATCCTCATGTATGTTGATGATTTTGTACTGTCATGAGAGAGTAGGTGGATTATGCAAAGCTGTGCTCCCAATAGGTACCACAGATGTCTTTTGAAAAAGTTGAGCTTTGCTTCACGTTTTCTATTGCACGCTGCTCCTGCTTATCTTTAGAATTTTTGTCCTACAGGATCAGATGAACAATTTTTGTGTACTGGCATCATTATGATATCCAGTGTTATTATATGAGATATCCCCCCCCCCCGCATTCAGTAGCACAGGGGCTTCTGGTACTGTGAAACAGTTTTATTAGCCCTGGAGCTGAGCCTTGATGGCACTTGCATTTGAATGCCAAAACCTGAAAAAAGACAGCTTTCTGTCACATCAGAGAAAAAAATTATATACAAAGCTATTTCCCCACCTGTTTGTCTCATCTGAATTTTATACGGGAGTAAGATCTTTAATTTCGGATAGTCTATACTGCTTTAGCATTGAATTCTATATTTAACATGTTGGTTGCTCCAGGTTTTCACTTTGTCTTTTCACTTTTAATCAAAATAAATTGGAAAATATTGTTGGGTTATTGGTAATGCATAAGGAAATTCTAAACCTCCTGTGATGTGCTTAAAAATGTATTATTGTGGTTATACAAGCAAACAAAATTCAGCTGTGTAAGATTTGTTCTTGATACTGTGCGAAGTGCATTAATGAAAGCTCTTTTATTGTCAGAACTGTATAGGTCATATGTAGTGCAAATGTTTATGTATATTTCCTTGATAATGATGATAATACTAAGAAGGGAACCAAAAAAAAAAAATTTAGAATTGTTAAATTTGAGACACGTTCTGCTACCTGGGGTGGAAAGACAGCATTGAAAATTACTCTGATGTTAAATCTGTGGCCATTGATGAAGTGTTTCAGCTTTAAGAGATTTTTATTTTTATTTTTAAGGAATTTTAGGAACATGGTGAAGAAAGCTAAACAGCACTAACTATATGATTTCTTTGTTCAGTAGAAGAATTTATTTTCTTTCTACATTTCTTTATTCTTACCTTCCATTCACTTTTCACTGAGGTTTCATAGTTTCATTTGCTCAACAGATTATCTTCTCTGAGTTAAACTTGCGGGTTTTAAACAGTGAACTACTTTGATTGTATTCAGACTATTGATAGCCTTCAATATCCGTCATATTGATATGAACTGAAGCAAAATGTCCTTATATATGCTCTTAATTTGTGTGTTTTTATGGCGAGAGGAAAGATGAGGCCAGAGCCCCTAAGAGGAGTTAAGTCTGCTCCTGTCAGATTCTAGTGCGAACTCTTACGTTATCTGGACCGTATTGTGCATCTGTGTATAAGCTGTGTACTGAATTAAAGGTATCTTGAAATATGTGGGTGAAAGAAGCCAACTTTTGATACATGGGAAACTGACTAGTGCAACTTGCAGACTGTCTTCTGTAAAATTGTCTCTAGAGAGTGATGGTCTTTTTTTAATCAACAACCCGTGTTAAACTTGAAGCTAAAAAAGAGTCAAATCTCTAAACAGAATAAAAGGATTCTAGCTCTGCAGCATGTGGAATTGGCACTGTCTTATTTTGTAAGATATAATAAACAGGATACAGTGTAATACATATGTGGAACAGTTATAATTCAATTAAACTCTGGTTATTCCAGCACTGAAAAGAACAGCAGCGGCAGGCCTGTATAGCCATGGCATATAGCTATATGAAACAACCTATTTAAGGTAAATCAACTCCTACTTAAATGACTCTAATAAGCATTCGCTGAGCAGCTCTATCCCTGGGGGTGTCATTTATCACAGTGTAATAGAAAATTGTAATGAATAATAACACCTCGCTATTCTGCAGGAGCTTGCATATATTAGGGGGGATGCAAATAATGCGTCCAAGTAAAAAGATGAGCATTGGAGTGTTTTGGATTTTTTTTCTTCCTTTACCTCTCCCCACCCCTTTAAAAACTACGTGTCTGAAATGCGTGCAGAATGAATTCTCCTTGCCTGGAATGTTTGTGTTTGAGAGGTAAAGACTCTCTCTATCATTCTGATCTATGTCTGTTTTCTCTCCAGTGTACTGTATAATACTGACTTAGGTAATATTTACTGAACAAGAAGTGGAGAGAAAACCATTACTCTGTAAGGAGTGTGGGCTTTGGCCCGAACCTTAGCAAATGCGTAAGAATGCAGAATTACCACAAATTTGCTAGAGCTCTAAACAAGACTTTACAGTTGCTTTTCCCCTTAATGCCGATGGCTGATTTTCAGTGCTCTCTACCAGAAGCCCCTCTTGTCCCCACACCTCTTGTGTCAGATACCTAAACCCACACCTTCTCTATGCTTCTCCATTGACATAGTTGTACCTGGAGTCGATCTTGCTATAGTTACTTATCTGTGACACTAGGCAGTGAGAGGGTTTAAAAGATATGTTAGAGGGGTTAGGGTGCTGCCATTATCTTGATTGTCCAGGCATCTCTTTTGTCCTCGGTGGACAGCTTTAAGATTCTGAGAAGCAAAGTCCTTATCTCCAGGGCTGGGCTGTCCTTCTCTTTACGATGAGCTGGGGTCCTTTAGTTTGCTTACTCAAGTGTGGCTATTCAGTGTACAATGTGAGCTATGCATGTATCTTAGGAAAGTTAATATAATGTCATACTATGAAGGCTAATTGATATAATAGTTAAGGAATGCGATTTTCCTAACAGCGGGAAGCTCCCCCCCCTCACCTCCTGTAAACTAGATTCTGTTTGTTGCGTTGTAAATGAAACAGAGTACATACAAGTAGGTTTTTATGGGGGTTTTGGTTTTATTTAAAAATTCATGTTCACACTCTATAACATCCCATAGTAAGTCCGGTGACCTTTTTGCGCAACTGCAACTTCTGCTTTGTCATGAGTCTAATGGACGTCCCATCATCCGAGGTATGCTAATAATGTTCACGTAGTTATTATTCCATTAATAAGACCGTTACAACCACTGAATAGCAGAAATATATTTTAAGGAGCAAATATCACTTGCAAGTGGGCCTTTACAGCTGAATAAGCATATTTCTTTACTTGAGTTCATAAAACACATCTACTAGTAATACTTTAATTTTGATGATGAATGAAAAGAGTAAGCCATTAACAAGCCCTTTAAAAGCTACTGACTACAGTAATACCTCTGTAAATGGAAATAGCACTTTTTAATCAAGTATTTAAGGTTATATACTCAATAGTAAGTGCTGCTTTGTCCATTAATAGTGAATCTAATTCTGTGCTGTAACGAAAGGTAAAAGTAAGAAGATAATGTCAAATGGCTAATTAAGCTATTTTGTAGGCCAGGTTATTGAAGTTGAATCAATGTGAAGCTACCTTTTAAAAATTATTTTCTATATTTTTTCATTTTGATCATAAATGGGGGCCACTGTGATTACATTGCATTAGGAGGAATTTAAAGAGCAGGAGCAAAATGGTAAGGAATTACTTTAATGTCTTGCTTAGAGGACCTGTAGTTTGAGAGAAGTTTTGAGGATAGGAAGAAAACATCGGTGTTGCAACACGTTTCAGTAAAAATGACTTTCCCTGGTGTTGGAAAGTTACTCATTGTTAGGAGTTAATTGCTATAAAATGACTTTTGTAGTAAAATAGATTTGAGATTATGTATGCACAATTATGCCATCAAATTATGTAGTTTTAAAGAGTTTTAGGGTGTGTGGGGGAACCCATTAAGAAATTGTGGTCTTTTACAGCAAACAACAAATCCCCAGACCATCACCTTTAAAACCTACGCTTTAGGGGCTGGTGCCCATGCAGTGTGTGTGGGGGGTGGGGGGTTTAATTTTTTTTAAAGTTGTACCTTGGTGTTTATTTTCAAGATAATTATTTCACACACAGATCTCTCTGAACAATGCCTCTATTTTAATATCAAAATCAAAAAGCCTTGTCTCCTAGGGGACACTGTGCTTTGAGTCCTGTTCTTTGTGCAGGTTTAACTTGTAAGAGGGAGTTTTGCTCCCCTGGTAGTATATCATAGATGAGTCCTGTTCTTTCATCTTCATACCGTAGAGCTATCAACAGCCAAATAATGTCAGGGAAGTTCACATTAGTGGTTGCAGTTTTAAATGTTATTGCTGAAGATGTGAGAGATGTGTTTTAACTCCTTAATCGAGTTGGAGCGTGTGTGTGTAAGCTTTGGGAAGCTTCCTGATATTCCTGATGCTCTATTTCCTTAGTTCTCTGTCTAAAAAGGTGGTAATGTTGTTTCAGTTTATCTTGACTGCACCCCTTAAAGAATGGGGGGGAAGCTTTAAAAACTTAGAATAAAAATAATAATTAAAAAAAAAGAAACAGAACCCTACTGAACTTGATGGTGTGTAAGCAGACAGAAAGTAATGAAGGCAGGCTGAGTAAATATTTAGATGTAAATGAGTTAAATATGCTTACAGCAAGGGATTGGAACAGACACAACTCAGAGTTACAAGTGCCAAAATGGTAGGTCATTATCACAGCATGGTGATAATGACAATTTAAAGTCATATTATCTTTGTGATCGGGACCATTTGTTCCCAGAATTTCAGAAAAGAAATGGCCCTGTTTAATGCTGTTGCTAATAATAAATAATTGATTATACTGAGACTTATTTGCCTATAAGGCAGTTGATTTAAAGCTGCAGTTCGCAATAATTCTCACCTTTGGTGGGAATGTGAAAGTTTAGTGCTGGGATGCTTAAAAGAAAGGAAAAAGAAAGAAAACAGTGACATAACCCCTTTCAACATTTCCTGAAAGCCAGAATTTGCCTGAAAAATGCTTACTCCTTAGTTCCCGTTCATAACTTGTACTTCATGACACAGAGGTCAATGTGTAACTGTTGCAGAGGTAGCTCTGCCATGTTTGCAAAGTGTGGAAAATGGGAATCCAGCAGCTGTTTGTCTTATTTAAAATAGCTTGATAAGGGCTGAGTAAATAAAAAAAGCATGTGAACATGTTGGCTGGAGATGCTACTAAGAGAAAAGCTTCCAGACAAATTATGTTCTGCTTTTGTAAACCTAGCGTTATATACTACACGTATGACACCCAGTGACGTAAAAGTGTTATGTTACAATAGTCCTGAAAAATAGATTATTTTTATCCATTTGTCTGAATAAAACTACCATGCCATTGCATAGTTATGCATTTCTTCAGTGTCTTGGTGCTTATTCTGGTAATTCAGTTTATAGTTCAGCTGCTTTCCTGATGTGAAAATTCAAATGTGTAATAAAAAAATTACCTGTAAAGTAGTTTTTATATGTAACATCTTATTTTAAAAGAATAACTACCAAGAAATGCCCATAATAACAGAAATTAGGTATTTCAGATTATGAGGAATGTATATAAGCTCTTATATGTGGATATGCATGAGACTGCTTGGGATTTGATGATTTTTAAAATTTTTTTATTTTTTTTATTTTTTATTTAAAAAAATATATTCATAACGATATCGATATGAAGCTGTTTCAATTTGACATCTTAATCATGAAACAAATGAAGTTTGAATAAAATGGGTTTGGGGAGATGTGACTGTGCTAACGCTTACATTTAACAAATTTGGACAAAATGTATGTGTTGCTCTCTGAAATTATCCAAATTTCTGTTCTTAGTAAGCAGTTTTCAAATAGCACCAATATGTTTAAGCAAAAATAGTAGTAGTATATAACCCAAGATATAAGAAATTTCAGCCTTTTTTCTTATGTCCCTCTCAAAGTAGGTATAATGCTACTACTTCTCAATAGAAGGGTGTTTTCCCTCTTTTACAAAAGGCGATAGACAAGATTTTTCTCAAAAGTTTCTTCTTTAGGTAAAGATTAGTGTGAAATGTGGCCAGAAGAGAGTGAAGATACAAGAGACTGCAGCAGAATCTGTTCTAATCCTTAAACTGTCACACTAGTTGGTCACTATTTGTTGAGCACAAATGAATGGAAGATGGAATTTGTTCTGCCAATATAGGCTAAAATCCTGTCTTTGTGTTAGTGGACCTTTAAGATTTGTTATCAAAATCATAAGTCTAGCAAAAAGCGGTCTCATAACATTACTTCTAAACAAAAATACAGTTTTGAAAAATTATTGTCTATACTCAAGTGCCTCTCCAAACTTAAACCTTTTCCTTTCCCTCTCCCTACCGGATACGCAAGCTCTTGGGTCCATATATTATTCATTACAATCAAATAAGACACAGTGGTGGCTCAGTAAACTTGCTTTTCATATAAGAATTGATTTTATTGAGTAACGCACATTGCAGACCCTAGCTTCCAGCAGCCAGGGCTGAAATGAGCAATTCTCTCATTGTAATAATGTGCCTCTGTCATCTCCTTATTATCAGCATGATAAAAGATGAAATATTCACAGATGCTGCCCTCCTAACCTGATCACAGCTTGATATTTGAGCTTTGGAAATGAGTTTTATAAGCTTTAATATACTCCTTGGCGGAGTGACCCCTGAAATTAAACATTATTACAGAGCGGATATTTAAAAAGCTGGGGCCACAAATTACATCAAAATGAAAATATTAAGGAGTATTACGACTATACCAAGTGGGAACTCACTGCTTTGAAGCTGTGAATACCATAAAGCTCAGCACATTGGTGTCATAAGCATCAGAAAAAATAATAACAGTGCAGGCACCTTGACTTCAGTTATTTTATACATAGGGCTAAACTAAATTACTGGAATGTTTTTTTTCCTATAGGCTGGATTTTCAGGAAGAAAAGGCACATTATTCTCAACTTTGTAGCACTCTTCACAGTTCTCTTAAAATGCACATTGCTTCTTTTCTGTGCAAACACCAATAAAAAATACTTAAGTGTAATGAAACCAAAGATTACACTTAAAAAAAGAATAAGCCGGCATCACTAGATGAAACATTTTAGTTCTATTTCCGTTGCTATCACTGTTTTGATGGACAGGTTTCTACCAAAGCCCGGGACATGAAGAGCTAAGGAAGTTTCCTAAACATGAAAACAGAGGAATGTACAACATATGTTACAGATTTTTCAACCCAAATCCTATATTGTCTTGTTAAAGTTAGTAAATAGCAAATTTTAACACCCTTTAAAAGTGGTTTTACCAGAAAGCAGTACATGTAGTTTATTAATTTACATGTAGTATCAGTTAAAGGAACACCTGATATTTCTTTCGTGCTTCTAACTCCAGTTTACCAAAGAAACTATTTGATTTTTTTAAAACAATATAAAGTGTCTGGAAATGCAAACATTTACAAGAGATCAGACTTGATATTCCTCTGTGTTCCATATATTCAGATGGGTTAGAAACAAATTTCCTTTTTTTGACTATATTAAAATGTTTTTAAATTACTGGTTTATGGTATGTAGAAATATTTTTTCAGAAAAATGAAGTAATGCATTTGAAGAGGAAAAAGCCCCTACGTTTTGATGCCTGCAGCATTAACTTTCCTAATGAGCATATTTATACACTAGCTATTGTTCAGGTTTAAAACTATGCAAACAGTATGTCACTGTATATTCCTGCTAATGAATTCATCTTTTTTTACCTATGTTCTGCCCTCAGTGTTTCTCTGTAGATACTAATGGAAGTATTGGTTCTGTTATACCATCACAACCTATTTTTTCCATTAGTTTATGCAAAAACATTTTAGAGAGATTTTTAGAACACCATCTACAAGCATACAGTTCTGTTCTGTGGTCCCTTGGGTTCCACCACTCTCTGCATTGTTAATGCTGCATAAAATAAGCTTTAGTGGCAAATACTGGTCAAAGAAGGTACTTTGGTCACAGAGCTTGTCTGTCACTAGGTGCCCTGTGCGGTTTAATTGGAACGTATCCTGTGTCCTTAGGATACTTTAGCAAGATAGATTGGATTGCTGAACTCTTGAAAAGGAATCAGTGTCTTGTTTTTGTGTGTCTTGATGTTTGCCATAGGTATTACATGCTTGTGGGGTTGACAGCTAGAGCTCAGAGGGTTGTGGTTAGTGGCACAGTCTAGTTGGAGGTCAGTAACAAGTGGTGTTCCCCAGGAGTCAGTACTGGGTCCAGTCCTGTTCAATACATCAATGACCTGGATGAAGGGATAGAGTGTACCCTCAGCAAGTTTGTTGGTGACACAAAACTGGGAGGGGTGGCTGACACGCCGGAAGGCTGTGCCACCATACAGCGTGACCTGGACAGGCTGGAGAGTTGGGCAGAGAGAAACCTAATGAAATTCAACAAGGGCAAGTGTAGGGTACTGCATCTGGGGAGGAATAACACCGTGCATCAGTACAGGTTGGGGGCTGACCTGCTGGAGAGCAGCTCTGTGGAAAGGGACCTGGGAGTTCAGCTTGACTGCTGAGAATGACCTGTGTAAGTGGACTCTAAACCATATGAAATAAAAGATGGGTGGGAGATTTGAAGCTTTCCTCCTTCATGCGTTCCAGAAGTAAAACACACTGTGGGTAAGCTGATTTGTTTTCCAAGAAGACAGACACGTAGAAAAATGTGTTTTGTTGCAGACTGTGAGTGTAAAGCTTGTCATAGAGCAAAGCAAGAATCCTTTTGTTCTTCCAGGGATTCTTTCCTGTTGAGGCTATGTTTTTGCGCAATGATTCAGAATTCTCAAAGCTATTTGAGTTCTGTAGTTCACACTGATAAACGAAAACAAAGCAAGCAGAGAAGGTGCGGGAAGAACAATGACAGGTTGCTCAGAGAGGATGCTGAGTTGTCATCTGTGGAGATTTTTTTTCAGAAGGTGACCAGGAAAAGTCCTGAGCAACCTGATCACACCTTAGTTACCTGTGCTTGTAGCAGAAAACTGAGCTGGATGATCTCCAGAAGTCACTTCTAGCTGAAGTTTTCCTATGTTTCTAAATCTAACAGCTCAGGTCATAAGACCCATTTCTGTTTCTAAGTCTTAAAGGCTGTTTGCAAAAATTGAAGTGTATTAGCTTCAATTGAATGATCATTGAATGATGAAGTTATATAGAAAAAGAAATCTGTGAGAAAAATAATGTCCAGTTCTTGCAGGCTGCAAGACCTTCCTGACCAAAACTATCGTCACAGGTGTGTAGCCTGATGTGGGGTGGGCAATGACCAAGATTTTCAAAAGTTTTGAACTGCCTCTATAGAAATGTTGCCTTTGTTACGATATTTGTGTGGACACTGCCTGCTTGCCCAATAATTTTCAACTTCCTGGCCAAGCCGAGTTAAACGTAGTCAAAAAGTGGAGCTTTCAAAGACAGTTGAGTTCCCATCTGCTTTGGGAAAGCTGGTTGTCGAGTAAAAGAAGAGGTTATTCCTCAGTGCCCTCACTGAAGAAAGAGCACCCTGAAGGATATCTTGTTCAGCAGCAGCCATCAGGTGTATGATGCCCTCCTGTTTGTGGTAGCTCTCCTGATCTAGAGCTGTTGCAACTGGAAAGGGGAAGTACAGCAAACGTACTCTTGAACCTGTAGGAGTTACAGTTCAGCTATGCATGGAACAACTTGTTNACAGGGACTTCAAACCTGAAACAACCAAGCCTCTAAAAAACTGTATTCCTGATCCTCATTGTGGCATTTCTGCCAGTTTTGCTACAAAAGTAGTTATTTTGAAGATGATTTAGTGAACTTGTATGGAGAAGATTGTAGTGAACTTTAAGAATATGACCTGGTCATTATACGTTGAAGATTCAGTCTCCAGAGGTTATCCTGTTGCCTATTTTGACATACTTTCTTGGATCCATTCGACTTGTGTGCTTCTGTTATGTTGCCTTTGAAGTTAAAACACTGGAGTGCTCTTCCAGTTAAATCATTAACTACTGCTTCTAATCTTTATCTTATGGCTATTTATGAATTAGGACCACAAAAATGAGTAGAAAGCTTTTGTTTATTAGTCATAAGTTAAGCATAAAATTTTAAATAGCTGAAACGGTTTGATATACTTTGTACCTTTTTTAGTGTTGATAGCCTGCAAAATTGGGCATGCAGATCTGATCATTATAGGTTTGCTGAAGTCCATTTGCAAATGTAAATTTTGTGCTGGTTAGGAGGTGTGGTTTTAATCCTGATTTACTTTGTAGACTACTTCTGAAATATGGGGCAAGATACAGAGAAGGGCTAAAGAAGCGCTTAGCGCAGTAATACACCTGCAATTAGACACTTAAGCTTGTCCTTTGCAATATACCATGTTTGTAGATAGTTGTGGTCCTGTACCTTATTTCTCCTATTAGTTCAGTGATGAGCTTACTCATTAGGGATGTAAGATAACACTCTGCAGACTGAGAGGTGATTATACTTCTCTCTTGAAGGAATGTAGAGCTAAGGGTTCTGCTTTCCAGGAGATCACTTCAGTTGTAATCTGTTGGCTGAAGCCTGACACATAGTTGATTTCAGAAACATAGAGGAAACTACATTCTATTTGGTTTCAAGTGTGGCAGAAAGCAGAGTTCAAAGTGTGCTTTTGTTACTCTTGTGAATGATACTGGTTCTTGGCCCCCAATTAAACTAATCAAAACTTGTAATATGAGACTTTAACATACATTCTGAAATTTAACTTTCAAGGTCTGTGCTATGTACTATTTTCTTCTATTTCTATCATCAGTAAAATTGACTGAAGAGGTGATTCTCTTAGGATTCTATATGTGAAAATTCTTGTGAATGTTAAATAAATGTGGTGTTTCCTGCTTCAAATCTTTGATATATAGGGTGTCAAAAAAAGATAAATTAAAAGGAAAGGGATGAAAAATTTAGATATGTTTTGTTAGGTTTTTCTAGATATGCATAAATTAAAGAGAAACAATCTTACAGAACAGATACGTTCTGTATTTATAGCTGTTAACTTTCTCCTGATTTCAGTGACCGTTAGACAATCCTCATAAGGAAACATGAGACTGAAACGTGAACCCTGTGCAAGTCGTGCAATGAGATGGTGCTCAGTGCATTCAGAAGATAGGGGTGGTGGTGGTGAAAATGTTTCTTCTTTCTGTGATGGAAACGGGGTTTTTTGTTGCTGCTTTGTGCATTATTTTTGTTTTAAACTGAGGCCTTTCATGACCACCTGAAGTTCTTGTTGACTTCAGTATGCCTGCCTCAGTGCGTGAGCTGCGTCCTTTTATTCTCAACTCATAATTAACGATGCCTTTAAGGTCATTATTTAATTTGTATTTACATCTTTGCTTTTTAAATTTGACTTTCTGCTGAAATGTGTATAGCTTTCAGTCTATTGATAGTTTTAAGTTACGTACCTGTGGTAGTTTGGACATCACCAAGTCGATGCGATTGTAATATTCTCTGCACTGATCTAGCCAAAGCCCTTGCTAAATTGAGCTCAGCAGGAGCGAGCCCAGCGACCTCATAAATAGTGGAAATGATTGCAAATTGGAATTCATGTATGTTCCTTTCTCAGTGGGTAACCATATCCCCCACAAAGGAAGCAATCATCTCTTTCAAATTTCTGTTTGCCCTTTCCCTCAGTTATGTTTGAAGATAATATGGAGAGGGAGATCTTGCAGTGTCTGACAGAACTGTTACCAGAAATCTAAAATAAACGTCCTGTATCTAACAGTACTACTTAGAGATCTGTGTTTCAAACGTTACCCCTACTGCAAAGAACTTGGGGCATGGTGTGTTATAGTTCTCTAGCTGGGTTTGGCGCTCTGGCATTTGTACTTCTTTCCTTAAATTACCTTTTTATTTTATTAGAAGTCAGATTACCTTTGTTTATCCTTACTATTCTGTGATCTGAATTCTTGTTTCTATTCATAGTTTGGTATTGAAACCATGGAGATTCATCTGCAGTTTTCTTTCAGTAACATTCTATACAGTTCTCATCGTTCAAGTGGGTGCTTTCTTCCCCAGTCTGCTGAAAGTTAAAAGCAATTACTCTTAGTATTAATAATATATGTATTTAGAATTCTTGCCTCAACTTCTGTACATTACTTCATGAAGCTTATAAAACAGGAATCCAGTTCTTATTCTCTTCTGTTTTGTCTCAATGAGAATGTACCTAGATATAAGTTGTTATGATGCTATGGATAAGGAACTGGCTGGATGGTCACACTCAAAGAGTTGCGGTCAACAGGTGCATGTCCAAGTGGTGAGCGGTGCCAAGTGGTGTTCCTCAGGGGTCGGTACTGGGACCGGTGCTGTTTAACATCTTTGTTGGTGACATGGACAGTGGGATTGAGTGCACCCTCAGCAAATTTGCCGATGATACTAAGCTGTGTGGCGAAGTAGACACGGTGGAGGGGAGGGATGCCATCCAGAGGGACCCGGACAGGCTGTAGAGGTGGGCTCGTGCAAACCTCATGAAGGGGCATGAGGCGAAGTGCAAGGTCCTGCACGTGGGCCGGGGCAATCCCATGCACAAATCCAGGCTGGGTGGAGAATGGATTGAGAGCAGCCCTGAGGAGAAGGTCTTGGGGGCCTTGGTTGATGAGAAGCTCAACATGAGCCAGCAGTGCGCGCTCACAGCCCAGGCCACCCGTATCCTGGGCTGCATCAGAAGTGTGGCCAGCAGGGCGAGGGAAGGGATTCTGCCCCTCTACTCCACTCTTGTGAGACCCCACCTGGAATATTGCATCCAGCTCTGGAGACCCCAACATGGGAAAGACACGGACCTGTTGGAGCGGGTCCAGAGGAGAGTCACAAAGATGATCAGGGGGCTGGAGTACCTGTGGTATAAAGACAGGCTGAGAGAGTTGGAGTTGTTCAGCCTGAAGAAGAGAAGACTCTTGGGAGACCTTATAGCAGCTTTCCAGTATCTGAAGGGGCCTACAGTAAGAAGGCTGGAGAGGGACTTTTTAGTAGGGCATGTAGTGATAGGATGAGGGGGAATGGCTTCAAACTGGAAGAGGGGAGATTTAGAATAGATATTAGGAAGAAATTCTCTCCTGTGAGGGTGGTGAGCCCCTGACGCAGGTTGCCCAGAGAAGCTGTGGCTGCCCTATCCCTGGAGGTGTTCAAGGCCAGGTTGGACGGGGCTTGGAGCAATGTGGGCTGGTGGGAGGTGTCCCTGCCCATGGCGGGGTGTCCCTGCCCGAGGTGGAGCTCAAATAGAGAGAAGCCATGACTAAGGATGAGCCATTGCATTGTAGTACAAGTGTATACCAAAGAGAAGGAAAATGAAATATATGCACAACCTACAGCGCAAGTTCTGTTTCTCATCAGATTAAATAAGAATTGCAATTGGGATTGCACCCTTTTTCTGTTTCTTTTTGCTGCAGCACTGTCACAGTTCAGGAAAGCATTTGTATAAATCTGCTTATCACTGTGCCGTTTACTGCAAGCGCATTTGCTTTTCTATCTTTGCTCTGCTAGTTAGTCATACTCAGATGTGTGTGTTTGGACAATGGTATTTCTTTTTACATTTTTTGGTAATTTAGTTAAGTGATCTGCCTTTATATTTGTGAATTGACTTGAGAATGGCATCTTTAATTGGGATTTATTTTATGTTGCCTTTTAAGTTCATTTAATGGCATTGTACTAAGGTTGGAAGAATTTTACAACCATGTAATGGGAAGAATAAGAAAAGTTTAATTAAACTCTGAATTTGTTCTCATTTCTACTCATAATGTAGTTGATTAATAGTTTATTTCCAAGGTGTCCTTATCTTTAATCTGTCAGTTCTTCCTCTTTTGCTCATCTAACTCTCCTTTTCTCCCCCCCCGCCTTACCAAATGATTTAGCATGTGGCTGAAACCATTTTGTATTTTGGCATTCGTGATCTACACTGGAGACCCCATTATGTCCAACATAAAATGGTATTACCGGTGTATTTTATGGTTGTCTGCAAAAGTGCTGTGATGTTTTAATTGCAATCTAGCTATTAATGAGAAAGATCTATAATCTTGTAGGAATGAGTGATACATTTGGCACTTTCAACCCAAGCAGTACATGTCTTTAAATATATGTACTGTTCTGTATTATTAGTGAGGGAGGAGAAAAATCTTACTCCTTAAATAATTTTGTTTGCGTACTTCATATAAATATTGACACAATAGAACTAGGTAACACATGTTTAGAGTCATGGGAGCGCAGTCAAAATCTCACCTTTCTGTGAGATTTTTTCTGTGTTGGGTTATAAGACTTCCACCTAAAGGAAGTCTTAGGGCACCTAATCTGTTTATTGTTTTGAGGATTCAGGTATCTTTACCCTGAGTATTCCTTTTTTGCACATCATCGTTACATGTAGAGATTAGCTGGAGGGGGAAAACACGTCAGAATACCTATGCCCAAATAAACTGGCTTGGATTGATAGCTCAGACCTCAAGAAAATTTCTGCCAGTCCAGCTGTCACTTTCTTGTTTACCAGCCCAGATACACCTAGGAAGGAGCTCAAAGCAGTTTAAACATCTGAAACAACAGACATGCTTGTTCCTCACTTCTTGACTGCATTGCAGGATACTTTTTTTCTGAGAGCTTCACTTCTACTGCACTTGGAAGAAAGCATCAGTTGTCAGGTTGTTCCGCTGGTATATCAGCGGTGGTATATCAGCGGTGGTATATCAGCGGTGGTATATCAGCAGTGGCAGGCATATGTTTTGCAGCTGTAAAATCCAGCACACGGATGATGTGCTTGCTAGATAGCCTGATTTTTTACTAAAGAAGAGACAAAAAGCTGGTAGCAGTTTGCTAAATCACTAAAGGTCTTTATTTCCCTGTTCATGTTACTGATTCGTGTCATCTGTTGGTCTTCACTGTATCACACAATATCTGTATTTTA
The DNA here is from genome assembly GCA_008711295.1 of Anarhynchus alexandrinus. Classification (NCBI taxonomy): domain Eukaryota; kingdom Metazoa; phylum Chordata; class Aves; order Charadriiformes; family Charadriidae; genus Anarhynchus; species Anarhynchus alexandrinus. Next base: position 119,641 of record VUYV01000252.1, read on the forward strand.
TCTCTTAGAAGCAGGGATAAAGTGGTGCCTGTTACTCTCAGGTGATGTTGCTGACAGTGATATTTGAAGCAACTGTTCAAAGAGATTTGGCTTAGGGTTTTAAAAAAAAGCCCAGCACAGGCTTTTACTTTGTAATAGCAGCTGCCATTGGATATGTGTTTTCCCTGAAATCACTCATTTGCTTACTCATTTATGAATAGAGTGTAATAGATAATGTAATCGGTACTTTCTCTTCAGAAAAAAAGCATTCTAACCACTGCTGCTGTGTAGTAGTTTGAGGACAGAGCAATTCAGGCAGTTGTCAACCACCATTTAAAATGTTATATCATTCTATGATTACACATTGTAGAGGCTCTGACTAGTCCAGTTTCCTGATGTCCTCACTGGTCACGCCTGAGCTTAGAGACTGTATATTCCATTACTCTGTGGTCTCTTTCTAGCATTCTTACGGCTCTGGGATAGAAGTCAGAATAGAGCAAAAATATAGTTAACCTCCAAATTCTTGGGGGAAGAAGGCATGAGGCTGCTCTGCTATGGCTTAGGACCAGGGTGCAAACTGTCTGTGTCACTGCTAATTACTCTGGTGGCTTCTGGGGTAGCCCTGCTGTGCATTCAGAAGTTACTCTCTGGATACGTTCTTTCTGCTTTTGGTGGTTGACAAATCAGCTTGTTGAATATTCAAACATAAAAGAAAAAGACAGAAATCAGTAATTAAGCTCTGAAAATCTAAGCTAGCACCAGTGTGTATGTTTATGGGCTCCTTTGGCAAAGTTCCTTATGTGACTCTGTTATTAAAAGCCAAGGGAAAAATAAAATGCAGCGTATGTAAATAGCGTCCAACAGGGTATGATTCACATCTGGGAAAGCAATGTAGAGTATAATTTCTTTAAGCTGGGGAGCATCATGATGTTTGCACTAACTTTTGGGGGCTTTTAGAAAGAAATTGCGAGCTATTCCCAAAGGCTTTAATACAGTTGTGGTATCATCTTGGCTAAATAATTGGTAGAGCTAAAAAGATCATGCTTGTGTCCTGTAGGCCCTTTCCAGACCAGTACCCCAACAAGACTGTAGTTAAATCCCCACCTGCAGTAACTAGTCCAGAAATGAAGCAGCCAACCAGAATTTGCTACTGGATGCTTTCATGATAGTCGTAGTGCTGTATTCAAGAGAGGTGAGGAACTATTATTGTTGGTCTTTATATTTCGAAAATGCAGCATGTTGTTTTGCACTAGGAGGTGCTTGTTCCATTATGATCCCAGTAAGAAAGGCACTCAGACTCTGTAGGATGTCATTTAAAATGTTATTTATTGGAGCTAACACTGTAAGAAGAGAATAGTGTAGATAATCCTATGCCCCTTTAGATGCTGTGAGCGATGTAGGATCAAATAGGGCTCTGACCCACATGCAGCACACTATGCAGACCTTGTCCTTAAGCAGAGATTCTCACCTTTTCAGTCGAACGAGCTTTTATGTGACTTTCTTACAAGGAAACAACTGTATTTATCATTTCTACAGTCAAACAGAACCAATGTTCTCATGAGAACTTCTTGCTGCATTGGTAGGTAAAGGCAAGGCCGTGCAGGTGGCATTGTCACCAGTACCGAGTGGGAGCTGCTCCTCACGTAGCATGGGCTGACTGAGTTCGTCCTGTGTCCAGGAGGTGTGTGCAGCGCAGCCCAGCCCGAGGGCCACACTGTGTGTGCAGCTGCGCTGTGCATCGCTCGCTCATGAAGGTGCAATGGTCTTCCAGCCGGGATCGCTGCCTGTCTCATCTCCAGGCATTATATCAATAATGTAGAGAGAGCGTTCTCTGAGCAATAACAGATGAGTTTGGCACTTCCCATCCAGCAGATGACATATTCAAAGTGGAGTTGATTCAAACTCATGGAATGAAAATTATATCTTGACTCAAGAATTGATGTATTTTTGTTACCGTTCTGTTTCCTGAAGGCATATGAAGCGGGAGGGGGAATGCAGTTACCTAGGTTTGCTTTTTTGCTTTTCTTCCTGTTGCATGTAGTATTTACCTGACATTGTTCAAATAATAAGCACAATTTTACTTTCAATTAACAAAATTTTGTGAGAGAAAGAAGTAAGACTGCACTGTCTTCTCTACATCTAAGTCCTTCCTTTCTGCCTGTGCAACCATTTAGTTGAGCAGACTTGCATTGAATGCACATTTCATAGTGTAAGGTAAAATATGGGGCTATAAATCTACTCTTAACTGTGTTTTGATGCTGTTATTACAGCTTAATTTTATTATTTAACATTTTTGAAGGATTCCTTCCCTGCTTAGATTTTTCTGCCTTTCCTTTGTGCTAATTCCTACATTTGCGATTTCTTCCCTTCTGTTTAATCTTTCCTCCTTTTCTTTTCTTTCAGGGCCTCCCACTAGTGACCCGCTGTTATGGAAAACAGTGTCTGCTGAAAAGCCACACTATCAGCTCTCACCGTTTTTCTGTTTCCTGTGACATCTCTATTTGTCTGGTCATAAAATAAACTCAGGCTCTCTTCTATGCTGTAAAGCACTAAACATCACACAGGTGAGTTACAAAGAAAAAAAAAACCAACCCAAAATACAGTTCTTTAAAGCAGCTTTCTTAGTAGGCAATCAGCACAGAAGAATTGTTTTGGTAGACTATAGTAACTATAAATAAATAGAAAATGGAAGATGCTGGCAAAGAAGCTGTAGCAAAAATAGACAAACAGAAAAAACGCTCCACCCCAAAGCATCAAGTCAGATCCTTTCTCGTCAGCCAGAGCTCTCACTGCCATATCCACCACGGTGGTCTTTGATGTACCTCAATCACTGTAGTATCTGATTCCCAGGAAAATCTGTACAACTTACTTTCTTGGCAGTTTTTCCCATTGCTGAGACCTCGTTGTTTCTCATAGAGACACAATACTCCATGAATATGCATTATTGAACTTGCTAAATATCAGGTATCCAGTTGCAGATACTCTCAAGATTTTACATTTTGTTGATGTGTGTGTTTGGGTTTTTTTTCCCCAAGAGTGGCTGCTTCTTGAGGACTGTATTGCCAGGTTATAGACTCTGCCATTTGCAGTCTTGTAAGAATCCTGTGTTCTCCCTGATAATTTCTTTTACAGTAAGTGGATATAATGAAAATATTTAACCACATATATTTTTTAATGTAAAGTTGTCTGAAATGTGATTTAGCAGCTGGGAAAAGTTGAAAACATACACTTTTTTCATATTACAATGCTCCACCAGCTACAAATAGTCCCTGGACCAGCGTCTACCACAGTGGGAATTACAGGTTTTAATTTTCAAAACTATTTTTATTACTGCTTCTAAAATCATGGAGTGGGTTTCATATTATGGATCATAGCAAAATAATCATATTTCCTTATACTCCATATGTCTTTTAGAATATATGATTACCTGCCACCTCAAACAGAAAAGATACCATGTTAGTCCTCAGTTAAATTTCAGCCGTAACTGAAGATGATTAAGCTCATTTAAGATATCTCCAGGTGTTGTGGCCTTTTAGTGAGATTCCATTTCTTTTTAGGTGTGAAAGAGCCAGGCACTGCTAGCAGCAGCAGAACTGGAATAATAACACCTTTGCAGAATTACAAGCTTTGCAAAGATATTATTTGTCAGTACCTCCTGGAGCCACTGGTCCTGGCTTACCGCCGGTTTCAGTGCTTTAGCTGGTCTGGTAACTGAGAAGGGTGCAGTGCTGTGTGCTGGGTACTTGGGAGTAGGAATGCATATGATGTTTGGTGTTCACACATTTTTCACACGTCTGCCTCTGGATTACTTATGTGCCTGTGTCCTCAGATGTTTACAGTTTTGTAGATGTGCCCGTGGTACGTGGTGGGAGCATTCTTTGTCTTATAAGGAAGCACAGACTGTTTTATTACTATGTGTTAGCAATTTGTGTGACAAGTATAATAAAGCAAAAACTATCTGCATGTATTGTCAAATATAAACCTGAAAGTTTAGTGGAGAATTTTAAGCCTTTGCAAAATGTGCTACCACTGTCCCTGAGTTTCTCAACTACTTCAGCTGTAGGGACTTAACAGAGCATTTCCCATTCTCTGTCGTTATAAAAAGCTCCTGGAGGTGGTGCTATGTAACAAACACATAGTCGAAGGATGCTTATGCGTCCGTTCACTCGAACTAAAGCAGTAGCATGGTTGCTGAGATTTAGAGCAAATTATATCAGCTTCCACTAAGTACTGGCAAATCCTGGGGACGTGTTTTTGTTTGTTTGTTTGTTTCTTTTTTTCTTTAAAATTCATTTGGAACTGGCTAATAAAGTAGAAACTTGAACCTCTGATACTGAGAGCACCTTACAGTAGCCTTGAGGCTAGCATGTTAAGATTTCACATCATATAGCTGCATGAAGAACTAACTGCTGCTTGTGAAAAATGAATAAAAAAGGCAAAATTGTGTGTGCATAGTGTTATATTGAGAGATCCAGTCATGGATATGACTCCTTGTGTAGCTCAGAACTCTTTTTTAAAATTAAACTGTAAGTAATTCTGGGATTTTTGTGCTCCTTCTTGGATGAGGCTTCACCAAGGGCAAGTAATGCCTGACGAATTTGGTGGCCTTCTATGAGGGGGTTACAGTGGTAGTGGACAAGGGAACAGCAACTGACGTCATCTACTTGGACTTGTGCAAAGCATGTGACACTGTCCCGCCTGATATCCTGGTCTCTAAATTGGAGAGATATGGATTCGGCAGATCGACCACTCAGTGAATAAGGAGCTGGCCGGACGGTCACACTCAGAGTTGTGGGCAACGGCTCCATGTCCAAGTGGAGACCAGTTATGAGTGGCGTTCCTCGGGGGTTGGTACTGGGACCGGTGCTGTTTAACATCTTTGTTGGTGACATGGACAGTGGGATTGAGTGCACCCTCAGCAAGTTTGCCAATGATACTAAGCTGTGTGGCGAAGTAGACACGGTGGAGGGGAGGGATGCCATCCAGAGGGACCTGGACAGGCTGTAGAGGTGGGCTTGTGCAAACCTCATGAAGGGGCATGAGGCGAAGTGCAAGGTCCTGCACGTGGGCCGGGGCAATCCCATGCACAAATCCAGGCTGGGTGGAGAATGGATTGAGAGCAGCCCTGAGGAGAAGGTCTTGGGGGCCTTGGTTGATGAGAAGCTCAACATGAGCCAGCAGTGCGCGCTCACAGCCCAGGCCACCCGTATCCTGGGCTGCATCAGAAGTGTGGCCAGCAGGGCGAGGGAAGGGATTCTGCCCCTCTACTCCACTCTTGTGAGACCCCACCTGGAATATTGCATCCAGCTCTGGAGACCCCAACATGGGAAAGACACGGACCTGTTGGAGCGGGTCCAGAGGAGAGTCACAAAGATGATCAGGGGGCTGGAGTACCTGTGGTATAAAGACAGGCTGAGAGAGTTGGAGTTGTTCAGCCTGAAGAAGAGAAGACTCTTGGGAGACCTTATAGCAGCTTTCCAGTATCTGAAGGGGCCTACAGTAAGAAGGCTGGAGAGGGACTTTTTAGTAGGGCATGTAGTGATAGGATGAGGGGGAATGGCTTCAAACTGGAAGAGGGGAGATTTAGAATAGATATTAGGAAGAAATTCTCTCCTGTGAGGGTGGTGAGCCCCTGACGCAGGTTGCCCAGAGAAGCTGTGGCTGCCCTATCCCTGGAGGTGTTCAAGGCCAGGTTGGACGGGGCTTGGAGCAATGTGGGCTGGTGGGAGGTGTCCCTGCCCATGGCGGGGGGGTGGAACGAGGTGATCTTCAAGATCCCTTCCAACCTAAACCATTCTATGTTTCTTAAGGTCTTCTGGTTATCAGTCACTTAAGGTATACTACAATTGGCACAGTCCTGTCTTTACACAGCTTTCCCATGTTATGGCATCTCAGTAGTTAGAAGAAAGGGGGGGGGGGGAAGACAAGGTTGGGGGAAGTCATCAGTATGAATACTTAAAGCAAACTTTCATATGTAGCATTCCAAGGCATGAAGGGGAAACTCTTTCTGCATCATAGAAACTAGGAAATATACTTCAGACTATTCTGTAAATCTCAAATTACATTTGCTGACTGCTGCCTATTCGGTATGTTGTGAGCTTTATTTATTTATTTTTATATGAAGTGGGTTTCCATATGACTTTCTGTTGTGAGCACCAGGCCTTCCTTTTTATTTCCTCTCTTTGTTACCTTTGTATTTATAAACTGTTGTGTGAAGCATGAATAGGCAGAGTTCAGGCACTGAAACATGTTACAAAAATGCCTAAGAATTGGTATTAATGGCATTAAAGTTATTCTGATAGAAGCAGTATTTGCTTTTTTATGTCTTAGAGAATAAGCTCCCTACGGAGAGAGAAAGCGCGAAGGCACAGACTGCCTAGAAACTCTCATTCTTGTGCTTTTTTCCTGGGAGAGTTAGCTAATGTGGAGGGTAGGAGTGTAAAACGAAACCAAACCCTAATAAAAGTAGCAGCTAATGTAAGCAGGGGAAGCGAATAGAGAGTCAGGCCTTTGGGGAGAGGAAGAGATGGGTATTTGACCTTGTCAGTATCTTGAGAAAATCAATTCCCTGTTCTGAGCTCTGCTTGAGTGTTCCAGAGGAGCTATCTGTATGGAGCCTATCTATCTCTCTGCAAAAACAGATGTGGTTCTTGTTGAAGTTTATGCTGAAATTTGTTGCGTGTAAAATCCAGTAGCTATGCTCAAATCTCCACCAGACTACTAAAGATTGCTTCACTTGTTGACTACTGTACTGACATAGGTGCTTACTGGAAATTGCCATTTTCTATACGTGCTCTCCAGTATGCAGAGCGACCAGTGCTGGAACAGGTTCAAAAAAATACAGAGAATACAAATTCTGTCATTTAAGAGGGTCATATTTGTGGCCTGTTAATGGTAGGCAGCCATTGCGGCTATATGTAGGTGTATTCCTATTAAAATAACATGCACTTTCTAGTTGGAAGTGAACTCTAGAAATCAAATCCCTACTGAGAAGTAGAAATTGTTTAATTGAACATAATCTGTATTTATTACATTAGCCACTAAAGTAGATCACAGATGTTTTATTCAGTGCAAGGTTATTAACTACTGAAATATCAGACAAGAGGTCTGGTATCTGGGAATGCCTAATTTAAGAAAACCAATTGAAGCATGGTGTTTCAGATTACTGTGTTAGATCATTGGCAATTTGCACTAGAGGGGGCCAGTTTTTAGGACGCAGTGCTTTAATGAAATACAGTTCCCAGGAGGGTATACTGAAACATGTTGGTGCATAGGTGCAGAAACGGAGACATTTAGGTGCACCTTTCTTTCTGGTCCACTGCCTTTCTGTTAGAAGAGGCGGGCACAGAGTTGCTTGAGCAGTGTGTGGTGCCCTGACAGCAGAGTGACTCCCGCTGCCACTGTCAGCATCCTCAGCGTGGAACCGGCTGCTGTCGTTGCATCCCCCTGCAAGCGCTTCTCTCCGTCTATTGGCATGGGTGGCACGAAGCGGTCGGTGTCAGGCAAGGAGTGGTCCCAGAGCTGCGGTCTGGTCCCCAGAGCTGTAAAGTTGGACTGTTGCCCATCTTCAGAGGCAAAGGATTTTCCAGGATGCTTCTAAAATGCACTGGCATAGGCGCTGGAGGTGGTAGAGCATAATACTGCACTTGAGCACAACTGTAGTAGTTTTAACTGTGATACCCTTTTATACTGTCAGTGCTGAGTTGTTTAACCAGATTGTCCCTTACTGCAGTGAAACATCAGATACTTTTCAGTCATTCACCCCGTATGGTTGGGATACAACATAAACAGTGCCGTGTTACCCTTGAAAGTGATTACACATCCGATTGAAACACGTTGAGCTAGAAGAGCGTTAGGAACAGTAACAACTGCCAAAATAAATATGTGGATCCTTGGCACTGCTGCTTATTATTTTTAAAAATGTTACTATGTCATCAGTTTAAAAACGTCTTTTAGTGTTGTGGGAATATGTAATGCTGAGCTAGTGTTGGCAGTGTGTTAGCAGCGCTGATCTCTGGGAAACCCTGGCTGCGTGTCCGAGAGGTTACAGTAGAGCAGACCACGCGGCAGGATAGAATGGAAAATTGTGAAATTGTATACTTCTGTTTTCTACCAAAAATAGAAGAAGAAAAGACACTACCAAAGAACTTCCCAATTATGACATAAGCAACTAAGGCCACTCAAAAGTCCACTTCATATTCAAGTTATTTGTGAGTTCTAGGGTGAAAGGCTAATGTGTTTGCTTTTATAAAACATGTCCATTCTTTTTCTTACATTGCTGCAAGCTAGTTCACCACAGCTCAGGATTGTAATTGGCATATTTGGTCCTTTGGCTGGTGGAGACTTATTGCAGAAGTGACAGTAACAGCTTTCAGGGAGAACGGAGCCGGACGATGTACACAGCTGTCAGAGCCCGGTAGAGCAGAAGCTGCTGTCGCTCTGGAGGCGGTACTTGGCCATCTTTGCAGCCAACAGGGAAGTAACCAAGGGCAAGACTAAGACTCTGGCGATGAATGAGTATAGTCTTACAAATTCAGGCCTTTTAGTAATGCAGAGTCATTAGAAGAGAAGATTGAAAGATGTTCGTGAAATGAAGTATTTTTTTTTCCCCACACATGAAGATACGAGGAATTTTTTTTTTTCCCCAGACTGAATTAATTATGTGGAAAATTAAGATTCATTCTGTACCCCCCATTGTCACACACAGCCTGTATATGATGATACAGCAGAGTGTATCAAATTAACATGCAGGGTTTCACTTCTAAGCCCTTGCACCTGTGGAGCCTGGGGTCTAACAGTCACCTGGGTTTGAGAAGCGAAGGCTCAAATTTGGGAAAACCCTCCACAGAAAAGTGACTTGATTATCTGTATTGACCATAAGATCAATGGGCATACTAAGAGACAGAGTTTATGACAACGGGGAAATACTGTCATGAATATCCTAGAAAAGAAGTGGGAAGAGCGGGAAAAGTGACAGGCTGCAGAAAGGTGAGTAAGGAGTAGTTGCCATCGAGTGTGAGTGCAAATACTAATGCACTGCTTGACACTGACAGCTGCACCACAGAGGCAGCCCGGCATTTCTTGGTTCACACCACTGGTAGGAGTGACTGCTTCTGCAATACTAAGAGGAAGGACTCCCTTGATTATGTTGAGAGGCACCTCAAACCTCTTCCCCCCCATATATAAATTAGATGCTTTAGTTACCTAAATTAATCTCCAATTATTTTAGGGAAGACACTATTCTGGTGTGAGCTTTTTGTGGTGATTTTTTTTTTTTAAGAATTGCACAGCAGGAGCACTCACAATAAAATTTTAGTTTACTGAAATGAAGAATGCCATTCAGAAGAAAGAGAGGGCTAGACTAAAACAAATTACTTTGGCTTGTCTATTATAGGCATTACACCATATAAAAAGTAGGCACTGGACCCAATAAGATGCTCCAGATCATCCAGGTTAGGCACTTAATTCTTTATGCTGAATGGGAATCACGCACTTCAACGGAGCATTCAGATGCTGAGCGGGGAGCACCTTCATGCCAGCAGATACTTAGTTTGCTATATATATGGAAATCTGCTTGTCTCTGGATATCAGGTATTGAGCTGTATGGTAGAATTCTCTGGGTGAGAGACGTAGAGTGCTAATAAATCTTTTTGTCCTAGTGTTTGGAACACATGCTCCAAAATGGGCAGAATTGAGTTCAAGGTTAGCCTGAGAGGGTTCAGACTCCTGATCTGTTCTCTGAAGTGCCTGGAGGCTATAAGCATTTCAGGGTTAAGGCATATTCTGACTCCTGTTGAAGCGGCAAAGAATGCCAAAATCAGGGGTTATAGGATTGCCTGGGGAACTGGCCCAAAATAGAAGAGACCTGGTTTCTGATCTTTGTTCCCTGGACTATTAATGTATTTTCCATGAGGCAGTACCTGGTATTAGAACAAGAATATTAACAGGAAAGTGGAAGAATAATAGACTCGCAGTTTACACGCTGGTGATGGTTTAAAATGTTCTGTTTGACTGAGATGATGAGCACTTCAAATGTCCAATAAGAATATTTTGATTACACTAGAGTTGTTAGACGTGAAAATTTTCAAGGAAAATGATATGCATCAAAGTGCTCTGTTTTTCAATGAAAGCCGGAAAGTTCATATCCTTGCTTTTTCTTTTGGTTTATCTGTCTTTCAGTCTTGCCTTTTTGCCCTTTTCAAGGGGAGATAGAAGAGGGAAAAGGAAAATCCTGTCATGTCTTCTGAATTAAAAAAAAAAAGTCTGCAAGAAAATATAAATGAAGAAAAGAATGTTTTTTAAATGTAGCGTAACTTTGTGCCATAATTAAAACGAAGATCCTTGTGACTTGGTGTCCTCTTAAGTTTACTGTGGTGCCGCCATAATTTTTGGTTGAACTTGGTATAGAAAGGCACAACTGCGCGGGAGGCTTCTGCTCTGCCTTGCAAATGGAAACTTTCTTGGGAAGAGAACACAGGGTTAACAGTCAGTTGGGTGCTGTTTCATTACAGATACATTGCCTGTCCTTGTGGAGTTTGCCTGCAGCAGTGCTGGCCCTGCCAGCAATCATTCCTACCCAGTGTCAGGCTCATGATTTATAGGCCTGTTTAAGTGAAGGCCATGCTTACTCCCAGCACAGCCATTTGTTTCAACTCTCTTTCATTTTTTAACCACTTCAGAAGCATGTAGTTTTGGAGGTGCAAAGATGTAAAGCTTGCTGTTGCTGACGATTATGGGTTTTTTTCTTTGTAAATGAGAACTACTTTCTCACTGGTCAGACCTAGAGAACAATTCAGTGTTACAAACACCAGTGTAGATTCAAACAATTATCATGTTTTTCTCTCCAGCATCTCCCTAACATTTAGATAGCATTTTTTAATAGTAGCTCTCGCTATATCTCCATTTTGCTAATGGGAAGCTGTTTTCTTTAAGATTCTGCTGAAGTTGGCCCCAGACTAATATGGTCAGGAGGACTTTGTGTCCCTCTTTTCAGTATGAGAGCAGTACACAACCCTTTTACTGTCTTCTCCCTAAAACCTTAGTTCCCGTTGTCTTAGCTTGGTAATTTGCAATTAAAAAACTAAACCCAACCAAATAAATTAGTATAATACTGAATTTTCTTTGAAAGTATGCATGAAGGTCATTTAACTTGATTTAAAAATGTCCCTGAGTGTTTTTTCTGGTGAATGACACAAATATTTATTTGTCTGTAGTGGACTGGAATTCTAATCAGTTCTGGCTACCTGTAATTTTGGGTGCTCAAAGCACTAAGAATTAAAAAGACAAAGATTTTGCAACTTCCACAGGCAGTCTGATCCCATGCTTCCTTATTCATAGTTTTAGAAAGTTTTACACAGTATTGAACCTTATTTCCGTTGCTGTGACTTGAGCCATTTACCTTTTGCCTTGTTCGTATTCCCGCTATGTTCATGGGGGAAGACCCTATTTCCCCTTTATGTACTAACCTTTTACATATTTGAATACTTGCTATCATGTTTTTTCCCCCCTTCTGTCTTGCCTAGATTTCACATTCCACTTATTTCAATCTTGCCTTGCAGATCTTATGTTCTACATATCTGCTTGTTCTTGTTCCTTTGCTGTTGTCTGTATTCAGTTTATACATGCCTTTGTTAAAAATGGTACCCAAAGCTTAATTTTTGGTATTCCAGCTAAGGCCTTACTGTAGAAAATATTCAAGGCTTTACAAATTGACATGTCATCTTTGTGGAGGCCCATATTAATCTAAGTATCATTAAATTTTTAGTTCATGTGACATAAGGGCAAGCATATAGCCTTATAATGTGCCTTGTTAGTGTCTGTACTTGTACTTGCCAGCTATGATAATGTAACAGGGAGCCTCAAACTGAACGTGCTCTGTACATGTCGCTGGATGTACTACAATGAGATGGAACTCTTCTGCAGGAACAAACACCGCTTCCCTTTTTTCCGTTCCTGTGAGTATGGTTGGATGTACAGGTGTGGCGCACACCCTTTTTGCTTGGCTACAAATATTAAACATCCTTCATGCTGATGAGAAGCTGGCAGTTAGCTCATTGGTTGCGTTCTAAAGCAAAAAGGGAGAGTTAATAGGGGTAATATAGGTCACTGTGTACATCTGCTTGTAGTTGCTGCGCTGGCATCTTGATCTGACTTTGCCTTTTAGCTATAGTGCAAGTTTCTGTGTGGGCTCTGTCAGATCTAATATTGTCCACAAGGATAGCTGAATTTATTATGCTACTTGTACCTCTCTTCTCATTTCTACCTGTGGTGACCTCTCTATTCTCCAGGTCAGATGGCTGAATTCTTTCAAGCCTTTTATTCTTGTCTTAAAGATATTCGAAAGTTTCTATAGATCTTTGCTATTGAAAGGCAAGAAACTCATGCCTGGCTGTACAAAGCTCTGGAAAGTATACAGATCACTTACACCTAGGCAAGAGACTGATCTAATGTAAAAGTTTCAATTTTGCTAATCAGGCTAGCCTGAAGGTGAGCCTATTTATCAATTTGATTCTGCTATCTGGAAGATCTTGGCAGTAAGTAATTTGGGCCTTACATAAATAAATGATATGTGATCCGTACTTTTAGAAGACTGTAAGTCAGGGAATGTTGTATGGCTGCCATATCTTCTCTTTGGACCTCTGCCTTCAACTAAATGTGATGGGAGGACAAGCTGTTGAGGAGTTAGTGTGTACTGCTAATACACAGCAGCTCTAAGCATCAGACACTAAGACGTTGAGTGCTGATTCTTAGAATGACTGATATTTCTGTAATCTAACTGCAAAATGTAGATCTTGTTTCTTGCAGACATTGGACGTATTTGGGGGTGGGTTTGACTTCAAACAGCAAATGTTTGACAGTCTAGAGAGGCTGAGGCTAGAACTAAAAATTTGCAGAGACAGCAGGGCTTAGGGTTATAGAAAAGGGGGCTTGATAAGACTGGCTTTGTATGCAACTGTGCTGCATACAGTTCTTTCTGTTACTTATCTAGTTTCACACTATCAACAGTGGAGATGTTCAGGGTGCACACATGATGACAGGCTGGGTGATTTCTCCATGACCGTCTGGTTTAAAGCTGCTTTTTGATTTAGCCTGACAAGGGGTCATGAAACACAGCCATTGTCTGAGGATGTTGCCTAGTCCCTATAATGCTGGGAAGCAACAGGCTTGACATACTTGGAATATTCTTAGGTGATGGAAACGGCATAATTAAATTCCTGTAGCTTATGTGTACAAGGACAAGGAAAAAGAATGTCCTAAGCATTCTGCCCAAGAGGTCTGGGTCCCTGTATTAATGCTCGAGTTTAACTTGCAGGGAATTTTCATCCCCTGAGTCTTACGGGAGAGGAATTTGATTGGTTATGGTAAATGGTTTCTTATTTCTCTTTTTGCCTTTTTCTCACCGCAGACTGTTTGTGTGTTTTGTTTGACTCAGAGGGTCACCAGTGTTAAGAAGGGATCTCTTGTTGGCTTATTTCAGCTTCTAAAGAAAGATTAGTTGTCAGTTATCACCTTTGTACCATGGCTGGCAGAACATCAGAGTCATCCCCTACTTTCAGCTCCCTCCGGTGCCTGCTCCCCAGCCCTGCTGTGCTTTCAGAAGAAGATGGTAGTGGCAACTGCTCGGACCACCTCCCAGCGCACAGTAAATTCTTTATAATGTTGTATGGTGTTTTCTTAGTTGTTGTTTTCCCTGATCTTCAGAAATGTTATTAGGTTATAAATGAAGGAGTGTACAATCATGTTGTAAAGAATGAGTTCGAGGGCTAGGTTTTTGCAGGCTCTTTATTACTCTGTTGTGACTACCCGCTTATACGCAATTTGTAACAGTCAGGTGGTTTGAAATGTGGGCATCGATTGCTGTCCACATGCAGACCGTCAAGCTATTGACTGAGTCTGGTACATTTGGAGTTCTCTTTTCTGGAGCAAAGGCTAAGTCTCAAATACGTTTTAAATTTTACATTGTCTCCTTCTTCCTTTGGCTTGAAAGTAATTTTAAAAGAAAAATTTAGATTTGTGTTCTGGTTCAGGAGAAGTAAAACATACGTAAATGGTGAAGGAATACTGGTACATACCAGTGCATTCTTCCTCATTCCGTATTGAACGCCTAATTAGAAGGAAAGTTTTTTGCACCTTTTCAATGCAGTTGTGGATTTCAGACACGGATGCAGTTTAGTGTCTAACATTTTCAAAAAGAGACAAGGAAGTGGAAATGTTTCATTCTACCTTCTGCTGGACTGGATGCATCTTATTCCTGTTCTGATGAAAAAGAACAGGAATAAGATTGCGGGTCTCTTGCAAATCTCATTGTGTTGTTTTATTTTTTTAGCCCAGAAGTTCAATAAGGGAAGAGTATATTTAACAGCAAGCAAATAATCTGGTTTTGAGTTTTAAGCAGGGTTGCTGGGACTCTGACCACATCACCTGCATCACCAAACCTTCCTTCCAATTTGATTTATTTATGGCCACAGCTTTTGTTTCAGAAGTCCCTTTATCTTTGGTATCTTTGGTACCTTGTCTAAGTAGGTGGTCAAACACTTAGGCATTTGCACAGCTGTCAGTGTTCTATCTGTTCTTTACCCATCTGCTGCTTCTTACTGACCTTGTTTTGAATTCAGTTTAGAATTTCCATGTTTATCTGCACTGTATTTACTGACCTTTTACCCTCGCTTTTTCTGCTGTGAAGTATTATAAGCATTTCGAAGTCCAAATACATTATGTCTGTTAGTCTGTCCCATCAGTTCTTATTGCGACTTTTTCATGGAAGTTAATCAGATTTGTTCAGCATGACCTACTATTTCATGATTTTCCGTTGTACCTCTCCCTTTGCATGTGTCCCTTTATCATTTATGTCACTTACGTCCATGTTGTAATGACTGCATCCAACATACAAACCCATTTTCCTTCAGTATTAGTCACCTTTACTTCCCTTCTGTTTTCTGTACTGCTGCTAATGCTTTTTCCTCTGCTTCGCTAATTTTAATACTTACCACTGCTCCATCAGTGTTACTTATTCTAGTCCAAGTCCTATTAGGTGAACAGGATGTGAGTTGTTCGCCCTTTTTTTTAAAAAGAAGAATTCAGTAAAACACACATCCATCAAGATACGTTAAATGTCCCGACAGTCAATGGCAGTAAGAAAACCCAAATCCTGCTAGTTAATCTAAACATAGACATTTCCTAAGAGGGCTTTGTTTTTCTTAGTGAGGCTAAAAAATCCTTATTTACTGATTTAATGCAGTTTTCTAGTACACAGCATTCAATTTAATATTGGTACTTCAGTACAAGTAATTTCATCGAAGTAATTTTGAGGGTCTGTTTTGTATTGACATTTGGCTGCAAATCACTTCTTTGAATCTACCCATTTAAAGTCCTGTTCCTGTTGCTGGTCCATAAATGTTGATACTGGGATAAACAGTAACAGAAATCTGTTGACCAGTGCATGTAATTTTCTGTGTACTTATTTACTAGTATTCCACGAATAAGAAATGATCTCAAAGAAGTAGCCATAATAGTGTCCGTTATGAAGGAAATCCTCATCATTTCTTCCATTGCCTGCACCAGTATTTGCTAGGCAAAATAACAGAGAATTGAAAAGTTACTATTTTTGGCTACTGAGTGCTAAGTGTAGATACGATTTGACAGCAATTGCCTATTCCTTTGTACCATCAGTTGTGATGCTTTGCTGCTCATTTATATAGGCTTGCTTTGTAAGAAGATGCATTTAACAGAAAATTAGTCATCCTCTACTCTCAGAGCTTATTTGCAGTGTATTTGTCAACGACTACTCTTGAGTGGATGGATTACAGAGAGATGCGAAATCTCAAGTAATTCCCCCTCTGAGGCATTGGCTGATCATTTAGAAACTTCTCTAGAATGTATGGAAAACAATCCATGGTAACACAGAGTCTTTAGAACTTGTCAAATCAAAGCATTTACCGGAGAGCTCGTCTGGGAACTCCACAGAAGCTAGAGTGGGTTGTGGACAAGTTGCTCCATGTATGAAGCCCCTTTCTCTTTTTAAACAAAACAGGAAAAAAGAAAGGGGGGGAGGGGGCAGAAGAAGGGCAAAGTGAGGGATTCAAGCCTAAGAATTGATAACAATCTGGATAAGAGCAACAACAGATTGCCTTTGAGAAAACTAGGTTTTGATTTTTCTCTCCACTTAGAGGGACAGAATGATCTTTGCCATAGTTGTTATACAAAAGTAAATTAGGAAATAGCGATGTAATAAGAATCCAATATTAAGACTCAAGTTCCCATTCTAAATCAAATGAAAACTTGAGAATATTTCCACAGTTAAAGCATCTGGTACAAATTTTATAGCCAGTAGCAGTGCTGTCCCTCCCAGTCAAGAGTCATTTCTCTTTAGGGAATGGCAGGTAAATGATGAGGGTGGAGGAAATCATGTTATCTAAACTAGGGAATGAAAGCATCTGGCTGGAAATCTGTAATTAGTAAGTTTTGGCCCTTTCTCCTAGGTGGGGCTTAATATGCCATTTGCTCCAGGTTGTTGACAAGTCCTCAAAAACTGCAGACAAATAAGAACTATTTGCTCTGAGAGTTCAAGTTGCCTTTTGAGTATTTCTTTTTGATCTACTGTATTTGCATTTAGCTCTATTTTTAAAGTTCTTTCTAGCAAGGCCTTTGCATAGTGATTGTATGGTCTCATGGACTTTTTGTGTTGTTGTGTTTTTTTTTTCCTGACTGCCTTATATGTCAAACTAGCAAGATGATTTTCCAGCTTTTTTGTTAATCTGATTTGGAATTTTCTTTTCTGGATTTTTCTTTTTCTTCTTAAAAAAGTACCCAGAGGAAAGAACATTTTTTTTTGGACAATTCCATTCAGAAGAATTCAATTTATTTCACTTCTTCCAATTGCAAGGTAATTTAAAAATAAAAAACTGTTAAAAATAAATTATAGTCCCAATGATTCTACATACTAAAACTTACCATTTTTGTCTGATTGATCAGTAAGTAATGCTAATAGATGTTTTTGCATCTGGAATTTTTCTGCCTCACTTGAGTATTTTATTGGAGGGGGTAGCCACAGAGTGAAAAAAGTGACTCTCCTAATGTTTCTGTACCACAGATACTAGGAGAGAAGCAACAAATGATGGAAACAGGTAAAGTACAGTAGTCTAGAATGTGCAGTAGTGAATACTGTATGTTGAAACAGTTCAGCCTTTTAAGTAAGTAGAATAAATACACTTTTTTAGATTGCAGTTATAAATCTGGAAGGATAAGTTGAGTTGTTTGTTTGTTATCCTCTCAGTATAGGACAAGTAGTGCTACAAGAAAAGCCCAATTGAAGTTGACAGAACAGAGGAGGTGATGGGAAATGGTTTAGAGGAGGTTCCTTTGGCCACAGATTCTGTAGGAATATGTGCAGAACTGGGGAGTTAACTGCAAAAGATTTTGCCTCAAAAACATGTCTAATTTCATTTTTAAAACCCTTCCAGTGGAGGTGAAACTGTCTTGTATCTGTGTATTATTTAACCCCAGGAGGGTTTCATAATGGACATTAAAATAGATGAGTTGTGACAGACGCTTCCTGAAGTCTGCAGTAGCCATTCACACTCGGGGATCCAGTGACCATCACAACTGCAGTGAGTTTCCTGTATTTCTTTTCAGGTGTCTGGGTAGGACACATTTGGTGCCAGTGATGAGATTGGACTATTATGCAAATTTCTTGCACTTAAAAACCACCACCCTCTCCTTTTAATTTGCTAGTTTAAATGCAGACTACTTTCACGTTAGACGTGATTGGAGTATTTGACAGGGGAAAAAGAATTTTTAGAAACTGCACCTTGCAGCCCAGAATCCACTGGGCAGATTAGGTAAACTGTGAGTATATATTGCGTCTGCTTAGCTGTCGTCTTCAAATTGATCTTATGCTGGAAGTTTTGCAAATTATGAGTCATTTCAAGACTTCTTTCTCAATTCTCTGGCTGTGCTTGTTTCTTTCCTTGAGATGCTTATTATGTTTCTCCTCACCTTTTCATAAATATTATATGCATGTTGATATTTCTCTGGTATTTGATGATTTGGCGTATGGATTGGTCCTTTTTCAAGCTGTCTTTCATCACAGCTTCCTTAAAAAAATTTAACTTTTGCCAGAATTTTGTCTAATTCTGGACTCTAGGTTTTAGTATTAGTGGTATTAGTGGGTGTTCTCCTTCCTTTTGCAATTTTTTCATTCTCTTACATATATGTCCTTTTTCATTGTCCTTCAATGGTTAGTTCAAGAAGCAACAGTAACTTTGTCTTTTCCACATAGATAGTTGATCATTTCTGTTTCTAATGAATTTCAGCTCCCTGTTCACGAGCTGATTAATGAACAACTTGACAATTTCTTTACAATTCTAGAAGCGTTTCTGGGCTGCTGTGGTGTGTTGGTACTGTTTAAGATCTCATTCTTTTAAAACTCATGTCAGGTGCCAGTGAGTTTTATTATTCCAGACACTGCCTAGCAATCACCATGACATTCCCATGCCAAGATCTGTGTCCCATTGCAATTGCGAATAACGAAGTTGCTGTGATTCTTTTTCATCAGTTGTTAAAATAGCTGTTGTTAATATTGTGATGTCAAATCATCTTTCTACTTAAATGTGAATTAGAGACTATTTCAGGGAAGGACAGTGCTTTTATACAGATGTTGAAGACAGTCTTTCTTTGCATTGTTTTGTTTGAGCTCTCTCTCCTGTAATAGGTAATGGCAACATTTTTTTGTCACACTCTTCTTGCATGTTTTTCTCCACCATATTTTCTGCTTTCCCATTTTCCCCTGCCCTTCAGTGCTGTTTTTCTGAGTATCAGGTCTTTTCCGAGAAGTTGGTGGATTCTATACCTGAGAAAGACAATGCAACTTGTATTTAAAGGCTGATGTGAACTCTAAAAAAATTCTGGAAGACATTCCGTGCTGCATTATCTGCTGCATTTCGATGCACTAATGGCAGGTTCCTCAAAAAAGTTACTGATGGGTGCCCAAACTGTCGGCAAATGGTACTTGAACTGCACAGTAATCTGTGGAAAGTTAGTCACTTATCCTTTTTTTCCAGAATCTGAAGAGAATTTAGTTTGTAATTGATCCTATGAAAGATGACTCAAGTTCAGCAGCTGGCATCTACCAGTTTGGTGACAACTTTTTTTCTTTTTTTCTTTTTTTCTTTTTTCTTTTTTCTTTTTTCTTTTTTCTTTTTTCTTTTTTCTTTTTTTTCTTTTTTCTTCAGAGCTAACACAGTATTTGTTTCATGTGACGGAGCCCACTTAGTATGCAGTGGAGAAACAGAACTACAAAGAATGTAAGATAAGGTGAGAATGTTGAATATTTATTTTTCATGGTTGGAGGGTATTTTTTCTGTGATTCAGTTATTCATATTAGCTTGAAATTGTAATTCCTATTGAGACAACAAAGACTTAAAGGAACATAACAAATTATACCAATTCTATGAACTTTCAATTTTTTAAGCCTCTGTGAGAACTAGTATTTGGCAAAGGTTCTTAGGAACGCTTATTTACAGATGGGTCTTTTTTTTTCCCTTTTCTTTTCTTTTTCCTCCTAATAGAGAATGGTATACTGTAGACTTTTTTCTTTTTAATCACACAGGGTAAGGTTTGATTAAGGTCAAATTAAGGTTCAATATTTTTAGAGAATCAGCTTGTAACTTAGTACTCACTCTCTTCAGGTTTTAGAACGAATGGCATTCTTGTGTACGTGAGTTTGTGTTATGCATTGAGATCTCTTGGGAAGCTGAGCTTCCTTCAGTGGCCCCTGGGTGATCAGTTTTAGGATGGCTCTTTGAGGACCCAACCCCATTTTCTGGTTGCACTACCTTAAGAGATGTGTCTTGCTTTGACATAAGTAAGACATTTCTCACCCTGAGGATATTTCACTCTAAGGTCAATTAAAGTGATACAGTAATGGTCTTTAAAGAAAATCTGCCTTTATTAATTTTCTGGGTGCCATCTCTGTCTGGAAGAAATCTGCATCAGAGTGCACCTATTTATCTTTCCTTTTCAGTTTGTCAGCCCTTGCTGAATTGACCACCTTCTTGGCCACTTACTTTTCTGCTACACTCTTCCGAGTTTGTTGTACTCTTACATTTTAATGTTCCCTTTGGTATCTCTTTTCTCAGCCTTGGCAGTGCAGCTGTATCAGTGAAGTTAGGAACATGCATTTCCCTCTGTATTGTTATAAACCTGGTTATTGTTCTAGTGAGGTTGTTCATTAACAACTCTCAACAGCTTCTTCTCATCTTGTTTTCCACGGGTAACTCAACATACAGACGCCTGTAGATCCATTGTAAACAATTATGTAGATACTTTTGTTTGTCACAGCTCTTGAATATATTTAAAATCTGAAATGATGCAAACAAACTTGGTACAAATTCTGGCATTACTTTTAAAAGTTTACGTGATGTGATTAACAGCCGATATACTAGGTTAAGCTGTTAAAGCATTCTTGAGACCCTGGAAATATAAACATAGAAGCTCAGTCTTTGTTTTACTGGCCTCTGTCACGTACAGTTATTTTGGCTTTAGGCACACTTATTAGAATAGAGTAAGTGAAGCTTGAACAGCTGTTGGTATTGTCACACCTGATCTGTGGATAAATACTGTCTCCAGTGAACAGGCAGGCCCTTGCCAGCTAAGCCCAGCACTAGTAATCAAAATGCAATTTTTAAAATATTCTTAGATGTTGTTTCAACTGACAGAAGGCACAGTAGGCTAGAGAAATGCTAAAAAGACCAGAGCATGTGTGTTCTTTCTCAAGAGAAGGAATATAGCCAATTTTTATTTTTTCTTTTTTTTTAGCAACTAGCAACCTTTTTGCTTGTTTTAAATCTGTTTTGATCAATTAGATGAGCCAAGGGTCGTTTTGTAGTTTTTCTTTGCATTTACACTTGTTGTTGAAGCTCAGCATTTCTGGCTATGTGGAATAGCGTTTTCCGTACAGCACTCAGTATTTCCACAAAGACGAACATGCTTACTATTGAATAAAACATTTTAGTATCTCCATGCGTGACTCGCGTAGTTTTACTGGCTAATAGTCATTTGGTCTAGTATGGTTAGCAGGCGAATTGCAAAGGCTTGTCAAGCGGTCTTCATCTCAGAAGCTTTGCTGTCTTTCCTCCAATTCCCTCTTATCTGGAAGCGGACACTATCAGCAGAACTGTTCTTTAAAGGTACTTTCAGTGTTTGCTTGTGGCTTTCTGAAACACACGACAGTTCACTTGAAGGGAGAGTTCTTGCTGAAGTCTTTGTTGTTTAAGTGGAAGTTCCAAATCAGACGAGACACTGGAGTTTTTGTGGTTTTAGTCTCAGAAGTAGGATGTGATACACGATACAGTGATTTAAGAATAGCAACATGGTTTTAAAAGGCTAGTTTAATGTCAGGAAGGCTCATGTATTCCTGTAAGCTTGTCATGATCTTGGAATTCATCTCTTAACTGCAGGCAGTAGGTCTTCAGAGCACTTAATTAAAAAATGGTCTAAGTGCTGTGTATGTATTGGGAATTAGGAACAGCAAACGTTGCCTCATGAAGAGCAATATGTACTGCTGTAGGCCGTGGGCTTCCTGTGTCATCCTGCGTAGCTCAAGCATAACATAAAGGCCAGTACCTCAGCAATAATCAGTAAATTAATATTAGAAATTATTTAGTGTTTGTATCTGCTGTAGTTTTATTATTGAAGTGTCTTTGAAGTGTTTGAACTCCTCAGGTTCACACTATCTGCAGAGTTTCTGAGATGTAACTTTTATTGTGATCCATCGTTGCTTAAAGAGCAGAAAGGATACCGTGTTGGTGACTGAGAAATTGGTTCTTGTCTCTTGGAGTTTGAGGCAGTAACCAGCAGCCTAAAGTACAGGGTTAAATCATAGGAAGTGCTAAGGTCCTAACAAGATGTCTGTCTTAAATAAATGAAAACATTTTTCAGAGGCACACTATTATTCTGTAGAAAATGGCCATTCTTCTCTCAGTGCATGTGGCCAGTTCTACAGGCAATGTTTTATGCTTCAGCTGTAATGCTAACACGTTTGAACAGAAGCGAAATCTGGAAAGTTACGCTTTCATTATAGTGCTAAGTATAAGATGGTTGAGGCCAAAGGTTTAGTAGATCTCTGATTTAAGAACTGCTGAAAATCCTAACTATTGAAAGGTCTACCAATCTTAACTGTTTGGATGTTGTTTTACTGTATTGCTGTATGTCTGTGAGGATGTAATGTATATAAGCTCTTTGGGAAACCACAAGCAAACCATCATGACCTTCCTTCTACCCTCCATCTGATTGTCCGCTGGTGTTTAGCCCGTATGCTAAATGATCCTAGTGCCACGAAATGATGTGCTGTTATGGGTACGTGCTACTGCCCAGGCTACATGGTTGTACACTATTGAACTCAATGTTCTGATTATCAGTGTTTTGGACAGATATTTTCAGTGCATCTTTATTTATTTTTGTTTGTTTGTTTAATTACAATCTGTCTTCCTCACAATTACAGTTATTTGCTTAAATGTTTTCAGGTTCAAGCTGTGATTTTCCAGGGAGTTTCCATATTTTGCCACCTATAGAGAGACACCTGTTGTAGTGAGAAGTCCTTATACTTAATTTTCACTTTCTAGATTATCTGTCCTCCCATAAATTATTTCCCTGAGTAGGAAATACTGCCTGACATCAGTGACACTGTTTAACATAAGGAAAACTAGGCATGAGAATCTTAAAGTCTTTGGGGGTATATTTCCAAGGTTATTTTAACATCTAGTTAAATAAATATTCTTACTACTTCTTATACAAAGGACTCAAAAAAATTGAGGCACAGTATTTGTTAAAATACTAGCCTCGAAATTAAACTGGATTTTTGGTTTTGCAATGTTTCTAGAGGACATTTTTGCTTTTCAACAAATCTGTTTTCATTTTTGGTGTGTAATAAAATAGTAACACGAGTGACACAGAGCTGGTGGATTCTCTATGCTCATGGTGATGAATGATTTGTATTACTTTTAATGTGATCTCATTTTAATAAAATTATAAAATTCCTGAAAATTATTAGAAATAGAAATCTTCCCATGCATTTGGTTACCAAAGGGGTTGCTGTCTTATATGGTATATTCAAATCCATATATGCTTTTCCTTCATAGATTACTTGCTGTCTTTTCTGCTTCCAGTGAGCCGTGTGCTGTGACAGAACCCTTTTCTCCAGTTCAGCATGAGATTGATTACGCTGGGTGTTCCGGGGACTGCTTGTGTCTCCAGGCATGAATTCTGCTCTGCGTTTTCTCATGCTGCTGCTTTTGGCACTGTGCTGCAGCAGTAAGTAATAGTATGGGGCTGGGCTTGGCATGTCATGCATGCAGCCGTATGTCACAACAAATGGCTTTACAAAAGCCATTGATATGATCCACAAGGCGGAATTTTTGCTTTGTGAAATTTCTTCCTGGGAAGGAAATCTGGCCATCGTGTCTGGGCTGAAATACAAAACATAAGGCTACCAGTTGCTGTCATATCTCTTAGGAAGTCAGAGGAAAAAATAGTGAAGCTTGTTCCTCTTTTTAACAATGGACAACTTTTTGTTCTACCATTATAATTATTATTTAGTGATAACACAGTAAGAAAATAAGATATTGTGGGGGAAATAATTAGAGGGAAAAGCTTTAAAAATGTTCTTATTGTTATTGGGTTTGCAAAAGCTTATATTGGGGTGGCTCTATACATGCTGTGACACTCTGGTTTTGTTGCCTAGGGCTCATTAGTAAGTCCTTGTCCCTTAATCAGGCTCCAAATTTGATTCAAATATAAGGTACCATATGCTTCCCCAGAAAGTGAGAGCTGTGAAGAGAACTTGGTACACTCAAATGGGAAAGGATTACAATTCCAAGATTTGAGGATCTTAATCTTTTTCGGCTTTTCTGTTGAAGAGCCGTAGTCTGGATGACAGCCCAATACAGTTCTAGTCTTAGGTGCACTCCTTGCTACTCACATCCTGATTTCAGATGTCTTCCTTCATTCTGTCCTGGGAAGAGTGGTTCTGTTTAAAGATACTAAATGCTGAAATGTCAGACACTCTTGAAACTTTTTTTTGGTAACCTTTTCTGCCACCAGTCTGATGGCTTTGAAGCCTCCTTCCATTGAAAGGGTGCCTGCTCGTTTTGCTGTTCCTTAGCAGAGGTTTGCACTGGTCAAACAAGGAGGTCTGGAAGTTGTGATCTGGGTTCACTGTAGGTGTTTTTGTTTCCATGTGCTTAAGCCTAAAAGGTAAGTGAGGAAGGGCAGGAGTGAGGTATATAAGGTACAGTGTTGACAGGGAACTCGACTGGGACACAAGGTCACACTTACATTCCATGACTGCCATACTAGCAAAGTGGAGCTAATATATTCCTGACCTCCAGAGGTCTTTTAGAGACGAAATCCATCAACAGTTGAAAGGGTTGAAAGATTGGAGGTTGTGGTATTAAGGACCATATAAGAGCTAAGGAGAAAACCTTGTTATTTCTATTTATAGAAGGAGAATTGTGTTAGAAAATTATGGAATTCTGTATTGCCCTCAGAGTTTCAAGCTAGCCTGTGGTAGAGGAAACATGAATGAAAGTCTCCAGTATTATGTTCCAGGGCCTTGGTGCTGAAGTAGTCCTCCCTCCTTCTTAAATGCCCGTCAATTTTGAATCCAAACAGAAAGAAAAGAAGTAATCTTGGCATAGCATGTTGTGACTGAAACAGACAGGTAATTCAGCATTCTTTCTCAGCAGAAAAATATAGTGACATCTAGTCAAATAAAACCTGGTTCCACCCCAACAACTGCCTTAAGTCATTGATGGCTATGGTTTGCTTGGGTTGTGTGACACAGTGGCTGTCGGTTTCTTGTTATAATGCAACTGATACCAGTTTTTCCTTGGCTTTTTTTTCCTACCAGTTCCATGGAGGGTGGTGTGGGTGTTCAGAAAGCTCTAGATTCAAACATTAATGTGTTTGGATGTGAACGTTTATGGCTCTAGTAGCCAATATAGGAACACAAGACAGCCTTCAGTGGAGCTGCACGACAGCTCATTTTAAGGAACCTACAGCTACCTCTGCTACTGGTTGAAATTGGATTAAATTGTGTTCTTCCCATGACTAGTCGCTTCTTGGGAGGAAAGCTTTGTTAGGGTCTTCGTGCTTTGTGCGGTGTGTTGTGGCTCAGAAGTATGGGGGATGGAACAGGTTGTGTGCTGAGGAGAGCAGCGGAGTCTGGTGTGATGGTGTGTTAAGTCAGCGCCTGGCCAAGATAGCTTTGTCACTAATCCTGTCCTGTTTGCAACTCTGACCTCTGGAGTTTTGGAGTAAGGTTAGCAGCTCAAGCGCTGTGTAGAGCAGTGTCATGCTACTTAAATAAATATGAGTTCTCGTTCCACTGCTTACTCTTTCATGCACATTGTCCAGTGAAGCTAAGATCCCAGGCCTTTTGCTAAAGTTGCGAGAAAAAATAAAGGGAAAGAACTTAGAGTGATTACCAGTATTCAGTTAAAATTGTTAAATAATTGGCAAGCAAGGGATTTTGAATTTAAGGAATTTAAAATTAGCTTCGGCATGTATATATACTGAATAAGTACTAGATTTTCTTCTCAGATTATTCACATTTGCCACCAAGAATCAGGTTTTTTTCCACATAAACAGGAAAGTACCGGTAGCTGCCAACTTGCAGAGTTACTCGCTTTGGACCAAAGAATGGGGGGTATGTATTGCAGGCTAATGAACAATGTCAATTTTAGCAGCATTTCCTTAGAAGTGAAAGTTTGGGCAGTGAATGATTGTTGCCAGAGAAATGTTTTGTTCTGTTCCACTTCCTCTACAAGAGAAAAAAATTAGTTGGCTCTGTATTTGTACGAACATGCTTCTGCTGCTGTTCCCGGGTTTAGTGAAGAACAGGCAAACCAAGTCTGTCTTTGCTGATGAAGGGTTTACTTTTGTGTTTTCATGATTCATTTCGCTTCGAGCTTATCTCCTAGAGGATAAAATCCAGCATCCTGAATATGGAAAACATTTCAGGCCTGGGACTTTTCCATGTGGGGATTAAAGATTGGGAAACGGCTTCAATATTGTACTTGGGTATAATCTTCAGTACTATTCTTAGGCGAGACAGAGGAACAGGTCAGTTTCTCACCAGCAGTTTTTTAGGCAGTTGTCCAACTGAAGATGAGGAAAAAAGCCCTCGTGTTTGTTCGCGTTTGTTGTTTCCAGAAGAGCATAAGGAGATTTGAATGTAAGGTTCACAATTATGGTAGAATAAAAACATCATAGCAAGGGTGTCCAGAAGGGATAAGGGAGCACCCAAATCACCCAGATTTGAAGGTAAATCACTGTCGTACAAAGTTCTTAGTCTTGTTGCCATCAGTGGTTTTTTGGTAACTAATCTTTGAACACTTTTTGCCTCATTTTTAGCTGCATGGCAATATAGTGGAAAATAGGGAATGTGGTTTTTCTCTTGGCCTGCATGGTGACAGACTAGCAACTGATAAATACTGTGAACCTGTTAATTGCTACTGTGGGTGAGGCTAACAAAATGTTTACTGTTCGACAATTGGATCTATCTGGACGCATACATTTTCCTTGCAGTGCTCACAACAAGATTGGAGGTTGTGGTATTAAGGACCATATAAGAGCTAAGGAGAAAACCTTGTTATTTCTATTTATAGAAGGAGAATTGTGTTAGAAAATTATGGAATTCTGTATTGCCCTCAGAGTTTCAAGCTAGCCTGTGGTAGAGGAAACATGAATGAAAGTCTCCAGTATTATGTTCCAGGGCCTTGGTGCTGAAGTAGTCCTCCCTCCTTCTTAAATGCCCGTCAATTTTGAATCCAAACAGAAAGAAAAGAAGTAATCTTGGCATAGCATGTTGTGACTGAAACAGACAGGTAATTCNAAATAGGGAATGTGGTTTTTCTCTTGGCCTGCATGGTGACAGACTAGCAACTGATAAATACTGTGAACCTGTTAATTGCTACTGTGGGTGAGGCTAACAAAATGTTTACTGTTCGACAATTGGATCTATCTGGACGCATACATTTTCCTTGCAGTGCTCACAACAATGCCCTTGAAAATATGTTTGTGTGTGGCTGTCACTGTGCATTAGAGAGAGAGAACAGACACATTTTCAGCTCTTTTTTATAACTGCACAGTGATTTCATTGCCATCATGCAAGCTAAGCTGGTGCTGTTTGGTTTTGTTCTCTGAATAGTGACAAAGCTGCAGCTACTTATTTTTTAAATGTAACTTTTTTGTTGCTGCACGGACAGAAGTCATTATATCCCATGATGGGAGAGTAAGTCTGAGTATCTTTTAGTCCAGTAAAACATTATCTTTGCAAAAGACCTTTGCTGTGAATTATGAGTACTGAAGTTAAATGAAATGAGACTTCTAAGTCTGATCACAGAGTCAGTCAATATAAACTCAGAAAAAATGAATGTGGCAAGAGGCAGGAAGTCCTCTTTTATGGAACTGCCTTTAATATGAAGACCAATTGGCTTTTCATCATTTTCTTTGAACTAGAGGCTTCATCTGAAGCACTACTTTCCCCTCTTCCTCTGTCAAGATTGTTTCTTTTGAGAGTGTTGGAAGGAGCTGATGAACTGAGTAACAAGCTCAAAGGTGTTTGGGAAACCAAAGAGCATACACCATTTCCTAGAACACCACCTTAGCTGCATCTGTCAGCAGTGGACAGAGCGGAGTTGTGGAAGGACAGGAGACTGAAAATGGTGCACGCATACTCACATACTGCTGGTCATAGGAACTGGTGGACCTGATGTTCATTGAGTCCAACATATGATACAGGACAGACCTGTTGGTTTTTTTTTCTTGACACCCATCCATAGTCCTAGGACTGGAGTACTGTGGTTCCATTGTAAATAGCATAGCTGTTCCTGTTCCATGACTTTGCTACTAAACATAGGTAGCCTTTTCTCAAGACATGGGAGGGAACGCCACCATTGTTGTTAGAGGAGCTTCGGTTGCTTTCTAATCACCATTTTTAATCAGTTGATGTTGTTATCATGCGGTACTCCTGATCACACTTTATTCTGTTTATTTCCTCTGTCCTTTGCACTTACTTGCCTCTCTCATACTCCCATTTTCTGTTCCCCTCGTGCCAAGGGAAAATACATTTACAAAAGAGGGGTGTCTTCACAGTTGGTGTTTTTTTTTGCTTTGGGCCACCAGTGTCCAACGTGTATGATGGTGAGCCTGTCTGTATCTCGGAAGAGGTTCTGTAAGAATGTGTGTTGCAGCACACAGACTATGACTTTTGCCGTGTAAGCCATCTCCCAGGTTGCTAAGTTTTTTCTAATATTGATGGTAGCCGTGAAGGGGCAGGAGAGAAGGCGTCGGGGAGTGTTTGCTAATGAAAGTGCATCAAACATGGTGAATTTGTGATGCCTATGGAAAATTATTGATCAGCATCTGTTGTATTAAATGGCCAAAGAGAGCATTGCTTCTTTGTCACTTCCTTGTGGAATGTCTACAATTGAATCAAATGAAACAGAGAAAATAAATTAAATCCTGCTTTTGCTGCTTTTTGCTTGCTTATACATTCATTTGGATTCCTCTAAAGTAGCAGGTTACATCTAGGAGTAAAAAGCTTGTGTTTTCTTCTAGAAAACCATCCCAATCACATATATTTCTTTCTCATCAAAGAGATTTTCTTTCACTACCTGATTAGGTTTGAAGTTTTCAGCATTTCTGTGAAGATTGCTTGGGAAGAGACAGAACACTATAAATTGTAGCTAAAAATACAATTTTTCTGTAACTGTCATAACAACATTTGGGCTAATTGATTCTCAGTAGAATAACGACATCCAGCATGTAGTGAGAAATATTCATGAAGGAATCTGTGAAAACCTAGATCTGCCTTACTTCCCCAATAAATCAGGAAAATTCATTAGAGTCCTCTACTTAAGAAGAATCAGAAATAACCCATCCTTAGAGATTCTTTTCAGTCTGATTTGAGGACAGTTGGAATTCCTTTAAGTGTCAGTGAATTTAGATTTGGCAGAACTCCAGTTCCAACGGGGTTTTTTTTCTGCATGCACCCTGGGAGAAGACCAGGGGAATTTAGAGAATATAGATGAAAGGCAGGATTGCAGTACAAGGGCAGAGTAACAAGAAGAAAGCCATAGGCTCGTGAGGGAGGAGGTAGTTGTTGTCTGTGAAGTTATTCATGTAGGAAATGGGATCACTGTGACAACTGATAGGTTAACTTCAGAAAAGTGGACTTAAGACACTAATAAGTGTCACTTACATTCTGTGATGTCTGAAGACTTTTGCCTGTTCCATAGACTTAGCAAACTGAGTGTGATTTGGCAGCTGCCGTACAACTCACGTTCTTTGTGATTCCCAGTGTTGAGTCTGTGCAGAACTTTCTACTTGTTGAAAGTGTGGTGACTGTGAAGATGTGGTAGCTGTTTAGAGCAAACTTTAGAAGTCATTCCACCACATGAAGCCAAAACATGAAGGACTTGATGGGAGATTTTGGGTTGCAGAACAGAAGAACCCAAAGCATTGGGGTGTTCCAAATGAGCTACAGAAGCAGGGTATCTCTTTCTTACAGTGTGACCCTGTGAATCAGCAAAGTGGTTTGTAGAGGTGTTGATTTGGACCATCCAAATCTCCTCCTCAGCTGCCATATAGGGGCATTTTCCTTTCTGAATTTGCAGCTGTATTTGCTGATAGATAAGGCTACAAGCGTAGCAGGGGAGATACAGGGAAAATTGGGAACTTTAAATGGAGGTTGAAGATAATGAGGTTATTTGGCTTTTGTCTGATGGATTGTTTATTTGCTCTGAAGTTCGTGTAGATTGCAAGAGCTTGTTTACTTTCTTCTTTAAAACTGTAACATTTCTGAATCCCCAAAAAGCCTCCTGTTCTGTGAACTCCAAGGCTCTTTGTTAATTTGTTTGGTACTGCAACTGGGGATAAACACTGTTTGTTTTTTCTGAAGAACCCATGTATTTTGGGTTCTTGCTGCAGTCAATGTTAGGAATGTGCCTTAGTTGTGAGAACATGAGCATTTCTGCCCATAGCAAAAATCTCAAATGTCTTCATAGGATCCTGCTGGTTTTTGTTAGTGCACGTAATGTAGTGCTGGCCAGAGTGGCACTCACTGCCTTCTGTGCTGACATTGTTCTGTTGTTGATGCTAACGATGTGGTGCTGTCTCGTTCTGCTGACTGTGTGCCAGACATCTGCTGATTGTGGTTTGGATATTTCACCCACTGAGCTGAAGAGTTTTGGGATCACTGGGGCATGATCAGGAGCACTTGACAGCCACGAGGTCTCAGCAGGGGGACTGTGGAATGTAGGCCAAGGCAGACATAAAGCCCGTCATGTCGTTATAGTTTCATTTGCTTATGGCTGCTCTGAGGCAGTTGCCTGAACTCCAGGCTTTATTTATTTTTACTGTTCTTCAGAGAAACTTTAGTTAGAATGGTAACTTGCAGCAGACACATTATGTATAGTGCAGAGGGTAGAGTGCATTCATGTGGAATCAGCTGATCTCTGCTTTTTTTCAAATCTGTCAGAGGTGTTTTAGGTTTTTGGTATCTGCCTTGATATTACCTGTCCATTAGTGAGATTTGAACCGTAAAGGTTTTATGGTGTTCTGCTCTCTTTGAGGAAACCATCTAACTGACAGCCAAATAATCCCCACTTTGATTGTGGTTCGTCAGAGGAATATCACATCATAGAATCACAGAATAGAATCATTTAGGTTGGAAAAGGCCTTTAAGATCATCAAGTCCAACCATTAACCCAGCACTGCCAGGTTACCACTAAACCACGTCCCTCAGCACGTCTTTTACATACCTCCAGGGGTGGCGACTCAACCACTTCCCCGGTCAGCCTCTTCCAACGCTTGACAACCCTTTTGGTCAAGAAATTTTCCCTAATATCCATCCTAAGCCTGCCCTGGTGCAACTCGAGGCCGTTTCTTCTTGTCTTATCGCTTGTTACTTACTTGGGGGAACAGACCGACCCCCCCTCGCTACACCCTCCTTTCAGGGAGTTGTAGAGGGTGATAAGGTCTCCCCTCCTCTTCTCCAGGCTGAACACCCCAGTTCCCTCAGCCGCTCCTCATCAGACATGCGCTCCAGACCCCTCACCAGCTCCGTTGCCTTTTGCTGGACACGCTCCAGCACCTCAGTGTCTGTCTTGTAGTGAGGGGCCCAAAGCTGAACACAGCACTCGAGGTGTGTCCTCACCAGTGCCGAGTACAGGGGGACCATCACTGCCCCAGTCCTGCTCACCACACTGTTCCTGGTACAGGCCAGGATGCTGTTGGCCTTCTTGGCCACCTGGGCACACTGCTGGCTCATGTTCAGCCGACTGGTGACCAACATCCCCAGGTCCTTTTCTACCAGGCAGTGTTCCAGCCAATCCACCCCAATCCTGTGGCGCTGCACGGGGTTGTTGTGACCCAAGCGCAGGACCCGGCACTTGGCCTGGTTGAACATCATACTGTTGGCCTTGGCCAATGGACCCAGCCTGTCCAGATCCCTCTGTAGAGCCCTCCTACCCTCCAGCAGATCGACATTCCCAGCCAACTCGGTGTCCTCTGCAGACTTACTGAGGGTGCATTCCACCCCCTTGTCCAAATCCTTGATAAAGATATTAAAGAGAACCGGCCCCAGTACTGAGCCCTGGGAGACACCACTTGTGACCGCCCGCCAACTGGAGTTAACTCCATTCACCACAACTCCTTAGGCCTGGCCACCCCACCAGTTTTTCACCTAGAGAAGCATATGCCCGTCCAAGCCATGAGCAGCCAGTTTCTCCCGGAGAATGCTGTGGGAAATGCTGTCAGAAGCTTTACTTAAGTCTAGGTAGACAACATCCACCGCCTTTCCCTCATCCACTAAGCGGGTCACCTTGCCATAGGAGATCAGGTTAGTCAAGCAGGACCTGCCTTTCGTGAACCGATGCTGACTGAGCCTCATTGCCTGTTTGTTCTACATGTGCCGTGTGATGGCACTCAGGATGATCTGCTCCATAACCTTCCCTGGCACCGAGGTCAGACTGACAGGCCTGTAGCTCCCCAGATTCTCCCTCCGGCCCTTCCTGTGGATGTGCACCACATTTGCTAATGTCCAGTCACTGGCACCTCCCCGGTTAGCCAGGACTGCTGGTAAATGATGGAAAGTGGTTTGGTGAGCACCTCCGGCAGCTCCCTCAGACCTCGGGTAGATCCCATCTGCCCCCCCCTCCCCCGTCTCCCCCGTGAGCTTCTGACTTCAGTCTTCCATCCATACTGAATCAGACCAAAGGTCAGTTTAACGGCGTACCTTGGGTATAGGTGCATACCCATGGCAAGTGCCTAGAGATGAGTGTAAGAAAAATGAAGCGATACTTTCTCTGATTACTTTCTGAGCTTTAAGCAAATTGCAATTCATGCATTTCTTGCAGTTCTTTATAACATGATTGGCAAATATTTGTTAAGAATGTCATAACAATAGTTTATTCTGCCTTGAGGCACAAAAATGAACCTTGCTTTCTTGAAAGTGGTTTTTCAACCATGTTAAATCAAGGGATGGGCAAAGTCTGTATTGCTTTTATTTGTACCACCAAGGCTAGGATGATTTAGGAGTTAAGAAAACAGACAAATGCATTTTTGCATTCCTTCATTATGAGTAATATGTATTTATTTTGCATTAACTTTAAAAACAAACAAACAAACAACCCCCCCCACTATAAACTTAAGCTATCACAGGCAATTTGTAACTACTGCGTGTTATAAAAGGACAGAGGTTTAAGGAGTGCCCTGATAATAATTTCTTCTCTAAGAGTTATAAGGAAAAGCACTTTACTTATATGCAAAACCAAGCATTCTTTTAATATAATTTTTTAAAGTTTTTCAAAAGATTTTCAGGGAAATTCAAATGCATGTAAGTGGTAATCTCTGTTATTTGTTATATAATGTATTTAGTACATTCTACAACTGGGTAAAACTTTTCTGTCTTAAATTTGCTGAAATTTATTAGGTTACAGCTGCATATCATGACTTTTGCATTAAAAAGGGAGGGTTTTTTTGGTACCGAAGTTACATGGTTTTGTTGATATTTAAATAGGAAGGAAAAAAGATTGCTTTTGTTCATTTTGGAATGTCGTGTTCATAACGGAAATTAAGTGGCTGTGTGTTTATTTCAGTCAACAGATTAACCTAGATAATATCTTGTTAATGTCACAAACTAGGAAGAGGGATTGCTGATTTTAATTCATCAATGACAGCATAAGAATATATCACTTTTATCCAGGTTTACCTCCCTTCTAAATTATTGTCTGTAGGTCAAATGTGATTTTTTTTTTTTTTAATTGAGGGAAATGATATAGTAAATAGCAAAATTAAACGAAATCATCCTGTCTTGGATAAATATATAGCAACCAGAAAAAATAATGCCAAAAATACTTTTTTTTTTTTGAAGCTACTGTGCAAGTAAAGGTGTAATAAAACAGTGCAAATATTGCCTCAACCATAATTACTGCTAAGAATCATTAACCGCAGGGTCCTCTCTTATCCATGTCTGAATTCTTTGCAACCTGTAAAATACTCGTGCTCAGTTCTCAAGTACAAGTTTTGTGAAGGGTCCTAGTTTTTGATAAACCAAAAATAGGAATTGTCAAGTAGGAAACTGAGTTCCAAAGCCAACATCCCTATTTCCAAGTAAAACCTCATGTCTCAGGACTGGTTTATGTCTGGAGAAAGTCATTCTTGAGCAAAATCCAGCATTGTGAGAGAACACTTTATATGTAACTCAAACTAAATAATGAAATATATATAGTTTTACAGTGGTGATTGTATAATTATATACCATAATGTTGTTATGGTAAAACAATTGATATGTCATCCTGAATGAAACTTAGCCTAGGCTCCTCAGTTGCAAGGAAGAGAGTAACCTGCAGTGAAAAGCATTACATTTTACTCCAACCACAGATCTTTTTCCGATGATAAAAAGCAGAAGCAGTCATGCTCCTGCAGCTTTTCTGTAGGTATAAAAATGGTGACTGGAGAAGAAAAGAGGACAAAACTCAAAGAAGTTTACATCTCAGTTTTATTTTCTATTCAGTGTGGATGTAAGAGGTTAAATAGCAAAACATTATTTTAAAGTATAAGTGATATGTCATTATGCATGAAGAGATCTTGTTAACGTAATGAGCAGTTTCTATGGTTCCTTGTATTGCAAATGGGCATGCGGCAGTATGTGTGATATCATTTAACAAAGATGCTGTCATTAATAATTACTTCTGTCAGCTGAAAAAATTGTGCTTTGCAAACAGCATCATATATTCATACATCCTGTTGTTGATGAGACATTTTCTGGCAAGCGCGACACCTTGTTACAGGGATTGTGGATCTTATGCTCTTGAGAAGTGAGGTTGGATATTCAGAGGCAAGCCACACATCTTGCATCTGGCGTCCAGTCTCTTCTCTGCCATACCAGGTAATACTTACACCATTAGCTTTTACTAGAGATGAGCTCATTCCTGGGGCATCACGGAAAAGAAATTTTTCAACATCATACATGTAATGAAAGGGCAACAGTGGATTTTGTTGCATGAAACCTGTATTGGTAATATCAAAGGGCATGGAATGATTCTGTGTACATCTCAAGTAAACAGGCGTAAGGCATTTGGATCAGCAAAAGCTGAAGCTCTTCAGTTTTTATGCTGAAAAGCCTTTTTATGCAAGATGAAGATAGATGTTTTTGATGATGGGTGACCTGCTGGACGTGTCTTGATTAAACCTGGTAAAACTTTTTTCTGAGGGAGAGAGATGGAAAGGAGGGGATAACTAACTTGGGAAATAACCTGCCAAAAATTGGAAAATGGATTCTGGAAAGAGACTGTCCATTTGGGGGCTGAGAGGAGACTGTTACCGTGACAGAAAAGGTTGTGAACCCTCTGGGTGCATTAAACAATGTAAGTACAAAGAAGATTGTCCCCTCAGAAGAAGAAACAGCACTATCTGACAAAGAGCAGTGACAAATGCTTCTGCAATTTTGAAGGCATTTCGTTTGCAGGACAGTAACTGCAGAATCTTGAAAACCATTCCACTGACTCTACGACGTAAATTACAAGAGGAGTCTGTGCCTTGTGTTACTGATGCTAAAGAATTACGGACTTGCCCTGATATGTCTGAATAGAGAGGCCATCTGTCAAGGGCATACCTTCTCAAGAATCGAATGAAAAGAAATAAATTGCAAGGATTTCTTGTGTATGTTGCAAATAGAAGTGGTGGTCTGTAATCTTCTTACATGGATTTTTACACTGAGGAAGAACTGGTAATAATTAAAAAAAACCAAAACCCCAAACAAACAAAAACCCAAAAAAACTTACTGAGATGAAACATTGCGAGCACTCTGATGTGGAAATAACGTCTGAATGAAACAGAAAAATTGACAATGAACTTTTAACATTGTGGACTTCAGTAAATGAGAGGGAGTAATAGAACTCTTACCAAGGTAAAGAAGGAAATTTTTTCTCTCTCCCTTCTTCTGAGATGGGTGCAAAAATCAAATCTACAGTTTGGAAAGCAAAATTCTGACAAACTATGTAATACAAGAATAGGGAACTGTGGTATTCCTTCTGCTGCTCAGATGCTTCAAGATTAAAGAATTCTGCCTGATTCCACAGATATTTATGATTTACAGGCCACAGCTGGAGGTAGACATCTAATTCTCTGAGAGGCAGAGCAGAAGCCTCAATCCTTCTTGTTTTCAGCTGGTTAACTTTGGTGATTCTTTATTTAATACATAGATATTTGTTGATTCCATTCTGGGATGCCATATTGTTTGCAGAATTCAGCAGTGCTCTGGATTCCACTGTTTGGCAAGATGTCTGAAAGTTCCTTGCTGCCATCTTTCCATGTGTCTGTCCCATTGTCTCCCAAGGCGTGCTAGCACCATGAGGCGCATAATGAATACTTAGATGTACGGGTGCGAACATAAGAGGTGTTAATGCATATAAATTGTGAACCCAATCCCAGATTGTCACCTGGTTTGCCTCCTAAGCCAGTCTCGTCATCTTATGTTGTATATCTCAAAACAAGACTTGGCTGAAGCAGTGCTGTCTCAGAGTTCTTCCTTCCTGCCAGCCATTGACTTTTTACAGACATTTGAATTTTCCTCAAGCATAGCAGCTGAATTTATTGAAGCTGCAGATATTTCAAAATCTGTGTGGACACTGAGTCCCAATTCCTCTATGTAAGCATGAGGGACTTGAATATTAATCAGAGCTTAATACATCAGCTGCATGAACTAGTGCTGGAATGCAACCCAGCAGCACAGAAGATGGATTGGATGGTGCCTGGTAGACATTTCACAGCACGCTACGCTGTCTGGAATATTGGTGCAGAGAAAGTGGTGCCACATGGCAGTTGTTGATATTCTGTGTATGTGGTGAAAGCACATATTAGGGAGGCAAAGGCGGTTCTGTAAGACTGATTTGTTGTGGTTGAGACTCATTTATCACATCTTTCTACATGAGAGTCATAAGCAGGTGCTTGCAGGTCATTGTGGGAGAGTTCATAAGTATGCAGCCAGTCTTCAAAGGGAAAAGAAAACATGGTCATAAGTCTTTCTATTGGCAGGAATCTACATAGGCAGCTGTGGCTGACACTTTTTGCGAGTATAATATAAAGACTAAAGCTCTGTTTAGCTCAACATCCTGTCTCCAGCAGAGGCCAATAGTGGAAGCCTAGGGAAAAGTGTGAGGACAGATGAAAGGATTATTTTTTTTTCCCCATGAATTTATGCAGGTGCTTTTTTTGTGTCCATCCTAGGGTAGAATCTTCTGCCAGTGAGTTCCATGGTGTAGCTCCACCTCGTGCAATGCTCTTATTGAATCACCTCCTGATGTTCAAAGAGTCCACACTCTTTGGTTTTTGTGTGAGGAAAGTCAGTGAGTAATTGTTCTCTGGCCATCATCTGCTCTGGCTGCTCATGGCCTGGACAGGTGTACTCTTCGCTGGGTAAAAAAAGTGGCTGGATGGCCATGCCCAGAGAGTGGTGGTGAATGGAGTTAAATCCACTTGCTGTCCGGTCACAAGTGGTGTCCCCCAGGGCTCAGTACTGGGGCTGGTTCTCTTTAATATTTTTATCAATGATCTGGATGAGGGGATCGAATGCACCCTCAGTAAGTTCGCAGATGACACTAAGCTAGGCGGGCGTGTTGATCTGCTTGAGGGTAGGATGGCTCTGCAGAGGGATCTGGACAGGCTGGACCGATGGGCCGAGGCCAGTGGTATGCGGTTCAACCAGGCCAAGTGCCGGGTCCTGCACTTGGGTCACAACAACCCCATGCAGCGCTACAGGATTGGGGCGGAATGGCTGGAAAACTGCCCGGCAGAAAAGGACCTGAGGGTGTTGGCGGACAGCCGGCTGAATATGAGCCAGCAGTGTGCCCAGGTGGCCAAGAAGGCCAACAGCATCCTGGCCTGTACCAGGAACAGTGTGGTGAGCAGGACTAGGGAAGTGATGGTCCCCCTGTACTCAGCACTGGTGAGGCCCCACCTTGAGTACTGTGTTCAGTTTTGGGCCACCCACTACAAGAAGGACATTGAGGTGTTGGAGTGTGTCCAGAGAAGGGCTACAAAGCTGGTGAGGGGTCTGGAGGACAAATCTTATGAGGAACGACTGAGGTTGTTTAGCCTGGAGAAGAGGAGGTTGAGGGGGAGACCTTATCACCCTCTACAACTACTTGAAAGGAGGGTGTAGAGAGGTGGGGGTTGACCTTTTCTCCCTGGTGACAAGTGATAGGACAAGCGGAAATGGGTTCAAGTTGTGTCAGGGGAGGTTTAGATTGGATATTAGGAAACATTTTTTCACTGAAAGTGTTATTAAATATTGGAATAGGCTGCCCAGGGAGGTGGTGGATTCGCCATCCCTGGAGGTGTTTAAAAAAAGGGTAGATGTGGTACTTGGGGACATGGTTTAGAAGTGGTTTTGTCAGGGTAGGTTAATGGTTGGACTTGATGATCTTAAAGGTCCCTTCCAACCTCAGCAATTCTATGATTCTATGCAGGCTTACAGTCCATTTTGGAAGCCATTCATGTATTTCTTCGTGATTTTCCACTGACTTTTGTGTCTTTCCCAGTTCTACTATGTCCATTTTTGCATACATTGGTAAGAACTCCTAAAAAGTGACATAGTCATTTTGGTTTTGTGTTCTCAATTCCTTTCATAACAATTCCTAACCTTCTGCTTGCCTTTTAGACTGCTGCTAAGCAAACAGACATGCCTTTTTCATAAAACCATCTGCAGCCAACTCGCAGATCTCTTTCCTGAGTCATAATAGCCACTTTGGAGCTTGTCAATATGTATAAAATGTATGTAAACTTAAGTAATTTTTTGCATTATGTTACACTTTACACTTAATTCTTTTTATTGCTCATTTATGAAGTATTATCCTGCAGTTCTTCAGTTAGCTGACATGCATTAGTAAGGACCATTTCCAACCCTTGTAAAAGAACAGCTGAGCTGAACCACACATGCAGGTTGCCCTCCTGCATGCCAGAAATGCCAAACTCACACCGGGCTTCCATTCATAGAATGAGAAGGATGCTTCTTCACTGACATTCCAGAATTGTGATCAACACAGAAAGCATTCACTGACCCACTGGCCAAACAATACTCAGTGGCACAGCCTGCTACCAACAGTTGCCTACAGTGGGGAGGCACAGCACCAACAGAGACAGGCAAGTTAGGTGCCCCGACAGCACCGTGATGCTGGCGGCACAAACGGTTTGACGCCAGAACATTCAAGATCTGAGACAGGAGGAACTCATGTTAGGCACTACCTGCTAACACTCCGTTCAAGGATTGAAGCAGCAACGAAATTTCTGTTTAGGTGCTCTGATGATTTTCCTGGTCTCGTTAAGTACAAGGCTTTCACAATTATTTGGCCCACACAAGCCGAGAGTGTGCATCAAGTTTAATTTTTTAATTGTGGTTTTAACAGTTACTCATTTGAGATTCTGATATGAAAGTAAAATGAAGCAGCAGACCATCCTTTTGCCTAGACTACAAGGATTCCTAATCTGTAGGAAGCCCATTATGAATTCTCCCTCCCTCATTTCTCTTTGTGTGGTAAGTAAAATCATAAATCCCTACAGACATATGCACTGGAGTTGCAGTAAAGTTCCCTTCCACAAGATCAAGAATTTTAATAAAAGACATAAATTCTGTTTCAGCCTTGAATCACAGTGGCAGCTTCTCAGTGCCCAGATCACTGCATGGTTAAAATGGAAAATATTCTACTGCAAACCTGTCTAGACTTCGTATTAAATATCAGGCGGCTGCTTCATTTTGAAGGTAGATTTATTTTATTCTTCAACCGTTTTTAGCAACTTGGAAAGCCTGCTAAAGTAAAACGTGCAGTACTTTTGAAAGGGAGTTATGGTGTCATTTTTAAAAGCACAAGCAGCATGCTATAGGAACACTCAGGTGAGAGTCTACCTCAGATGAAACTGTAAATGTTTGCATTACCTATTGAAAACAGTAATGCAGGAGCCTTTCACCAGTAATTAGGTTTTTTTCAAGATGTATCTTTATGCACCTCCTTCCCCCTCCATGAATATTACAAAATAAACTACGAATCTGTACTTCCAAAATAATACTTTTCCAGAGTTTCACCACATCATTATGAACACCAGTTAACATATGAAGAATAATATAAACAA
Organism: Anarhynchus alexandrinus; assembly: GCA_008711295.1. NCBI lineage: Eukaryota > Metazoa > Chordata > Aves > Charadriiformes > Charadriidae > Anarhynchus > Anarhynchus alexandrinus. Next base: position 159,307 of record VUYV01000252.1, read on the forward strand.
CTCTTGAGTATATAAATCTATAAAATTATTCAGTTGTATGTGTAATTTTGGTGGTTTATCCATTTAGAATTCAGTGCAGCTAAATAAATCATAATAGTTGTTAAATCAGCGCACCACATACAAACTTAAGTTCTTTTCTCATGAAAGAAAAATGATCTCATAGTGTTAAAGACATCCTAAAAGCAGCTTTTTCCTCTCAGGGCTGTTATTAGTATTATCCTATATCCTTCATAGATAGTGATTTCAATGCAAAACGGAGCTTACTTAATGCATGTGGAACGTGGTATCTATTTCACTATACAAATTCAACAACATCAAAATCAATGACAGCAAAAACCTCGGTTAACTAGTAATGAAGACAGAGGGTCTGTTTTCAAATCCTGAGAATTAATAAAAGAATATTCATTAGGACATCTTTATCAAGAACAGAATGTTTTCTGATATTGCTTTCAACTTCCTGACTACGCTTGGGTTTTCAATGAAATCCGTTGGGAGCAATGTCACAAAAAGCTTACCAAAAGCTGCTCTCCTGAAGTACTGCTGATTGCACAGCAGATATGGTAGCTCACTTTTCAAAGGAAGGCTCAGCACTTACAGTTTGTTATTCTACACTGGAAGTAGCTGCCCCAAAGTGATGAACCTGCCCCATGGTTTCTGTAGCACGATTCAAAATGATGGTGCTCAACTCATTTGCCATCTTTAACTGAATAGACAGCACTGAGGATCAAACGGTGAACTCTTGAAAGCAATAGAATCATGAAATTAAACCTAGAGCTTGTTGAGCCACTCGGGTCCTTTAATATATGAGGTATTTGAAAATGCGTTTACGCCCTGCACTTAGTAAACCGAGAGAGAAACTACCTCTAAGGGTAATTTTACCTGTTTAAAACCACTCTAATATATAATTAAAAGCATTGGCACAAAAAACTCATCATTCATTTTGCATTTTTTTCGTCAGTTTATCTAATTCTTTTAGTTTGGTGGGTGGGGTGGGAACTTATCAATGGGATTAACACCTCCCCATTACTTTAAGCAAAGTGTATGTCTGTAACACATTATTCAGCACCATACATGCCTACCTTTCAAACTAATGTTCTTATTTAGCAGCTTGCTTTCCATTTTAATTGGGACACAAATTCCCTGACAGAGGCAGAACACTACACAAGTATATGCAATATATGCCCTAAGCCAGAGACTAGTTTGCAACCCTACCACCCATGCGGTTAAAACAAAGATATAACTTAGAATAATAAAGATGCAAATTCTAAAGACCAAGTCACGATTAGGCGATCTGCACCAGGGATATGCAGTTCCAAAAAGATTTAATTTGGTATCAGAGGCATGAAAGACAAAACTATGCACTGTACATCCTCTAAATGGTTAATAATTATGTCATTTACCTGTCTACAGTTGAGTAGGATAGCAAAGACAACAGTACACGGCTGGTGACATATACTGCAAGTGTGGCTTTATTTCTGCTAAAAGCTAATTGCTTTCTTGTTATCAGAGGCAAAGTGTGGAAAGACGATCACAAGTACTTAGAGGAACTGATGGTAAGTAGTCCAAAAGGAATGGTGCCTTGGCTTTTTCTGTCCTGTTGGACAGAGTTACTTTCAAGCAGCTCCAATCTATGTTGGCTGCAGTCTCTCTTCAAAAATTTCAGCTGACAATTGTTTGATCATCCATGAGCAACCAGAACTTTTCTAGTAGAAGTAGGCACTCCTATCCAAGTCCACCTTGTCCCCAAAACACTTACACTGTTAAGCCGGTGAAGGAGACTATTAGTAATAAGGAATAATCCTTCAGGAAGTTTAATTCATACCCATATGAGAAAACTGAGAAAGAAAAACTCTAGCAGGTTAAAGGTAAAAATATAACATGAGAGGCTGAAACACGCGTGAGATCCAATGTAGTCAGTGCATAAAAGCTAAGATACCCTTTTTTAAACACATCAGAAGGCAAAAACCCATTAGGGACTCATGGAAACGCTCAGAAAACATAAGGCCACAGCAGAACAAAATAAATTATTTTAATCCATCTTCAATATAGAGGAGTTTATAGCTTTTTGACCTTGGAATCCATCTTCACAGGGACATGCCATAAGATCTCTTCTCAAGCTGAAGCACAATTACATGACATAGGGAAAAAACCCTGAAGAGCAGCAAATCTCCAGCACCAGATGTTACTGACCCCAAAAGAAATGGAAGTATGAAACAGATGTGCTATTACCTGCTGTGTGTAATCTCCCATTTCCAAAGAAATGGAAGATGGAAAAGGCTACGCTCTTTTTTTTTTTTTTTTAAGCTTTGCAAGGTGATGCAAGTGATCACAGATTATGATGTCTGACATTAATAACTCAGCAAGCTATTACTAGGTAAGCAGTTAAACCCCTTTCCATAGCACGTTAAGGACACTAGAAATGTGAATGGACTCAATGACAGAATTCATGGGAGCACAACCTATTAAAAGTTGTTAGGGACAAAGATGATATTTCTGTCTTAGAATGTCTCCAGCTCTGGAAGCTGGAAAGAGACTACCAGGGAAATACCGCTGTGCATTTGCCCTATTTCCTTACTCTTTCCTAACACTGACATCAGAGGCAGGATACTAAGCTCAGTAACCCTTCAGTCTGACCCAGTACCGCCATTCTCATGTTAGGCACAATGCAAAACTTCTTAATATGTGCTCATATGATACACTGGGCAAGGAATACATGGAGTATGAACTAGTATGGTCCTTTGAGGAAGCTAAAAGATGCAGATAAGAGAAATCCAGCAAACAAAATTTTCTAAACAGATTTTAATAGTATCTCAAATCAAAGCTTTTTACAGAAACTACCCAGTTGTCTCAGTGGTGAGGGATTGCTTTTGCATCACTTGTTTTTTTGTTTTGTGGTTGTTGGCTGTTGGTTCGTTTGTTGGTCGTGTCCGTCCCCCCTGCCCCTGCTTATTAAACTTTATCTTGACCCACAAGCTTTCTTGCTTTTGCCCTTCCAGTTCTCACCCATCCTGCCTGGGCTGTGGGGGGAGTGAGGAGCGACTGGGATGGGGCTTACCCCAGTGAGGGTCAACCCACTGCACAGCGTCTCCTGATTTCCATTCTTAGACCTGTTGTGACATTGAGGAGGCAACTTGTGGCTTCTTCAAAGAGGAATCTCAGGAGGAGAAGCATCTCGGTCTTCCACATGTCCTACAAATGATGTGTTTATAAACACCGGTAAGAATCATGCCATCGTAAAACACTGTTGTGCACTGGCCACTTCTGTCAACTTGACAGTTTTTCAGTATGTTTAAAAAGTCTGTACTGACATCGTGATTTGTATGTTTTTTTCCCACATCATTGCTTTAAGCCTCTCTGCTTCCCGCATATTTACTTTGTTTATTTTTTACCATAATACAGCTGAGCAGATGTTTGTGTTGCAAATTATGTCTTAGACTCAGAAATAATAATATTTTAACAAGAATAATTATGCGTAATTGAAGAAAGAAATGTACCTTTTGAGACAGGGTGTTTGGAGGTTTTTTGTTTGTTTGTTGGTTTGGGGTTGGGTTTTTTTTTCCTTCCTTCATGTCACCAGTTCTCTGCAACCCATCAGGTAGTAGGGTCTTGGTCCAATCTTCTAAATTAAAGAAATTTACTTAAAGGAGCACGAATTTTCAGACTATAGCTGCATACGCTGGTTAAACATGTGAGCTGTGGTCATGATGTATGTAGGAATGGAACTGAACCAGTGTCTCAATATTTTTATCCTCTAATTTCACTCCTAATTGCTGGAATTAAAATTAAGCAAGAAATGGGATGATGACAGTCCATCTCCATGTTAACATGCAGTAAAGTGAAACGTTTGTTAACCGCCTGAGGATTATCCTGCAGGTATAACATTTGAATGAGATGGTTAAGCTTAGAAAAGGTTGCTGTCATAGAACACAGAAACTTTAGTTGTTCATGTGGTTGTAGTAGCCAAGGATGCACGTCCAGTTAGCGTAAGGAGAATGTGGAATAGTGCTTAGATGAGTAAAGGGACTACCAAATTTAGATTTAGGTCTGAATGCATCTACATTTACGCATATTTAGTACCTGATTGTACTATCAGTTTGAGTTGCACGGAGTGCGGGACTGTATCTACTTGAGTGTTGTATAAAATCGTATCAAGCCTTGATCAAATTATTTATGTAAAGTGTATTACCTTTTCTTGAGATAGTAATAAATAGGCTCTGCATTTGTATTCTTTCTTGCTAGGCTATTGCAGCTCAGTCAGCACAAAGGGATAGTGCTGAGGGAGGGTTTTGCTGTTGAGCTTTCAGTGGTGCAGAACTTCATGCAGAGTGCAGCAGAGAGCGTGCTTTCATGGGAAGCACACTAAGGAAATGTGTAACTGATAGACAACCGAATTCTGCCTTTTGCCTTTAAACAGAAGAGTGATTATATTTTTCTGGATGCTCACAGGTTAGTGTAAAACTCGTCACTGGGTGTCACTGTCACACCACAGGAGTCTGGGTGAAGGTGGGTTTCTGTGGCCTCGAATTACAAAGGTCTTAAAGGCGGCCGTTGGGAAGTGCAGGTGGCAGAGGGACGTAGGTATGACTGTGGAACCTGTTGTATGTAAAGAATGCAGGAAAAGGGTATTTGCATGGTCTGCCAACAGTGTTTATAAACTGGTTGATGTTTCCTGATGTGCCGATAGTTGAGCTCTGTGAATGAACAGAAGTCATATTTTTCCCTGTGCTTTTCACAGTGCAGGGGGTGGTGGAGAGCTCATCCTGTTCTTTGTATGCATCAGTATGCAAAAGAATCTAAACAACATTGAAATCACACAAAGTGAAACTGAAAGGGATTGCTAGAGGTCATCTCGCCAGTTCCCCTGCCCCGAGTAGGTCAATTATGTCTTTAACTATCCCAGACTACTGTGTTTTTAAAAACAGCACTGATGGTCAGCGTTCTTGGTGATCTCTTCCAGTACTTAATCACTCTTCTCAGTTTTCTTAATAACAAACCTTGATATCCTTTCCTGGAATTTAGTTGTTATGTCTTGTTCCACCTAGCAGGAACCGAGAATTAAACCTTCCTTTCTGCTTCTCTTCATATTCTTAAGGGGTTGGGGTTTTGGGTTTGGAGCATGTTTTAAACTTTCATTGCGGGTAACACTCAAATAAATATGTACATCAGGAGTGCATGGGAGTTTACAAGACTAGCCGTGGCGTCTTCACAAGGAAAATAATATACCACAGTTCTTAGAAAGTAGGAATCATGCCCACTATTAAAATGGTGATTTTTGTCTGTATTTTATTAAAGGGGGGAAAGATGAAAGTAATTCAAAAGTTTTTATTTAATATTTAAAATATATTTAAAAACTTTATTTATTTAATATTTAAAAACTGTTGCTGGTGATTCAAGCTTTATTGGATTCTTTCATAGTTTTCATTCAGACAAGACAAAGTCCCCTACGGTTCTAAATATTTGGCTCTGTTTTTCCTCTTTTGTTTCAGATTGGGGCATTTTTCCATGTCCTGTAATGTGGTATCACATTTTGGGAGAGGGAAGGAGGAAGATTTCTTCAACGGTTGTGTAGTACTAGAGCATCTAGTCATGTGAAGAGTATCAGGATTTTATTCTGAGAGTCAGCAGGCAGAACAGCAGATCAGTTCTCCTCCATGGTGTTTTTCTGGCCACTTGCTATGGGCACAACAACTACACACTGAAAATCCTTTGCATATAGGAATAGTGCTATCATGTCTGTAGTCTTACTGAAGAAAGATTTCTTTGTTTGTTTACGCTCCACCCCAGCATTCGTCTTGTTCTCGCCTGAACAGTCTCATAGTTCTGCAGCATGTCTTTGAAGCGTGGCACCAAACCCTACATGCATTCTCCATCTAAGATTTCACCAGTGTTGGGCAGGGAGGTACTTTTCCTATCATATAAACAATATTCCTATATACGCCATTAGTATGATTTTCTTTGATTAATAGTTCTGAATGGTGAATGTTTAACAGCATGTCATTAGGCCTTAGCTTGTGATCTGTTTCATCCCAAAGGTTCCTTTTCCATCCAATTTTCCTTTCTGGTTTTAGTGCAGTTAATTATACTTGCCCAGGAATAACTTCTTGCATTTATTTTTTTTGAGTTGTGTGTTTCTTGCAATCCATTTCTACAGTTTAAGCTGAGTATGAGCTACCATACTGATCGCCAAAGCGCTTGCAGCCCCTACCGTTTGAAGTGATTTGAAAATGGCAAGTTGTAATCTCTTCCTTTACCTGGGCCAGTCATGAAAATGCTGAAAATTGCAAATTCCTGACAGGCTTCTGTGGATTACCTGGCAGTGAGCTACTTTTTCTTCCAAGTATATAAAAGCTAGATTATTTTTCCAGTTTCCTTCTGGATATTTGCAACAAGAATTATGGCACTGATATATGAATTCTTGGCTCCTTCTTTTCTCCCTTTTTAAAGATAAGGTGTTTTCCCCTTTTTTGGTTTTCAAGAATCGTAACCATCTCGATAAGAACTCACAGATCCTTGACAGTGGCTCTGAGAGTACTTGAAATACTTCTCTACCTGCAGCATACTACATACATATATCACCTACGTAATAAATACAAACAGAATTAAACAAATGCTTACAACACCCCTAAATGGAATTTTACAATTGTTTCATAATTAAATGAGCCTATAATATCTCTCAAAGAGAAATTCTTCACTTAAACTGGCATTGCAATGATAGCTGAATCAAAGTCTTTATTATAACAAAAGTTTCATTTTTACCTTTATTTGCCTGTGATTTTACAATTTCCTTTCTTATTGTTATGTAGAAGCCTGGGGGGCCTGTGTGTGTGTGTGTGTGTGTGTGTGTGTGTGTGTGTTCAAAGAAAGGACAGGAGTGGTATTTGGAGGTGGCTGGAAGGATTTTAACCACTAGGAAGAAAAAAGGTAAACATTTAAACATTCACTAGTTTCTAGGTATCGATTTTTATGCTAAGAGGTCAAACCTGCTTAGTTTAATTGCTGATGTCATAACACACGTAGTTACATTTTACATTTTCCTTAAGGTCAGTGGAGCAAGATATTTGCAGGTCATCTGCTGGAACTGTGCATCTCGGGTAGGATTGATGAGGCCAGCGCTGTGATGGTCAACTAATTGCCCATAACACTTGTTGAAAACCTTCTAGTTAATTAAATGCCATGTTTATCAGTACTATAAATGGACACAAGCTTTTATTTCTTCCTTGTTAATTGTCCCACATTTATCAGTGCTGGTTGACTCCATGCTCTTGAGATTTCCTAGTTTATCGAGGAAAATTTAAATTATTTTCTCAGGAAAGGGGATTAGTACCGGCATTCTTGTCAGTTGCATTGACAGCTGATGCTTTCTTCACAAGCATATTAACTTGACCTCATTAGTTTTTGCATCCAACTCACTTAAACACAGAAGATTGTATTTCAGTAGGAGCCAATCATGTTAATTACATCTGATCAGTTTGCATATTCATAAGCCATTGGCTGTTTTATGGACAGCAAAAATAAACGCCATATCTTTTTAATAATTTTAAGTGGGTCACTTTCAGGACTGTATCTGTTTTAAATAAATTATCATATTGTTAAGGGCCATAGGCAAAAGCTTTTTATTAGTAATGTGACAGTTTGGGTTTTGTGTTGTTTTTTAAGGACAGCAATATTTGTTTATGAAATCACTACTAGCCAACCACATTAAAGATACGATAGTATATCTTATCTGGTTTGTGGGAATTCTACATACTCTGGGTAGGTAAGAAACCATTTTTACAGAGAAATGCTATAATTACCGATTTGAGATTCCCAAACTGCAAAGAAAGCAAATCACAATAAGGGAATTTATGGTATTTTAAACTGTTTAAACAGCAGTACCTAAGTTTGAATTTTGTTGGTCTCCGCTAGCGTTTCCTGCATGTAATCTTTGGAGTATCAGTGGTTTGTGCATGGCAAGTGAAAGGCCTACGTAAAGACAAGGTTTCTACCTTGAGGACTTTACCCCGATGGAGTCTGGTGTTTCAGCCGTGTTGCCACTGAGGGGACGACAAAGGCTCTGGGGCGTGCTGCAATGCTTGTTTCGTTTGTTCTGCAAACCCCAGCTCCTCTGCCCTGGGTACATACCAGGGCTTTGAGCCTTGCTGGGTCTTTCTGACAGCGCAGGTAGGGTGTATCCCAACTGAAGAGGAGATGCAGGCTTTCTCTCTTGTGGTGCAAGTGTCTATTGTTCGGTGTCACACAGACTCTCTCTTTGCTCAAACATGATGCAGTGGAAGAGACACTTTGTTCCCCTGGACACTGCTCATTTGCCAAACGGTACCCTTGCACGAAGGTAAATCCATTCCTACTCAAGGACTTACTGTCCAGGTCTCTTCATTTTCTAGTGAGTGCAGTGTCCTCCTTGTCTGTGGTCTGTAGAGGAACTGAAGGAATACAGAAGGAAGGTGTCTTCTACGAAGAACCAAAATAGATGCATTTTCCTGAAGGGGCTATGGAAGAAGTTCCAGTGAATGTGTTGGTAGGGGCTCGTTACATCAGTGATCAGGGTAGGCATCCAGCTATATAAGTAACAAATGAATAAAAATAGGCTTATGCTCAGCTTAACTAAAACCAAATGTGTTATCAGATGAACATCAATAGAAGAAATGAACTCTACAAAGAGAATGGAGCCTGTTTTTCTGCAGCTTGAGCTTCTGGCATAAAACACATTGGCGTGTAGCATTTGTTCTGTTGTGGTCAATAGACAGATATGGTTTCTCTGCTTTTGGGCAAACTGAAGAGTGGGGAAACCTTTCCTATTTGATATTTTTTTCCATCTTGCTTGAGATATGCATTTCCAGAATGCACAGACAATTTAACAGAAGGTAAGGTAAATTATCTTAAAAAAACAAACCAAAACTTTCCTTCATGGCTTTGGTTATGTGCCTTGGGGGGTGTGGATTTTCAGACTCATTTTTTGTAATTGTTCCTCAGATATTTGAAGGAATTGTCAAGAAAGGGCTTGGGGTTCTTTGTCTTTCTCTGACTTGTCGTAGGGAACTGTTTTTCCTCCCATAGACAGGCAGACAAACAGACATTCACAGAGACTTTGTAAAAAATAAATAAATACATGCTTTTAAAATCAACGTTTAATTTTCATGGACACAAAAAATGTTCTTGTCAAAATAGCTTTTCTTTTCCGCTCTCCTCTTTCGCCTACACGAAGGATTTGGTCTTTGGGGTATACAACTCTGTCCACATTTCACAGCAAGGCAAGTGAGGAAGGAAAAAAATTCAGATTCTATTCACATTTTAGAAAAAGATGGCTTGAGCACTTGCGTTAGACTTGAGGTATTCTGCACTCCTGATTTTATCCTCAGACCTGCTGTTGTCCGGGCCTCTTTTGTTCAAATACAGTAGGGTTTAAATCTGGCTCTTTGAGAGTTTGCCATTTCTGCGTGCTCTGTCTTTTTCTGCATGGTCCCCCATGTGCTGTTGTGTGATGTCATTTGCACACTCTATGAGATTGTAGGAAAATCCTTCCAGTGTCAGATATGCACTGAAATTCTTTAGAGACTTTCAGAGGGTTTTTGGTTTAACATCAAAAAATATTTTACAGTGGTTAGTTTTAACTCTCGGGTCTGATCTGTGAATTGAAAATTGATCTTACAGTATGAAGTAAATTTTCATGTTATTATCTAGATTAATTTCTATACTGAAACCTAGATTTTGTGGTATGCTATCATATGTGCAATATGCTTCAGAATTATAGCTAATGGTCTCAGTAAATCCTAACTTACCTGAATGTTTACAAGCTTATTTACCTCTGGGAAATACTTAGCGATCTTTGTGTGTGTGTGTACTTAGTCTGTTTCAAGTGGGACGAGATATAGAGCAGCACTGATTGACAAATTAATGCTTTCAGCTTCTGCTTAACGTACATGAATTATAAGTACAAAAGGCATGTTATAAACTAATAATTTTAACTCTATTCCATTGCTAAAAGCTACTAATAATGAAAACAAATCAAAATAGTAATGTAGCCTAACTTGTGCAAGAACAAAAGAACAGGCAGAAGAGGGAGTGTACAGCAAAATAATTGTTTTAATTAAGAATCAAGGAAGACTAAGAACATTACTCCTTTTTTTATGGATTCAGTTCTGCAGGGGAGTCACATAGAGCATATTTACATCTATTTCCTCTCAACATCATCCAACATCAAACATCTAAAAGTTGGTATTATCAAAATTGAAATATTCATTCACAAAGTATGAAACATCCAGCTCATTTTGCTAGGTATCTAATGAAAGCATACTTTTCAGTTACTGTAAACTGTTATATTGGAAACCTCCAGTTGTGGAGGAATTCCTGAAGGGAAAAGGCCATGATTTGATTCAAGTGAGCAACCCAGGATTTGAGTTGGGCGAAAAGGCCTGCACGTACTGTCCTTGACCGCTTCATGACTGGCTGATAAGGAGGAAGAAAGAGGGCCTTACTCATCCTAAAAGCTGGACTGAGTCCGGGAGTGAGATCATAGAGGGGGGAGAACCAGCGTGTGCTATGCGCGTGGACAGAGGGCCTTAACAAATCGGGTTGGGGGACGCTGCGTGTGAACAAGGGGTTTAGACCAATCATTATGTTGTTAGCTATGCATGCTTTTGCTGTAAGCCTATATATACTCTGCTAAAATACCTAATAAAGGAGAACGATCATACTCATATTGAGACTGCGTCGTTACTCCGGGTCCGATCCCACTCCGACATCCAGTGACAAACGTTACAAATCCCTGTGGAGGGAGCTGCTATAATCAATTAATAGTGTGATTGATAGTCTTTTCACTGATCAGAATGTAGTAAATACCTCACCTACATACAGCCTTGGGACCTGGTCAAAAGTCTATTGAAATGTCACTTAAAAGTGGGGACTTTGTAGACTTCAGGCAGCTTTGGATAATCCTGGTTTTCTTGTGTTAAAGTGTAGGAGCAATACGGTAAGCGATTGACCCTACTGTGGGTTTGCAAATACATGTGTTTTTCTGCTCAGTTCTCATTATCTGAAAAATGTTATTGTACTTGTGGACTTTTTTGCTAACAAAAATGAAGTAGAATTAGTGATTTGAATGATGGCACTACATGGAAAAAGCAAATTTTGGTAACCAAGAGTACAGGAAATGAGATGAAAAATAATTTCCAGAGTTCAATTGTTTGAAAAAGTTTACTTGATTTACACAGGTCACAAAAGAGTAATCTCAAACATTCATCCCAAAAAATAATTTCTGATCTTGGATTCAGATTACCATGGATTTGGGTACAAGTTGTCTGTCTTCTAGTTAGTTTTAGGGAAGTTGAAAATTAACCTGATGAAAATTATATTGTGATGTAAAGCTGGAAAGGCTTACATTAAGAGGCGTAGAATAACCAATTCCTTTGCCTTTTTTAATTGGTAATGGCTCAGTTAAGAGTTGAAGAAGGTGATTTCTTACTTTTACTCTTGAGAATTACTGTTTTTCTATATCTGAATAACTGTAGGGTTTTCTGCAGTAGGACATAAAACAATGCCAAGGGGATAGGTGTAAGCCATCAAAAGTACTTGTTGCATTGTTATCTATGACTAATCTCATAACAAGTTTGATTTAAACTTTTTTTAAAAGAAACGTGAACTTCAAGTGTAGGCAGTTAATAGTCATACTTATTTCAGATTTTCTATAACCATAAAATGTGCATTTCAGATTTGTTGACTTTAAAAATATTAAATAACATTTTTAATACAAGCATGAATAAATGGAAGCACCATGTTTTTATTTTCTGCTATAAGAAAATCCACAATCTGGAAGAGATATACTTTAATTTCTGAGAACCTCAGATATTCTGATCAGCCACCTTTGTATTTATACAAATGCAATGGACAATAATGGATATACTTCCCCGATAATTTTCCAGTACTGCTCCTTTTTCTTTGTGGACAAGTGTCAGAAAAACACCACTGAAAAAAGAGAGCTCACTACGTGGCGCTGGCTTTTTGTTTGTCAGTTGAGAAAGAAGAGCTTTATAACTGTAATATGAGAGCTTCTGAAAGATCTGTATTTTGAAATTTGAAGGGCTGAAAACACATGTAGGGCCCATTCTGTCTTGTGCCAAGCAGAAATCACAGGTGTAAGACAGCAGATTTCAGTTCAGCATCATGTGAGTTATAGGACGACAGATACAGCTGCAAAATATTTAAGTATCAATGATATTTGTGTTCATATCACTTCCATATTTTATTTAATGACAACTCAAGTGGTATGACAAAAAAGTATTTATCATGTTTTTCTTTAGAAAGGATTAAGGATTTTGTAAGGATAGAAACAATAAGATAAATACATCTGGTATGATGCTGATGTAAATCATGGGACAGTTTGATGTTTTTCTTTGACTCCTAACCTTACCTTCTTAATTAACTTTTCTCAACACTTTAGTGTTATAATTTCATATTGACTCTACGGAATCTCAAAAAATAAGACATTATTGTTCCTATTAATTTATTGTGTTTCGCATAAAGACATAAACATTTTGCTTTATGTAAATCAATATTCAATTATGTTAGAGAATTACATAGAAACAGCTGAATGTAGCTGTCATACGGAATTAGGTAATTTTACTCTGAACATTATTTACCATATAATAGAAAAATTATTCAGTGATGATTTGTTAGTATAGAACAGATTGTTGTTATTCATTCAGAAAGGAATATTATGTGCAGAGGAGAAACACCATTTGCAGTTATTAAATATTAGTGATACTTTCCATGTACTTTTCTCTGAAATGCTGTTGCACTCCATTATTAATACTGGCAATTTGCTTTATTTTGTGTAGTATTCAGATCTTTGGCCACTGCCCCAAAAGGCTTCCAATTAAATGGATGTTAAAAAAGACCACAAAATGATGTAAATTTGAAAGCCAAGATAAAGCCCCAAAATTGCCAGATTAGGCTAAAGCCAAATCCGTTTAAGTATTGCGTTCAGTTCTTACTCCGTTTCCTGACTCCCTCTTCGCAAAACAGCTTGTGCCATCTGGAATGTCGCGTGGGCAGAACGGTTGTGTCTGTGGGCTGTGTTTGTGGGAAGGGGGTGAGGTTTTGGTTGGTTGATGTTCAGTGGCACGAAGGCCCGTTCCATCGCGCTGCCATGCCGGAGCCTCCCCCAGCTCGGAGCGCCGCGATTCGGTGGGTATGTGCAGAAGGGGGGTGTGAATATAATTAAAGGAAAGAGTCAGACTTGACGGTTTCAGCATGGAGGTTTTTAAGTCGCATTGGGAATGTTTACATAACCGCTCAGAAGAGGCCTTTTCCATGTACCTGTTTACACTCTTTACTTTTGAAATTCTTGAAGCACTCTGCTGGTGGAGAGCCCTCGCAAGCCCTCGACTGCGGGGGAGAAAAGCCCCGCTAGTGAATCGTTGGGAAAACATTCCATAACAAACCGGTCTTTTAATGAGGGCGGCGGGGAGGGGAGGGAGGGAGAGGTGCTGCGTATTGTGGAGCTGCCTGGGAGCCACAGCGGTGGGGGACGGGCCCAGACACCACCGGGCCTTTGTGTGCAAATTTCCCACCGCAGCTAAGCGACCTTTTTTTTTTTCTTTCAATTTAATTAAGTGGGTTTGGAGTCCAGTGCTGGCCTAACAAGCACTTCTTCATGAATGAAAGATTTGTCTCTGGCAGTGAGGCACGGCTGTGAACAATGTCAACAGCAATTACTGCCAGCGATGGCCGTTTGAGCAGCTCCCATGGCCGGGCGGGCGCTGGGAGGGCAGCGCGGCGCGCACGGCCGGCGGGCACGGTTTGGGGATTGTCTTTGCCTGTCGTACAGCAGACTTGTCGTCCGCGCACCCAAGGCTTTAACCAACGCTGGGCCTCGTGGGAAGGACTTGCCTGAGAGTGCTACTGCAGCCGGGGAGCACTCTCTGGCAGATGTGGCACCGGTTGGTGTGAGGGCACTGGTTGGAGTCTGTGTTACAAGAAGTGATGTTTGTGTGGGTGAGGTACGGGACCCAATCAGTTACCGCAGAAGTGGTGAAGGTAATTTCACTTAAATTGAATGGGATGCTTCACTGAAGGTTGTAACGATCCCGTTTATGAATCCACTGATCTTTCTTGATTTGTAGGCCCATTTGAATGGAATTTAAGGAGGACCTAATGAATCTTTTCTCTATATTATGCTTCACTTTGCTTTCGTTAGGGACCCACTGCTTGTCTTAGGCTTTCTTTTTGGAAACCTGAACTCTCTAGCACTGAGGTGATTTTTTCATTTGATAACTAGTTAAAAACAAATATCGAACCCACAATTTCCTGTGTTAAGGGAAAACACACGCAGCAGCAGGATACCTCCAGCTCCTACGCAGTCTGCTGCCTGTGCCCTGAGCGCACCTGCGCTGCTGGTTTTGCTAACCATGTCCCGAGAAAAAGTTGTGATGCAATTGATATTCTGTAGGAAAGTAATGTATTCTATGGCATAATCAGCATGGAATTGTGATGTGAATTGAAATTTGTGACAGCATGGTCAGCGCTCAGCAGCCAACGTGTGCTCCATTTACACGTATGGTTCACAGTGTGCAGAATTTGTGGACGCGCTGTGCAGGCTAATTGGATTTAGCGAAGACATGTCCATGTAATAGCAGAGGATTAAACTTCTGACAAATTTGAACAAGGCATTAAAAGGAAAGGGAGCCCAGTTTACTAAAGTAACCATTTTGAATTATGAACTAATGAATTATGATTTCTGATTATATTTGAGCTCAAATGTATAATTGTATCCCAACTTGTTTTCGGAGTCCATAAAATTATCCCTTTTTATAGCCTTTGTATTTTTGTCACTTAATTTTTTTTTTCCTGTTTTCTTGGAGGGGAGGGAAGGACCCGTCATCTCATGTTATACTGCATAACTGTTAGACACAGTAGATAAAATTAGACAAACCTGACAGATTTTTGAAGCTCTGGGAAGTTTCATGTAGAGTTTGAAATCTGTAGGTTTTGCAAGCTGTACTCCTTAAATAGAGATTTACAAAACAGTGAAGTCTGCGGTTCTTACAAACAGCCTTCGGTGTTTGGCAGTTGGTTCCAGAATGTCTACTGAAAGAATTTAGAATTGTGGGATACTGCAGTCTCACCTGTGGCTCGATAAAGGCTACACTCTTTACAACATTTCTTCTGTAAATATCGATAATTTTGTCCATGGCTAAAATGTTGTGGAATAGAATAGAGTAAAACTGTCGCAAAACAGGAAATCTTTTTAATTGCTTTCAGTTGAACTCTTTCACCCATTATTATCAAGAGCGTCAAGCACAAAATCAATTGCTTGAGGGGAAGTTTAGTTTTCCAGAACTCTCAGTCAGGTGGTGGTACAGAGCACCTCACATCGCATCGTTTGTGTTTTCATGCAGTGAGTGTGCAGTTAAGTGTGGTTGGCAATGATCATCTTAGCAGTGCCAATAAACTATTTTGGCATCTGAACAGTAGTTAAAAATAGATTTATCTCCTTGGTCAGGAGCTAAAACCAATTTAATTTTTTTTTTTTCCTAAAAAGCCTATGACAAACTAGTTGAGGGATCTTAAACCACTTATTAGTAGCCCGTTCAAAATGATACACAATCAGAGAGCTTGGGCATCCTGGCGTGTTGAGGTTTGCACTTCAAAGCTATGGGAAGACAGAAATTGAGGCATGTTTGTCTGGAGCTGCTGTAATGGTGGTAGAATATTACAGTGGTGAGAAGCCAGTAACAAAAATGAGCAGCTTTGATTCCGAGCTGACTTACCCTCCAGGGTGTCACCTGGGGTGACATGACCACCTCATGCTGGTGGGTAACTGCACACAGCAGTCTCTTATGTAGATGAATCAACTTAATTGTGCATAGTGTAAATATGTATCTGCCTGTGTGTAGATATATATGTCATATTTCAATACAGTCTTATATTCCCAAACCTGATGTTTTATGATGTGGCTATTGGATTATTCATTTAAACTGTCGTCAGCTTGCTTATCTAACAGTGCCATCAGGTTTTCTACTTGTATTTGGTCCTGTTTCCCTCTGTAAATGCCCTGAGACTCCTCGCCAGGATAGAGAAAAATTCTGTGATACAGTTCTGCACTGTGTCACTTCATTCTCAAAGAAACCAAATGCTGCCTGAAATTGCTTCTTTTTACTCAGGTTTATGAATGCAGCTTCTGACTTGGGATGATTCCTGTCAGTTTGAAGCCCTGACAGTACCATTTAAAAACTGACAAGACATACAATGAACTGCCTGAGCATCAGCTTGAAGTAGACAATGAGAAGTTTCTTTGGGGCATTTTCACAGGCAGATCAGGGTGAGAAATGCAACTCTGCTTTATCTGTATAATGCTTTGAAATGTATCCAATTAATGATTATAACACCCTCACAGTGTCAGTCAGGGTTTTTTCACCCAAGGTGACCATTTTATTGGTTTATTTTAGTTTGGTTTTTGTAGGAGGTTTTTGTGGTAGCAAAGAAAGGCATGTAACTGGTTCATGATTTGTTACACTCTTAACTACTTTGCTGACAACATCTTTCACAGTTTCTACCTCGAAAGCTGTGGTGTTGTATTACTGAACTTCAGTGTGTTTAAGGATTACAAGTTACTAATTAAGTCCATGCTTTAGCTGTTGATTTAAAAAAAAATATCTTTTTCTCTTTGGACATAGAAAAAATAGGTATATATAGAATCATAGAATGGTTAGAGTAGAAGGGAAAAGACCGTCTAGTTCCACCCCCCTGCCCTGGGCAGGGACACCTCCCACCAGCCCAGGTTGCTCCAAGCCCCGTCCAACCTGGCCTTGAACACCTCCAGGGATGGGGCAGCCACAGCTTCTCTGGGCAACCTGTGCCAGGGGCTCACCACCCTCACCGTAAAGAATATCTTCCTAATATCTAATGTAAACCTACCCTTTTTCAGTTTAAAATCACTACCCCTTGTCCTATCACTACGCTCCCTGATCAAGAGTCCTTCCGCATCTTTCCTGTAGGCCTCTTTCTTAATTGGTCAGAGTTTCCAGAATTGCTTCAGGAAGTTTACCTAAAAGAATAACACTGAAGAAAGTTGTGCCTTTTCAAACAAGCTTACAAAGGAAAAATGTTTTACTTCTCTTCAACACAGGCTTCAAACACCTGTGCTGCTATTAACAATCCTTTAACCTAATAAATATACACAGGAATTATCTAGTCTAAAACCTTGTTCTTCATGGTAAACACATCTCGTGCTGTATTTTTAGGTACCATCTCATCATTAGAAGGACATAGTAGTCATTATGGAATCCACCTGTGTTCACAGAGTTGAACAGACTTCCTCTTGCATCAAATATGAGGAACTTAATATATTTTCAGTAACACTAACTTGTAATACTTTATTTTTTTGATTTACAGCCTGTGCAGAATCAGTACAGGAGTCCTCTGAACATCCTAGAGGTACTCCAAATTCTTTTTGACAGCTCTTTATGGAAGACAGATCTAGTCTAGCATGTAATTAATGCTGGTGATTCCACGCTGATCTTTTTACTCCTGTAATGTGCATCTCTGACTGAGGAGGAGATAATGGACAATCATGTAAGAAAATCCTTGATTATGGCTTGATTGAGCTTGTGTGAGCTCTAGACAGCTAGTGTTGTCATGGTTTCCAAGCCATTTAACGTATGACGTTTTTGCATAGACAAGATGTTAGATAGCCATCCAAAAATCTGTAATTTGGATTACGTCTAAGCCCTCTTTGAATGTCAGATCAGGTTTATTTTCATAGAAAATCAGTAACCAGTTTTCATATTAGAAGCCATGAAAACCATATTGTCTTCCATAAAATTTGCAAAACAGAGGACTTGTCTGTGAAGAAAAAATTTCTGCCATTCAACACAAGAAGCAGATCTGCAGTTTTTAGCAATACATATGGGTAAACAATTCCCAATCTACTGAGCTTTTAGTCACCATATCAATAATGAATTGCAATTTAAAAATACTGGGATCAGTAAAAGTGTGCTGAAAATTCACAACCTCAACCCAGGCTGGACTTTCAACAAAACACAAAATCCCATAACGATATAGGTGGGGAAGGGACCTCTGGAGGTTCGCTGGTCCAACCCACTGCTCTGAGATGGTCCGATGTAGATCAGGCTGCTGAAGGGCCTTGCCCAGTTGAGTTTTGAATTTCCCCATGGATGACCTGTAGGGACCATACAGTACAATATTAAACCTACTGAATATGGATACCTTTCAACATGAAACGTGCACGATGCTTGTTGCTCTACAATCTCTATGTATTTTGAGAAGCTGGATTCATGTGTTGCAGTTTACTTGAACAGATGTGACTTGAATTCTCTAAGCTGATGCTTTGGGACATTTGAGGATAGTATGTATGATCACCAAAATCAGTAAGTGACAGCTCTGCATGAAGACTCTGATGCCTGTCTGTAGCTGAGTGAAAGTGGAGGAAAGAGGAAGGCAGTATGAAACTGGCGTTTTTACTAAAGGGGAAAAAAATCCCCAACTCCACATAAAAGGGCTATGTTTGTTATATTCCTGGCATCTGCTTTCTCTAAATGGACTTAAAAACTGTATTTACCAGCAAGGAGACAGCTTGTTTGAGCATGGCCAGCCTGCTCTTTCTGATTATGCTAATATGTCATTCTACACAGAAATGTGTCTTTGGTCAAGTGTTATTTATTTTGTGACAGGATGGTGTATGTCTAGACATGCCAGGTCTTGCCAGTGTAGCAAGTAGCTCTTGTCACTACCTGAAGAACCATCATACTTGCGTGTTTTATTTTATTTTTACCAACCTACACCTATTTTCAGAGGATAGAAGGACTGGGTAAAGGAGAAAATGTAGGTGCGGAACATACAAGAGAATCCCTTGTATTTTACTTGCCTCACAGTGATTGTAATATTGCCAATGCCATTGGCTACTTTTTCTTAGTGCTGCTTTTCCACAGGCCATACAATTAAAGTTTAAAGGGACACCATATCAGACAGATATTGGATTTCCCTTTTCTTCACTTAACACCTTCTGGAGTCTTTATCTGTACAGCTCCATCTGTACAGAGATCACAAGTGCCAGAGGAGTGAGTCTCCTGCATGCTGGGCTGTCTGTCGTGCTCCACTGTGTCCTCTGTGGACGAAGATTTCTGCTCCTACGCAGGAGAGCATCGTTTCCCCAACTGTTTGCAATGTTTTCCTTGGCATTAGGTAGTGCTTTGCGCTCAGGAATGTCTTTCTCAGTCTTTGGAAAACCCCAGAAGTCTCCTCCTCTGAATTTAAGGAAACTTAAGCCAAGATATTGGGGCATTTCCAGTGTGCAGCTTTTGTGTATTGGTAAGCACAGACATCAACATAGTTCTGCTGATGCTTTTTTTTCCAACAGTGATTTTTTTAGAACCAGCAGAGGGAGCACAATAATAAAAGTAATTGAACTTACAGACCTTTCTACTTGTCTGTAATCTAAGAGTCTAAAAGTGTTCTTCATATATGTCAGTGTTACTGTGTATTGTGTTTGTGTGGCAAGGTTTTTGTAGCAGGGAGCCTGCAGGGGTGGCTTCTGTGAGGAGATGCCAGAAGATGTCTGATAGAGCCAATGCCAGCCAGCTCCAAGAGGGACCCACGGCTGGCAAGGCTGAGCCCATCAGTGATGGCGGTAGTGCCTCTGTGAGAACATGTTTAAGAAGGGGAAAAAACCCTGTGCAATGGTGACTGCAGCTGGAGAGAGAAGTGAGAATATGCAAGAGAAACGACTCTGCAGACATCAAGGTCAGTGAAGGAGGGGAGGAGGTGTTCCAGGCACCAGAGCAGAGATTCCCCTGCAGCTCATGGGCAATATCCACCTGCAGCCCGTGGAGGACCCCACGCTGGAGCAGGGGGGTGCCCGAAGGAGGCTGTGACCCCGTGGGAAGCCCGTGCTGGAGCAGGCTCCTGGCAGGACCTTTGGCCCCCTGGAGAGGAGCCCGTGCTGGAGCAGGTTTGTGGGCAGGACTTGTGACCCCATGGAAAGGACCCATGCTGGAGCAGTTCATGAAGAACTGTAGCCCATGGGAAGAACTCACGTTGGAGAAGTTCATGGAGGACTGTCTCCCTGGGTGGGAGCCCACGCTGGAGCACGGGAAGAATGTGAGGAGGAAGGAGTGGCAGAGACATCGTGTGATGAACTGACCGCAACCCCTATTCCCATCCCCCTGTGCCACTTGTGGGGAGGAGGTAGAGAAGTGGGGAGTGAAGTTGAGCCTGGGAAGAAAGGAGGGGTGGAGGGAAGGTGTTTTTAAGATTTGTTTTTATTTCTCATTATCCTACTCTGATTTGATTGATAATAAATTAAGCTAATTTCCCCAAGCCGAGTCTGTTTTGCTCGTGATGGTAATTGCCGAGTGATGTCTCCCTGTTCTTAGCTCAGCCCACCAGCCCTTTGTTGTATTTTCTCTCCCCTGTCCACCTGAGGAGGGGAGCGATGGAGCAGCTTTGGTGGGCACCAGGCGTCCAGCCAAGGTTAACCCACCACATAGTGATAAGTGAAGTGTGTAGCAGGGGAGTGTAAGTACAGGAAGTAGAAAGGCAGGGACACAGCTAAATTTCAAAACAAGAAGTAGTGTTCCTTGTTTTCTGTCGTTGCCATTGAGAATACACAAATAAACGACAATATTTTGTGCTGGAATACTAGATAATCTAATGCAGCTGCTCAAGTAATTCAGTAGCCTGTAGGATCCTTGTTAAATCATGACAGAAATGCAATTCTTACTGACTTAAAGACGTGCCTTACTCATTTAATCATTTTATGTGGCTCCCAGTAGGTTCAAGGAAAATCAGAGAGAGCGCATGTACGTCCTTTGTTAGGAGGATGTCTTTTAGTTATACATACACATAGAGAGTAGTGAAGATTTTGAGTCTGACTGTTGCTTAATGTTTATGGACAGCAATTGTAGCCATGTTCTATTGATTCTGTTCCTGTGGTACCAAAACTTTTCTCAAACCAGCGGTCATTGCCCAACTTTTTGTTTTGCATTTGAGTGACTCATTAATTAGGTACTAATGCAGTGCATAGGGATAATAGTAATGAAAAAATAATTTGTAAAGCAATGGGGTTGGTCCTCATCTGTTTCAGTTCTGCTCTTCATCTGTTTTACTCCCTTATACCATAAGCTTTTTTTATGTGTCCTTGTGCAGTCTCCAGCAATGGGGCTGTTGACATGGTTAGTAGAAGTGCTGACGGTTTTTGCCATGTTAATGTGCCATCCAGCCATGGAGCATACATCCTTTTGTGACTGATAAGCACTCTCAATCCTGCAGAGATTAAAAATGGTTTGCAAGTGGTTATACCTTCTCCTGCTCTTCTGATGTGGTTAAACTTGATATATCCATTGGAGGCAGCACCACAAAGCATCATTGTCAGTTATGCAGTGAAAGTTTCTAATGTCCCCTGGGCGAACAGCTATACATGATGGGGATGCTGGTTGTGATTACGTCATCTAGACCAGCTTTGATGACTTAAGTTTCCCTAGCAACGTCAGTGTTGTGGAACTCGAAAGGCAGTCCGTTACTTCAGTTTTTCTCTTTTCATCTAAATTCAAAATTTACTTGAGTTAACTGAAGATCCACAGCTATAACTGCTTCTGTTGACCGAATCACATTCGTCGGTTGGCTCAACAGTTTGAAATTCAGCATTGCTGCTGCTGCCTTCTTGAATGGGCCTGCTGCCATTCTGTAAGTGCACTGTAAAGCCTTCAGTTGTGATTAATGGTCAATGTGTTGATTGCTTTAATCCAGCATGTCAGTTATGTGCCTCTGTAGCACCTTCTTTCTACTGTCAAGCTTGTTGGGATCTGTGTGCCTGGGATGGAGCCTGAGGCATTTGGCTTTTTAGCTGTGAAGACAGGATTTGCAAATTAAAAGGCAGAATGCTAATCACTTAATGTCCTTGTTTGTTCCTTTTTAAACTTTGTGGACTAGACAGTTAATCAATGATTGGAAAAGATGATTCCTGCAATGAACATATGAACAGCAGCACCCTAAGAAAAGTCAGTGGGCAATCTTGTAATAAGACTGTGAAGTGGGTAATAATTTCATTTCTTACACAGTCTTGGCTACGATAATAAACTGGCAGTCTGTGTGCTGATGCTTATTTTAATATAATCAGGATTCGTAAGTAATATATTTGTGTTTTTGTCTAACTGTAAGATGCATAGTTTATTCTGGGGCACACATTAATGAGTGGTTAAGCTGAAAAAAAAACCCCATAGAACCTCTGGGAGAGGGTAGCCATGATTTATATTCTTTGCTTTTTCTGGTTTTCTGAGAAGGATTCCTTTGCCTTACTTACCTGTGTTCTTTTTTCCATTTGGCTTTCTGTTTCAGAACCCACTTTGGTTGTCTTGTGGGCTGGGAGGGTGTGAGCTGTGCAGAACCACAAGCCAACTTCAGATTTTTCTTTTTCAAACCTATATGTATATGGCTAACAAACTTTAGAGACCAATTTGTTAAGGCTGTGCGCTTTACAACTGCTTTCATTTCTTTGTGGTGCAAATAGAGAAGTCTGGTACTGCCAAATTGTTCATGTTGGAGGTCGTCTGGCATTGGTCATATGGCATTAGGTGGTGTGTACACTTGAAATTGCTGGGAATTATCTTAGTAGTTCTCTTTCTCTGATTTTTCTAAACTGCCTTCTAATCATGGGTGAATCTTATGGGTTCTGATATAGCGGTCAGAATAATCCAAAGAAATTAGTCATGTGTGTGAACTTGTGAAAATTATCCAGTTCACCTGGGTTAAAGCAGTGCTGGCGACAGGATTTTTTCAGTCACTGTGTACACAAGCCGACAGTGCAGCAACTGTTACAGTCCAGAGAGATCCGGTGGTTGGAAGAATGGCCAGATCAGAAGAATGCATTGAAGCTTTTCTTTCCCCGACTGCTCAGTGAGATAGCTGCATGACGTTTTTTTCCACTCCCTCCACATCAGGTGCAGTTTGCCGCTATCATGTACCCAGGAAAGGTTATTATGATACCACATCCTTCCATCTTCTTGTGAGTATGATACTAGACTGGAAATTGTTGTTATACAAGGGCATTACAGACATTGTAAAAAGACTGTGATACTGTGTACTTCTTGTACATCCAGTCCACAGTTCGCCCTTTTTGTACCAGACTGTCTTGGACAAAGACACCAAATTCATATTACCGGCCCTTTGCTGATAGAATTACCAAGAGGGAAGGCATAATCACGTGTCTCGTAGTTAAATGCATATTCCCTTATCATGTATCCTCTTAAGAAAACCAGCAGTGATTACACACAAGCTGGGTGCGACAGGGATTGAGGGGGACAGAGTGGCAGATGTGGGCTGCTCTGAGTCCTGTCAGGAAGGAATGATTAATGAACACCAGCTCCAGCTGAGGCTAACCTTTGGAGAGCTGAGCAGGACATCTGCAGAACTGTCAGAGCGCTGACAAGGACAGAGCTGAACAACCAATTATTCCACCATCACTAAGGTGGGCTGTCAGTTTAATCCCAGCCATTCACTTAGGCAAGGACAGGGAAATTTCTCCTTTACATAGCACCACTCTGTTGTGACCTTAACTATTTCAGCACCGCTGAGGGGAACCGTGGGGCAGCACCACGCATTCAGGAGCTCCTGCGGATGGGGTCAGGGTAGGGTGGTCAGAGACCCCGTGTTAACAGCTGCTGCGCGAAGAGTTGTAGTAGCTCTCTATGGAACTGTAATGACATGTGGGAATTCTTATGGTTTTAGAAGATGATGAATACCAAGTTGAATATTCTGCGAACACCCCAGTATTAGTCACTGATGTTGTCAAAGTTTTGTAGTGAGAAGATCTGGTGATAGTTGACACATTCTGACTCGACCAGGCTCAGCTGTGTTTGTCCTCCATGAGGAGGCTGAGTATTGTTCTGGGATGGCTGACAACAGCCAGCCCAGAGACCTGTGGTGTTTTCAGAGAGTCCTAGGAGCATTTCAGCTGGCTGAGTGGGAGCCAGAGTCAGCCCAGACTGGGAGGAGACCTTTTAGTGCAGGTTAAGCTGCAGACATGCACTTGGTACACAGAAGACATCTGGGTCCTCCAGTAGGGTTGTGTACCTTAGCACAGCCTGCAGTACAGGCAGTGAGATTTTGGCTACGTCCTATTTTATTTCCTGTGTAGCGAGACAGTGCTTGTGTTGTATGGAATTTCCTAAGTAGGTTTTCCAGGGATTTTATGTTAAAATGGCTTTCTCTTTCTTACACATCTTTCTCCTGCCATGTGGGAAACTGAGAACTGGGGAAGCTGCAACCACAGACTTGGAATCTGGAGCATGGCTACGAGCGTATTACGTGAGGTACGCCTGTAACAAAACATTTCAGCATTTTTACACATATCCTGAGTGTTGGGAAGAGAAAGCAAGGACTCTAAGGTAGCTAACTCAATTTTTTTCTTGTTCTGAGCAGAAGCTGTCATATTTTTTTCTGAAGTTGCTTAATCTTTGTTGAGATGTCCCAAGATACAGCATTTTGTTTTCAGTTAGGGCCATGCAGTGAGTTCCAAAGGACTTGTTAACACTGAAGGGAAAATTGGCTTAATTAATGACTCGTACTGGGCAGCATTTTATTCTGCAGCCTGCCCCACTGTGGACCACTTACAGTGTGGAACAATATTCGTAGGAGGTCAGGGTGGTAATACATCTCTGTGTTAAGACTGTAGTGTTCCGACTGTCCTCTCAACTCGGGCTGTTCCTGCAGAATCCCATACATTTTGGAAGCGAGTCTGATGATTCTCGTCTGTACAAGCACCTGAAACAGGAGGAAGCAATGTCACATAGAGAAATTCCTCAACAACCTGCAAAACAACATCCCAGGACTTGCAGGCAGGATTGGGGATGCATTAGTTTAGGGTAAGGCTGGACATACACAAGAGGAGAATAAACAGTTACATACAGCAGATGTGTTTCAATTGCTGAAATGTGTGTTTGAATGCTGGTGCGTCTCGTTTGCAAAAGCAGTACGACTTACCAGAGAGCAAATCCTATTAATTTGTTTAGCTCTGCTTATTCTTCGTGCTAAAAAAATGCAAAACATTGAGAATTCTGAAGAATTACTCAGAGCAAATATGTCTTCAATGTACTGGAGAATATGTAGAATTTGTAAACATGGCCTTTTTTTGGGCGGATTCCTGGTGTTTCAATATCTTACATTGGAAAAACTTTAGGCTAAGTTAATGGAAATTTATTCCCAATGAGGGCTATAAGCTCAAAAGTAAAGCATCCTGGAGGCATTTAAAAGATGTGTAGATGTGGTGCTTAGGGACCTGGTTTAGTGGTGGGCTTGGCGGTGCTGGGTTAACGGTTGGACTTGATGATTTTCCAACCTAAATGATTATATGATTTTAAGCTGTAAAGATGAAGCAGTCTCTTTCATTAAAGGTGAGTCAAACACCAAGATAAGAAAGGAAAGACTGGAAGAATGGGAAGCTTTATATGGTTGAGAAGTGGAGGCTAGGTCACATCCTTTGGTATTTTATTTCTTTTGTTTTTGTGTGAGTGTGTAAGTCTCATGTTTGTGTGATTTGATTTAGGAAACTCTGTTGAAGTCTTGTGTGAACCTTGCAATTTTCGAATCTTTAAGTCGCTGTGTTGATTATAGCAAATCTTGTTAAATCATTTTGATAATTGGCTGATGACTAAATATTGTTAAAAATCATACAACCTAATCCTATGATTTACTGTAATAGTGTTAATAAATCTTAAATTGCTGCTACCTCAAAGTTGTGTACGATCCATTAATGGCTCATTTCACGACAAATTGGCATGGTTGGCAGGATCCTAAAGTCACATTCGCGACATACAGCATACTTCTTGGTTTGGAATGCCTTCCATTTTTGATCTGCTATAAATTCTTGAGGGCCTTAAAATGCCTTTTCAGCTGAAGATGTACAAAGAGCCCACATATTGAGATATCTGACAGACAGGAGAACAGCTTTGTCTCTGCCCTGCTCGTGCCTCGCCTCCTGTAGATTGTAGGTTGGGTTTTTGTTTCGTGTTTCTTTTGAAGTTTTTTTTTTGGTTTGGTTATTTTAGTGTTTCAGGAGCTGATCACACAGTTTGTGTTTTACTCTAGAGGAATCCGTTTAAATTTGTCATGCGGTTCAGGAAACTGTCACACGTACCTTCAGTGCTACCAGGAAAATCCCAAGTGGGTGGGGAAAAAAAACATAGCCTGGGTACTTCTCTGGAGAAAGACACAGCATAGCCTTGTCTTGTTGATTTTTTTTCTAAGCTCAATGAACATAGAAAATGTAATTGCCACTGCACCCCTCTCCCTAGATTCTCCCTGTAAACCTTGAATTTTTCCTTCCTTAATTAGGACATCCAGTTTGTAATCACTTTTATCTAGGAAATGCACTAAAGCCACAAAACGAGGACATAAAAAGACATGAAAATTTTGAAGTAGGATTTTGCAGTAAAATAGAATAAATCTTACTCCCTTATGGTTTATTTTGTGTCTGTGTTTGAGAAGTCTTTATTGAAAAAACAGAGATGATAAATTCTGTCTGGTTTACACCTGTCTAAATATATTTTCAAGTAATGTTCCTGTTATGCAGAAATTTTGCTAATGAACTCCCTGATGTGGTTCGGGCATTACAGCAGTGTTCTAGATAGCAAAGAGCTTATCTGAATGAAGATGAAGTAATTTCTCATGGAATTATATTTGCAGATTGCTTCCAGTGTGTGCCAGCTGTAAAAAGGTGATACACCTATTATTGTGCCAGAAATCAGTTTTAAAATACCAGAAGATCTTTGGATTTCTGATCAGGGCAGCTCTTCTGCACCAAAGGTTGAGAAAATACTCTCAAAAAGTCTGCTAAAGAAAAAGTATACAGAGGCTATTACTTTAATCATGCAAATTTTTCTTTACATAGCAAATTTTACCGCTGTCTGAATTTTCATGCGTGTATAGCATTTACTATACTGTGTCCCTGTACCAGTCTGGGGAAACACAGGATGCAGTCGTACCAATGGAAAGAATGAAACCAGATCTGTAGGTTTGCATATACCAGCAGCTTGCAAAAATTTGTAACACATCATCTGTATTGCACAAAAATGTTCTTTAAGACATGGAGATATGCAAAATTTGTTCTTCACTTTCAAATGGTGTCAGCGCTCTTGTAGAAGGTGGAATTTGGTCTGGTGTGTCAGAGAGGCTGCAAGGGGAACAGGCTTGAATATTGATTATTTGATGCTGAATTGCAACCCAGAAATGTTGAAACAGCATGTATGCAAAACAGTGTTTTCAAAGCTGAGGTTAAGGCCAAAGTGATTGCTCTTCCTGCTCAGGAATGGATTAAATCTGAAATTCCAACGTTAACTTCCTTTGCCCTGCGAGACTCATCTTGGAGAATGAATCTGTTGGTTATCTTCTATGTTGGGTTTGTGGGTTTTTTTCATTTATCTTCCCCCTGTGCTTCCCATCTGCTTGCAGAGCACACGGTATTTGCCATGGTCTGTACTGGGTCTTTACTGTAACAGAGCAACAGAAAAAGTAGCAAGAAATAACAAGTGAAATTTTTGTTTGTTTTCATTTAATTTTGTAAAATTAGTCCTAAATCAATAACAATTGTAGAATATTATTCATTTTAGCCAAAGTTAGTTGTCTGAGGATGTGAGAGAGTTGATAGGCACATGGTACTTTGTGTAGACTCCCTATCTTATGAGCTGTCTTTGTGACTTTTGCAGTAAAGAACATCATGTAGAACTCAAAGGACAGAAAAGAAACGTTCTTTATGATTAGAAGTATCTTGTCCACATGAGTAACTGAATTTGGAAACGCTGGTAGTAGAGCCATATAGACTGCGAAATCTGTGACATGAAAGCTGGGCGGTATACAATGGAATGTGCTCTAGTTTGTGTCTGGAATTTAAAAACAAATAATACAGAAAAAACTAATTTTAAAATGGTAACAGACAGACTAATCTAAACCTAAGTAAAGGAGTACATCCTCACTTTTACTGTCAATGAGCTCAGTCAACTTGCTGGGAAAAGATGCCTCTTGTGTTTCATAAGGTGCTGCAGAAGGATTCAGTGCAGTTGCAGATTTGCGCTTTACTACACAGGGACGTTGCACATTCATAGAGGAGAAGTGAGTATTTAGAATTCAGCACATCCCATCATCTGACATGTTATTAATATCTTCAAGTAAAAGTCATGCCAGCACAGCAGGCTTACAGTTTCATCCTCCTGGTGGGAAATATCAACCTCCTCATTTCCCTTGAAACCTACCCTAGAGTTGGGTTGTATTGTTAGGGTCTGACCAACTGCAAAGAAAGTGATCGAAGCAGGAATTTTAGAAATTTGTCTTTAAATTAAGTGTAATGCTTCATTTAATATATTTTTTTTGCACCTTCTCTTCTTTACTAGGGTGTCCTAGATGACCAATGTATGTTCAGGCAGTGTAGCATACTGACCTTAATGATGCCTGCCTTCATAGGAAAGAAAGATGTTCTGCCTGGTTGTGCAGTTCCCTGCATTTTGATTACCTTGGCAAAGCTTAAAACTGAAGACTTTACAAGTGAATTTGAAAATGGTTCTTTCAGCCTAGAGTGAAGTGCAGTTCTGCATGTTGCGGGAAGTATAGACTGCCTCGCTCCTGGGTAAAGACTGCCCTGTGTCCACTCATTTCTCTGTGAACAAGCACAATGAATTAATGAAGATTTAATAAATCAGTACGATTTTGCTTAATATTCCAAATATTTTATCCTATCAACTGTTACGCTTCAGTTGCTTATTTTCCTGGCCCCGTACCTTATTTCAACCTGAACTTGGCCAGGTTTGGGTAGCTATGTTTATGAAAGGATGTGTAAGTGGACAGAGGTCTGTAGTCAGTTTGATATTGAGCAGGCCAAGGGTATCCAGTGAGAGCTGGCGTGGTATGCACGTTCTGTTGGGTGGGAAGAGTACAGGATGTGCATGCTTAGACATATTGCAGTGCAGTTAATATATCTACTGACAGAAACAGCAAATATGAAGATACCTAATTTTGCAAAGTGGCAAGTGCACAAGTGAAGTTTAGAGCATTGCTATGGAAATTTAAGTAGAATGTTCAAAAATAATTCAGATCTCGCTTTCCTTCGGCCTGCTCTATCTAAATTGCTAAGAGTCTTACTCTGAGGCTGGGGAATAGAAACAAGGTAGAAAGTACTTTCTGGCTCTCTTATCGTGAAAATTACTGAAATATCTTTGTTTCTTAGCATAAATGCTCATAAAACTTCGGAGAATAGATCCTGAAAGTCAATATTGTTCTGTAGTGTATTTATTCATATCACAAAAGCTGCATTGAAGTATCATCGAGGGTTTAAGAAAAGTATTGAGAGAGGAGGATTAACCTGCTAATCTTTGTCTCTTAGGAAAAATGTTCCAAGTGAGTTGGCAGGACACATTTCAAGGAAGTTATGACTGACACTCACTTGTCCACACCAGTTTTTTCGAATTCATGAAGTTGGTATGATTCAGGAGGCATCATAACATTTTTATTCTTGAGGGAAGGTTGGACAGGAGACCCACATACTCTTGCAAACGCCGTGAATTCATCTGCTGCAGTGTGAGTGATGAATGGGAATTCTGATGATCCTATTTCAAGCATGTTGCTTTCCTTCTTGTATTCCTGTCTCACTACTCTACATTTTTTTGGATTTCCGTGATCCTTGTATATTGTCGAGCTCGGAGGCTCGACAGCACATCATACTAATGGAAGTGACCGTGATCTGCTTCTCCTCTTCTGGGAGTAAGGTTTTCCCAAATCAAATGAATGCTGTCATTCAGAGAAAGAGTATCTGTTTGCTTGTAGCTATAACTAAGAGTCAAAAGAATATATCTCTTTTCTTTCTTTCCCACCCCCCCCTTGTTATGCGTATGTGACCTCATACAACTCCCTGCACTTCCACACTACATTCACAAAATCTGTGTAAGAGGCAGTTACATTTAAAAAGGATTGCAGTTAGGAGATTAGTTATTGAAGAAATGCCTTTGCTATGCATGAACCAGTTTCAGATGATTGTATGGGTCCCCTTTGGACATGAATGGTTATAAAAATAAATAAACGTGTTTTTTTTAAAAAAGTAAAAATATGTTCTTCCCAAATTAATTCATATTTTCAAATTGCCTTGAGATCTACAGATTATTATCATTGCTTATTTCTAGAGGATGTCATTGTTTGCTTTTTTTTCCTGAAAGTTTGGTTTGGATTACATTTCCCCCAAAATATTACTTTTTCAAAAATAAACTCTCTTAAAAATAGCTCCCTCTGAATCTATCAGATGAGGCATTTTCGGATTTCACCAATTTCAGATTAGTGTTCAGATTTACAAAAAAAAAAAAAAAGTGAAAATTGCCCATTTATGCAGTTCCATACCGCACAAGGTTTTGTGTGGTTTTATTTAAGTTCAGTGTGACTTTTTGTGACTGCAGGCTCCATCCTCAATGCAAGATATTTGGATAATTTCCTAGAAGAAGTGTCATTTCTCTTAAGAAATATTTGTTCTAAGTCTACAAAGATTCAAAGAGCACTGCTGCCATTGAGAACAGTGGACAAGATTCTTATTAATTACTACTGGGGAAAGTTGACTTAAACCTTCCTAAATGAATTAAGAAAGGCAAATCTATTGACTACTCCACAGGTTGCTTGCTAGCCTTCTCTTTTTTGACAGAAGAAGATTAATATAAAGGCTGTTTCCTCCAGTCTTGTTAATAAATTTTCACTGAGATATCCTACAGAGAGATCAGATCCTGATTCTGGAGACATCAGGCAGCTTTGAAATGTGAGCCTGAACCATGGGGAGATTCAGGCCAGTAGAAGGTAATCAATTTAAATTAAAAAAATTTATGAAGTTTGTTTCTTAACATCTAAATCTTTAATACAGACAATGGGTATTTTTCTTTGCCACAAATTTGAGCAGCACATGGCAGAGGAGATTGTCTTGAAAGATGCAAAACTGAATATCTGAATAAAGGCGATATAAAATTGTGTACATTAATGAGGTGAGCTGCTTCAAGTAGAGATGAGTACTGCTGTAGGCAATAGAAAAGCTTATGACATGATCTTCAGTTCTGAAGGGCTAAAAATGGAGCTGCTTATTTTTTCGCATGGGATCCTTGCAGTAAATATTACACAGGCTACTTCTTTCTTTTATGGCTAACCTAAGAAAAGTCTCTAGCAAGAAGTTGTCTTGTGTCTCTCTCTCCATCTGTTGTGTATGTGGCCATACAGACCCAAATTGTTGGACACTTTCGGTAAAGAATAGAGTAGGTGCTTTATGCGTTTTGTTATCTGTTCCCGTTAAACAGAAATTAAACTAGAATGAAGCAAAAGCTGCCTTTGTATGAGGTTTGCAAATATTTCTGGCTATCTGGAGATACCATCTGTTGTTTGACCAGTCTCATTTTCTTGCTCACGTTTAGCAATTTCCTGCTATAAAAAGTCGTTCACATTCTTTATTGAATCCTTTAAGTGTAAGCCGTGTGAGCATCTGAATAGCCACCTGTGCATGCAAAAGAACCTGATTTCTAACATCAGTATGAGTGAGGATTTCAAACGTTTCTGGCTTAGGAAGTTTTTTCAATAGCAAGTTGTTGACTAAAGCACCTTTGGTTCCTGATGCGTTTTCAAGCAAACTCTGGCAGTGAGCAGTTCAGAGGGGTATGAAGGTACCCAGTCCGGAAAAGATCATTCCCTTGCTTCGTTCTGTATAGCATGGTTCTTCCAGGCAATGTGATGCTGCAGTTTAGACAGCTATAATCACAACATTAAGATACAAATTTTCTTGGTTTATATTTTTTGTTAAATTCTTGGTATGCTTTTTTAGTACAAAATACCGAAGAAGCATGCCCTCTAAATTGCGGGAGTGCATCCTCTGCCAGAAAGAGCATAGCCAGTGTTAGACTTCCCACTCAGAAGCTCCCTCTGAACACAGGATTAACTCTTCTGCGTGATGGCTGCCATTAACCCAGGCAGAGGGTTGAAGACTTATATTTATGTTGTGTTATAAATTGATCAGCTTAAAGGGACATGGATCTCCATGGTCTTTTGCCTCAATTTGATGTTCAGTCTTGGTCTACTTGGCACTGGAGTCCAGCCTTTATTTTCTGAAGGTGTAAATGTCTGGGGCAGGGAGAAAAAAAAACCCTAAAATTCCAAGAAGAGTTCTCCTCTGCCATTCCCATGAAACGAAATTAAAGCTTTACAGAATTGTGCATTCTGTCTTTCATATGTATCTGGAAAGTCCTTTCTCTTTCAATCCTGGAAGCAAAGCCTGTTCAGATGCTCCAGTAGTTTTACGTAGAACCATGTTCCACATACCAGATATAGATGGGCAATCTGTTTTTTAAGTACAGACAGGTTAGCAGGTGCGAATCCACGCCTGTTGTTTTCAACAGAGGTATTTGGATTTGCTGTGAGAAGAGATCGTGCAGGAAATTCTAAATAAACTTTGTTTTGTCAGAGAGGTCAGAACGTCAGGGTACCAGGAGATGCCTTCTACTTTAACAAAAAAGTTTAATTCTGATGTTGCTGCGGATCCAATCATTTCCCCTGTCTCCTGTTGGTCATTTCTGTGTATTACATGGCTGCCACACGGGCTTGTGCATTTGCTGTTCATTAAGTTGCATTATTCCTTAACAATATAGATGAAGTATGCACTAAATGAAACAAAAATAATTAATTACTGAACACAATGACACAATGACACAATGACCAATTTAGGGCTAAATAAGCCCTAAATTTTTACAACTGGAAGTATTAACTAAGTATGTAATGCATCACTGAATGATTTAACAAAGTATCATAACTCTTTTCTTTTCACCATAAATTGCAACCTGGAATTGTTTTTGTAATGGTAATTGCCTTATCTTCATAAATTCTACAGTCTTACATAATTTAACTAGTATTGTAGCAGGATTTCCCAAGAAGAAAAAAAGCAGGTGCTGTCAATGGTAATTTAAATAAGAAAAGACACGTTAAGTGGTTCTTCTTTCACTAGTAATAGAAATTAATTAGCTTTGAGCTGCTTTGGAGGTTTTACATTTTTTTTCTGTAGCCTGTTATGTTTTATAATTGTATGGAAAGTAGTTTTGATTCGATCACATTATCTGGTGTGAGGGTTCTGCAGGAAGGCAGAGGTACATAAGTCAGACGTCAGCCTGCCTGGGTATGGAGACTGCAGAGGATCAAGGGTGTAAATTAAGATCTTCCAAATAAGTCTCTGAGGTGTTGGCAAAGGTTGTGCTACAAGCCTGAAATACGCTGCTAGACATTTCTTCCTTTAAAACTGGGAGCTATTCAACATTTTAAGCTAAAGTACGGCTGCTTTAGACTGACTCTACCCTGATGTAAACCATTGGAAAATAGAATTGATTCATTTAGATTAAATCAGTGCAAAATCAGAGAGAACAGGCCCACACACAAAATATAACGACTGTGTCTATGCCTACATTAGCTTTGCCACTCAAATATACAGATTTTGTTGAGGGACTGTGGTATATGCCTGCATCAGAACCTAGTGGAGTCCAGTAAGTGCAGATTTCGACATAGTGCTGAAATTCAAACTTTGTGTTTTTCGGGGGAGGTTCTTTTTACTTGCTCTAGTCTGATTCTGATGGCTCGATGTCTGTGACTCATTGGAGTGCATCTTCTGATTTAGTTTCATGCAAAGGAACTCAGCTAGTGTGTTCCAAGACAACTCTGCAGTACAAACTGAACTATAGTGAAAAGGGTCGATCAAGTGATTTCCTTCAAAAGCACACTCCTAACATGAGCAAAAAAACTAATGTATATCACATAGATATGCAGTGACAGCAGCTCTAGTCTCAGTGAGGTGCAAAACATTGGGTTTTGGCATATATGTTGCCTATTTGCTTATATTTTAGAAACAAAATGATTCTTCTAATATTTTTATTTATGTTCTTTTATTCCAGAAAATTTATTAGCTTTTCAGAGTGTGTCATGTTACTGTTAAAGTGTTTGCTTGACTTTGCAGCAGTATTAATGGGATGTGACTATTATGAAATGCAAACCAGTCCGGTGGTGTATCTGTTCTGCCAGCCTTACTTCTCACTTGCGAATTACAAGCAATAATTAGCCCTTTTATGTGAATTACTCTTGGATCTTGGAAAGACTTTCTAGTCATCATTTAGTTTCTCTTACTTCTAGGTAATTTTTTTATACAGGGATAATTGCCAAATCCTGTTCATATTATTGATGGTTGAGGATGGATGTCTTGTCTTTACCCCTGAATGTATAAATTGGGGTTGGGGTAGGTAGGAATTAATCCTTTTTTAGTTAAAGTGCAGGTTGCAAAAACTGCTACTTTCCTGAGGATGTGAACTTTATCTTTAATGTCAAGAATGAAAGATCCTGTTCTTTGAAAGCAGAATTATGGTCATACTTCTTACATTTATGGAAAGCAAAATATTTAATATACTGATTAACAGACAGGTAGTCAGAGACTCGTGTCTTGTTTTCAGGTTTGTGGCAAGTCACTCAGCTTCCTGTGCCTCAGTAAAATGGGATGGCATCCTGCAAGTGAGGTTTGGTGTCAGTGTAGGGTTTAGGCAACCATGTCAAGCAGAAGCTACGGATGAGCTGTAGCATGGTCTGTTCATTTTTGGTGTACGGAATCTGCAGTCCAGATAAGCTGCTCATGAATGATTGAAATTGTATATTTCTCTAGATTTGTAGGGAAGAAAAGATGACTTAATTTTTATATGTTTTTAGAGAAACTATAAGGGACATTCTAATCATTGTAATGTATGCATGCAGAAGAATCAGATTTAAGACTGCAAGTGGCATATAAATGCTTGATTATTGTTAAAATAATTGTGATAAAATTTTTTTTGCATCTTTTTTTTTCCACTCCTGTTCTTGAATGCTCTTTACTGACTGGTTTTCCTAATTGTGTTGGTTTTGTCTTTGTGAGCTTTCATTTGAAATGTTAGGCTAAATTTGGGTTGTATTTTTCTGTCCGTGGTGTGTGACAGTAAGACTATATAGCCCCGATCAAAGAAAATTTGGCCTTAAAATAATCAACCTTGGAAGTTACTTTCTATATCCTCTCCTCCTTGGTTTATGTTCTTATTATGTTGTGATACACGAGGCAATTCTTCAGGAGTGCTGTAAATTAGTTCATATGTAATTACAGACATGTGGAGAATGGACCAACTATTGTTCCCCAGTAATTCAATGACTTGGACCTGTTGGACTTCAGGTATTGTACACTGGACTTGGAACAAAAGTGCACCAAACAGATCAATTGTCCTACTTTCTACTAATTGAGCAAGTCACACAGGTCTGCTGCCATGAACACAATGATTCTTCTGGAATACATCCTTTTCACTCTTTCATGGAGCTCCAGCTGCTGTCAGTGCAGCTCCTGAGGTTGCACCAGAAGGCATCAGCTTTTCTCGCACCGAAACTCTTTGTTCTTTGATTCGCAGAAGTTGCTGTGGAGAAAGCAGATATTTCGTCTGTAAGCAAATCTGCCCCCAAAGTCACTGTCCAGGCGTGCTACTGAAAATCAGTCTATTCCACCTAAGTTTCTTTAAAAATAAAGGTGACATGAAACTTAAGAAAAATACCAGTTGAAAACATTTTCAGAATTAATATCTTCTGCTGCTGCTATGATGAAATGGGTGTTGGTTTTGGCATTTGTTCAGCTTTAATACTGCATGTCAGAGATGGCTGAAGATCAGGGTCATACATGTTAAAAGGAGCTAGTCAACTCAAGGTTAAAACTCTGGGGGCGACTCTCTGCTAGAGACAACCAGTACGAGGTTAAGCCAAAAAAAAGAGCTTAAGCAGGATTTAGGTGCTCTCTGTACAGGCGTTTTTCTGGTGTTCAGGAGAATTAATGCTCATTTTCTTCTGAATGCACATCCATACAAGGTTACTGTTAGAAATATGGGAGCGTTTATGGTCCCTCATCTGTGATTTAGCTAATTAATTCAGCTAGTTAAGCAATTTTTAGCTTTTGAGTTGAATGATTCTGAGAGGTCTTTTGTAAACCATTTTCAGTTGTCTTGGATTTTTTCCCCCTTCACTGTAAAAGTAAGTGTCTTGGATATTTTTGTCCTAATATGAGGGAGTCAGGAGCTAAGAACTCCAATGCTGTATTTAGTCTTTTATTTTAATAATTAAAACAATTATTCTAAGAGGAGAAAGCCAAGGGAAAACCTTGCTGTTGTCCACAACTACCTGACTAGAGGATACAAAGGAGGCAGAGACAGACTCTTCTCAGCGGTGCACAGCAATAGAACGAGAGGCGGTGGACACAAGTTGGAACATGGGACATTCCACTTAGATGCAGTAAAAAGGTTTTTTTTATTTTTTCCCCTGTGGGTAAATTTTCATCCTTAGAGGTGTTCAGAAGACTCGACTAGACAGGCCCCTGAGCAAGCTGATCTGATTAGACCTGCTATGAGCAAGGGGTGGGACTAGATGACCTCCAGAGGTCCCTTCCCTTCCAACCTAACATTTTACAATTCCGTGATTCTATGAAAACACAGAGGTATGGTCTGGTATGGGATACACATAGATACAAGTGCGTCTTGAGATGAAGTGTTAAGTTCCTTACTGTACATTGTCCAAAAGAATCATTTGAGAGAGCTGCAGGAAGTAAAGGGTGGAAGATGTGTGTGGGATCATCAAACTGCACTGCAGAGTACTTTTTTTCTTTTTTAAAAAAGGCACAAAAATTACGTAAGTCAGAAAGATTAACAGGAGCCACTGCAAGCCCAAGGGGGTATCCAAGAGCAAATAAAGCTTGGAGCAGCAGTTTCCATACTTTCCTGCGTGGGCCATCATGGAGGCTGCAGGATGTGGGACACGTCATGTGTTGTTGGACACAGTAGGAGAGAGATACGATGCCGAAGAGGGTCCCTTTGAATTCGGCGCTGTCTGTGCATCCACTGTAGACCATAATCGTATTCTTGCAGATCGTAGCTGGAACAGTAGGAATAGAAAACCTCCTTTTGTTTCCACTGAAAGTGGAAGCAGCTCCGGAAAGTGAACCACCTAATGCCAGCTAAATTAAAAGAAGGAAAGCACTTGGAATAACTCAACGAACAATAAGTGGGCAGCAATCTAGAAAAAATTAATTCATTTTACGTGTTCAACATATTTGCTATGGTATTTAATTACTGTTAAGAGAGCTTGGAAAATCTGAAGGCAAGTACACTTTAATTCATGATAAGTGAACACTTTTATTTATGTTGAAAAGGGTCTTGCTTTTCTCTCGATTGTGCTGGCAGAAGGTAGGTGACAGAAGCAAGGGGGCTGCCTCCTTCCATCACAACAAAGACTTTATTTTCTCAAAGCCTTAGTTGCAGGCTTCTTAATTTTTCTGTCAGAAGAAATTTCATTTCACTTGACTCAGGTCGCGACTACCTAAAAATTTTGAATAGAGTGTTGTGAGAGAAATGTGGTGTTCCAAGCTTAGGCAGCGTATCTAAAGGTCTTGCAGTGGGTCCAACAAAATTCCTGAGGGGCCTTTTCAGCCTGGGTGAATGAAAAAAAATCAAATCTGGCAGTAAATATCAAGGTCCTTTGGTCTTTTTTTTAACTTATTAACATGTAATAGAATTTACTCCTGCAACTAAAATGAATGCACTTGGGAACCAATATGGCTTTTGGACTGTAGTTTGCCAAGCACAGAGCCTGGATTTAATCATTGGGATACAGAGCTTACCTTCTTTCTTTAGGTTAAGCCTAAGAAGAGACAAAGGGAAATATTTGTTGGTTGACCTCTGGCCCCAATACAAAATATAGAGAGAATAGCGATGAATCTCCAAAGCCTGCTGGCATAGTAAAGTGTTTGGTATTCTATGAAAAAACCATCGTGTATTCCCTAAATAGTTCATTTTGTTTTCTAAAGTTCTGAAAAACTCGCTTTATTGAAATGCATGTTGTTGCATCGATTTTTCTAAAATACACCTTGTTATCTTTTCTTTGGTAATTGGTGACTGGTAATGACTTTGGCAATTTAACATGTTCTTGCAGACACTTTTCCCATTCCCCCAGATAACTGAAGTCAAGAGAGAGAGCCTGTCTGTCAATCTCTGATGCCTGTCAACCTGCTTGATTGACGGGTTTTGGTCCCACAATAGAGACCATTTCTGCAGCCCCCATTCTGTTATTTTCTTCTTTCTTAATACTTGTGGGGGATGGTGTTTGCTTTATAATCTGTGTTTAAAATCCAACTTGGAATGAGGCCAGTTCCTAAGAAATTATCACAAAGTCTTGTTAGCTTTGCATCAAGAAAATTCTCTGGAGAGTTTCTTAAGCTGTGATTCCACCTTCCGAAATTACCTTTGCTCAAAACCTAAGCTTCATTGTTCCTCCAGAATCCCCTTCAAAATCCAACAAAGAGGCTGTGAGGTCTGCCTAATATGTTTTGATATAAGAAAAGTAATTTGTTCATGCTTTACTTTATTTGGGAAGTTCTTGCTCATGGGATAGACATTTTTGCGTGTAAGGAATGTAGGCAAAATATGTGAGACTGGGAGCGGGGAAGGGGAGGGGTATTTGCATTATGTGGAAAAACTCTAAAACAGAAAACAGGGAAACTTCTAGAGGAAAGAGTAAACATGTTTACTAGTTAAAAAGGAAAGTAATGAATCTGTCATTGTTCATCCCCAAAATTATGCATTCTTATAAGCATTCCAATCAACTTGGCATTAATTCAGTTAATTGTGAATTAGGATTGTGCATTAGGATTGTTTCTGATATGAGGTGTACTTAAAATTTAAGACTTTTTTTGATGAAAGAAGAGAGTGTGAGGAGAACTTGTTTCTGTATTAAAAAAATTATCTTAGATTTTGTGAAAAAATCATTTTACTCAAAAGCTAATTCTTTTCATTTTGAAAATAAGAAACAATTCGATGTGAGTGTAAAATCAGTTGCTGCTACCATGATTTATGGAAGTAAATGTAACTGCTGTGTCAGTTAACTGCCTGTAGAATCAACAATATTGATGTTATTCCACTCGGTGTAATTTGGACAGGAAGAGAAAGGAAACCGGGGGTGAAGAATTGCCATGTTGGAGTCTGAAATACCTTAAAGGAAATACACTTACCAAATACACTTACAAAGAAATAACCCTGTAGTGCCAAGGTTATTCTGATTAGTCACGATATCAAATGTACCTGTTGGTCCCGGTACTCGTGCAGCGAGGGCCTGAGCAGTGTACTGGGCAAATGCCAGTGGACGTTTTAGTATTGTTCATTATTTCACATTCACTATTTAGAGGTGGAGGATTTGTTCTGGACAGATACACGAGGTGGATGCTAGGCTCGAATGCTTTTTGTTGGGAAAAGAATGTTCGGCTTGTTGTATGGTTCTTCCCCCCACGCCAGTTATTTACTGAAATG
This sequence comes from Anarhynchus alexandrinus, assembly GCA_008711295.1. Taxonomy (NCBI): domain Eukaryota; kingdom Metazoa; phylum Chordata; class Aves; order Charadriiformes; family Charadriidae; genus Anarhynchus; species Anarhynchus alexandrinus. Next base: position 198,693 of record VUYV01000252.1, read on the forward strand.
CAGGCCAAAAAAACCCACCAAACCCAAAAGGATATATTTAATAAAACTAAGATAGTTCTCCTCTGGTGGCTCTGTGTTCGTAACATCTGAGTTTGAACATAAAGAATAAACAATAGCTAAATTTGGGGTTATTGTTTCCTATGATAACAACTAGCAGAAACAAGTCAGTTCCCAGATAGCGTCCAATACACTGGGTGGGAAATTGGAATAGATGGAAGTAGACAGAGTGTGTGGACATGTGTATGAGTATCCATTTCCGTTACACAATATGGACCTTGAAATCTTGAATCCTGTTCTTGCTGTATAAATTGCTGAGCACCCTCAGTTCTTTAAATGCGTAGAGCAGTCAGCAGTTCAAAAGAAATAGTCCCGTATATTCTTAGTGAAACTACGCGGATGATACCTCTGCGGCAGCGTGTATAACCTATTACCTTTTGGCCATGTGAACCCATGATGGTGAGTGGGCCAACGGTGGGAGAAAAGAAGAAGTGACAGATGCAACTGACGTGCGAGCAGATGTTTACAGAGGGGGGAAAAAGCAAATATGGGAAAATGTGTAATCCTTGGACTTTTTCCTGAGGTCCTCATTGCATGAATGACTACATAATACATTCTGTGTGTCAAGAAGAGAAAAATACCCCAGTATGACACGAAATGTTGGAGTGATACAGCCTGTGCATCTTGGGTCTGTTTAGTTGGTTGTGTTTGGATGTTGCTAACCTATTTTTCCAAAGATTTACAAAACCTAATTCAGGATAAAAATGAGCTCATTCCCCACAGTGCTTTCTACATAAAGTGGCCACAAGCCTCTACCTCAGGGAACACAGATAGTATGTAGGAATGACAATTCTATGGAACTAAGAGAAACCACATCTCCACTGTCATTCCCTTTTCTGGGGAGTTCTTTCCTGTCCCTGCGGAACCATTCAGAATGTATAGCTCAGGGAAAGTTGTAATTTTCTACGCTTCAGAATAGGGGGCAGTAAGGTCACAGTATTTCTTGAACATTTTTGTTCTATTACTGTGGAGTACACAGTGTTAAAATGATTTAGAATGACTGCATCTTTGCTCTTGAATCAGGACGTACCTCTCAACGGTATGGTAAGCTGACTGTTGCTAGAACCCCTGCTGTCGCAAGAGACTTAGTGGTGGACAAGGTGTAGAAATTGTCTGCACCCACATTAAATAAGGCCATTCTGAAACATGGGCGGTACTTTTACAATGTCTCATAAACCATGTTATGCGTTTAAAATAGATCCCGCTGGACAAAGAATGGCAAAAATCCAATGTGTGCTTTCCCATTTGAACGCAGAGGAGAAGCTAACGGGTGTAGACAGAAACACCTATCGTGTGGCTTTCTTGCAATCATGGGAACCTGGAGGAAAAGTCTCGTTTGTGCTGTCAGTGGTTACAGACTTGGTGATGTACCAGGTCTGTGGAGATCACCATCTTTATCCTTATAAAGGGCTACAGCATATGCTTTCAGAGGCCAGATTCTCCTCTATCTCAAATTTCCCGAACAGTCATTTGGCCTGGCATTGCTGCGGTCTCTAAATAATCTCTGAGTCATCACAATGTCACTGGTGCTTCCAGCCCTTCATTTGCAGATGTTTTCTTTATCTATAGCAATATCTCTTGTGTTATGCCCTATGGAATTTTATATGCAATTTCATTCTTTCCCCAACCTCTCTTTTTTTAAAGATTGCATTAAAGGTACTAGTTGCTTTTCAGATTTATTTATTGTGTTTTTGTATTCCTGGATGCAGTCAGTAGGAACTCTTGTTTTATTCCCAGTGCACTTAGTTGTTTTGTACAGCTGCATGAAATCTTCTTCCTTCTGAGCTAAGCAGACCCAGTTTCTAACTATGTCTTGTAGTTAAATTCCTGCTCTCCTGGAACCGTTTTTTGTGACCTGTCTTTGAATTCTTTTGTCTTCCTGCTGTGTTATTTCTGAGATAAAGCAAAGAAAAATAAAATCAGTATTATGGGCAAGGCCATACTATTGATTTAAACAGTGGCAATGATATCAGCACTGTTGGTTTCTCTCTCATTCTGGATGGATCCCAACAATTGTTTTGCTTTTCTGATTGTGCTGCACTTCAGCAGACTTCACAGAGTTTTCTCACAATGATGTGCAATGCTGTTGCTCTCAATTGAGAGCTCTGAAAGGCAGTATGAGAAGGTAAATAAGTAATGTTAAAAAGATACAGAAATTGGTGGTAAGGAGCAGATGTACAAGAAAAGGATCTAATTACAGGCTTTTGTCAAAAGAGTTCATGAAGTTAGCATAGGTCCAGAGAAGCTGGGAGCAAGAAGTGTGAAAAATAGCTGGTAAGTAAAGATATTCATATGAGAAAGTATGTGTTTGTACTCTGTGACTGGTAGTGGTTAGAGCTTCAGTATCTCATGTTGGAAAGTGGTACTTGGTCTAATGTTGGCATCTTTACCAGTGTGCAGCGATATGACTTGTGCATTGTGATAGGCCTTACCATGCCTGGGCGTGTCTGTCTGGCTCTTAATCGATCTGCTGAGGTTTTACATCGGTAACAGAAGCCTGCATCAAGTTCCACAAACCAACAGCCCTCAGTTCTGAAATAACTGTAAATTACAGCAGTTGAAGTTAAATCTATACGTTTTATAAAATTTAGCCTTGACTGAAGAACTGTGATGGTTCATAGCAACCCGAACTTCTGGTGAACCTATGTAGAAATGAAATGTCCAATGTCTTTGATAGTTTCTCACATAGCATCTTTCTGCACTCTGGCTAGATGCTCTGCATCTTATGTTTATTTCTGGCAGAAGGTGTATTTAACCTTCTGATTGTCACTGTGTGGAATATGATGATGGATCCCCTGATTTTGCACACGATGAATATATTGATAGATTTACCTCATTTACTGTACTTATCTGTCATGTCTAAGGACACTAATGAGTTGTTTTTAGGAACTAATGAGAACTGTAATGGCTAATGGATGTTTACAGCATTGCTGTGTTTTACCATGTGATAATGTGAACACCAACTTCAGTTCCTTTAAGTCTTTAATTGGCACCATCAGAGTCTTTAATTACATTTCATCAGACAATAAAAATCTCAGAGAAATCAATGAAGAGAAGTTTGTGATCCTGCTGGAGTGGCCAATTGCTCTGACGGACACTTTCTTTGCTACACTCTTAAGTAATAAAGTCCTTTGAGAACTAATTTTTAAAAAGACCGAACTCAAAACCAGATTTTTCCAATTTGCTCTTTGTTTCAACTGTGAAAAGAAAAAGTGACACTGCCAAGCTCTTTCTTTTTTTAGATATTTTCAAAGTGTGTTCATTTATAAAATAGGAAATATTAACTAGAAAAAATAATGTTCCCCTTGGTCACAATAGTCCAGTTTTGTGGATACCCGGAATGGGGTTTCTCTCTTCTGATTTGGACATCTGACAATTGGGTGGGTGGGTGGTAGATTTCTGGGCTATTTGTGGTTAGGAAAGAGAAGGATACCTCCTGATGATAAGACATTATATCTTAAAGTAGCTTTCCAAAAGGGATGGGAATGTTTACCCAGCATGTGTACCTATGTGCTGTTTTCCCTGTTGCGATGACAGTCCGGGAATGAGTGTGCGGTTTGCAATCCAGTCGAATTCCATGCTGCTGCTGCCAAACCAGTTTTCTAGTTCTCTGCCTGCCAGATGTAGCCAAAGGTTTTTAGCCCTTTCTGGGTTGGATCCTGGGATTATTTTTCCATGAGATCAGTGAGATAGCCCAGTTGATCATCTGAATGTGCAATTTGATGCACAGTGAGGAAAACAAAATAACACAGATTCTGAGTCCAAGGAGAGTAGGACAGTGTTTAATGGCAATCTGTAGTTGGATCAGTTTAGCCATAACATGCTTGAATTGCTGTGCCACTGCATCTAGAGTTACTTAAACAATCTTCAAATAAGCCCGTGCTTATGGCTTTAGAATTAGCAGATCTGATCCTCTCTCAACTGCACATTAGACACACCTACAAAGCAAAAAACCAGCTTTCTTGTTTTTTCAATTTGTGGGAAGTTCCTCAACTTTGTGCAATTTCTTCAGACAGAAAAATCTCTTTGCTTCTTTTCACTTAACTGAATCCAAAAGCAATTAAACCCAAAACATTTATTGATGCAAAATCCCTAAAGAGTTGGCAATGAAAATAGTATATAAGATACGTAACACTGATAAATTTGTAACACTTGAGTTGGCCTTTAAAGTAAAGGTGATTTTTGCCTGCTTCCTCACACAATTAAAAAAACATCTAGTACCCTTTAACTCATTAAAATTTGAGGAGGCACATTGATGCAACATATTCTTATTTACTTATTGAAATGTTGTTCAGTTACACTCTGAGTCTTTAGGTAAATTACTATAATTTCAATTTAATTTTATGTAACTGCAATTTCAGATATGTCTCTGGTAAAAGAGGTAAAAAGAGCAAAGCTGGGGGTATTTTGCTAGAGAGTTGTGCCTCTTCGATTACTTTCTCATTAGTCATAGTATCTACTCACCATTTTGGGGCTGCATATTTCTTTACATGTGCATTTGAAAGATACTTGCAAATATCATTTCTTGTCTCAGATTCACTGCAGAATTTGTGTGCGCTTCTTACTCTACATTGGGATGTTTGGGTGAAACGGGAATACTAGTGATTGCTTTCTGTTTTTTTTTCCCACTGTAGAGTTGTTTTTCCTTTGAATACGAGTATGGGTGGACGATTCGGTCATTTCACCCTCTCTTCATTCTGTGCTGCTCTTCCTTTATTTCTTTGGAAAAGTACTCTTCTCTTGCTTGCCTAACAGGGAACAGTTCTTCTGGGCAGTTTACTCATCTGTCTTCTCTCCCACAAGGAGCAAAATGAGGTAGCGACGTATTGTTCTCTGCCGGATGAACTCTTGCCGTACGCTGGGAGATGCTCCAGCTGCACTGGCCCAGCAGTACTGGTGCACAGACTTTTTTGGTTTTGTTTTTGTTATCTGATATACATGCCCCTATACCAGCATCTTCAACGCCGATCTGGAGCCAGAGTTCTATCTTCTGATTTGTGTTGGATAACAAATGCAGTCATTGACCAGCAACAGCTTTTTGCTGTGGATGGAAAAAGTCTACAATTTCAGTACCTCACATAATGCTCCTTTCCTCACTCTCCCCTTCTTCCAATGTTTTTGAGTGTGCAGATGTTTCCTAGTTAGTTATTATTTAAGTGAGCAGCTTCTTGCTAACATGTTAATTAAAACTCACTGTCCGGAATCTCTTGGTACAATTTGCAGTGTAATCTGTAGCCTCTAGTGCATCATTGTATCTCTATTAAAAGGAATTCTGTGTAATGATGCTGGGATTTAATTAGTTTCTTTGCCAGTGTTGTAAAACATAGTGATAAATGAGCTAACAGGTCCATGGATCATTATTCTACTAGAGATGAGCTTATTAGCTGATTATGAATCATTAACAAAGTCTACATGGGATTTGCTTATCTAATTCAACACAATTTTGAACATTCAATACTCTACATTCATTTCTTTCAACTAACAACATTGTATTTAGATTGTAATCTTCGCATCCTTTATTCGGGGAATTTTCTTCTTTAGTGTTGAATTCTAATTGTATCGCAAGTGCTGTGGGAAAACCTTGTGTCCATCTGTGATGAATGTAAAGCTGTGTTGTAAGGTTTTACACAACTGCATATTTTTTCATTTGGTTTTGAGTATGTCTGTTTATTAATCATCTGGCATCGCAGGCAAGAAAGAAATTAAGACTCTGTTCAACTTACATTTCTTAAACCGTACCCTAACTATGGAAAAGTGGAATGCGCTGTACCCACTAGACCTGATCGTGTAGAAGGGGCCATATTCACACCACAGTGTGTTTTGGATTTAGGGGTGGGGAGGTGGGCTGTGTAGCACCAGTGCAGTTGTCAGAAATCTCGCATGTTTGTAAGACAAAAGTGTACTTCATGGAGAATACTCACTTGAGAGATTTTCTGAGAATGAAATATTCCGAAATTTGGTGCTGTGAGTTTATCTTCAAATAATTAAGACAGAATTTCACAAGATTTTTCCACTTCTCCTTGAGTTTGTGTTTAAAGTACATTCTCGTCTTGACCTCCCTGATGCTTACCTTTTTAGCCAAACCAGTCTTGGTTAGATAGACTTCACGCTATTTTTTTTCTGTGCCCTAAGGTTAACTTGGGGTTACTGCAATTCAAGAACAAACATTTTCTGTCCTGAATTTTGTCAACTTCTTGTTTTAAAATAAATTTGTGAAAGGACATACACGTACTAGAAGTAAGAATGTGCCCTGGTTTTATGTTCAGTTGTTGTCTCTTCCATTTAAATTTAAAATACATGCAATTAATGAAGGTCAGCTAAGGAAGCATCTCTTCCATTCCAGGGCATTGTAGGACCATAGCAAGTAGAGTTTGTGCTGTATGTCTGTTATGCCAGACCGGCGGAGTGCGATCATGCCAGGATGGTGACACCAGGAAAGTATTGTGTGTGGTTCCCCAAGAGATCTGTTACGAGCACTCTTAGCAGATGTGTCCCAGTTTACCTCAGCCATGAGGCTGGTGATCGAGGAATAGTGTCGCAGCCAGGCAGAGCGCATCGCCAGACTCAATGACGCTTCCTGTGAGGGCTCTGTTAGTGAGAAAGAGGGCATTTCTTGATATTTTGAGACTTCTTTTGGATTAGGAGTGCTGGTACTGCTGGCTGCCTTCCAACATAAACCATTCGATGATTTGAGCAGGTTTCTTACAAAGTGATGAAGTTTGTCTGTAATTTTTCGGCTGAGAGAATGGGCTATAATATGTTGTTGCAGTGTGTATGTTAAATAAGAAACTAAAAAATAGGAAAGCCTAACATGATAAAAATTCCTATGCATCAAATGCCAGACATGGGCTGCAGAAGGAGTCCGAGCAAATGCTCTGTAGAAGATCTCACTGTAACTCTTCAACTTTGTGCAGTGTGAAACTAAAAAATGATAGTGGCAGGTAAACTTTTAATGGAGGTGAATACACAAATGTTTGTTTTCACAGCGTCATTGATTTTTGAACCAGCAGAACAGAAATAATGTTTCATTCCTGTCCACTTCTTGTTTTAAAATAAATTTGTGAAAGGACATACACGTACTAGAAGTAAGAATGTGCCCTGGTTTTATGTTCAGTTGTTGTCTCTTCCATTTAAATTTAAAATACATGCAATTAATGAAGGTCAGCTAAGGAAGCATCTCTTCCATTCCAGGGCATTGTAGGACCATAGCTCTTTAAAGCTTCTTCCCTGCAAACTGCTTCCTTCCTGTCCCCCAGTGCGTAACACTTTTCTGTATGCTTCATACTCTGGATATGCCTTTATTCAGCCAATTTATTGCTGTGATTGTTATCCATATTACTAATTCAGAGCCATTTGTACAAATAGCTAGTCTGTTTGCAAATATTGTTGTGCATGCCTTATTTCTTCAGAGCATATTTTATCTTTAAGATCAGAGTCCTTTTAGCGCAGCCATAGCTATTTTCAGTGTGCTCGCCATGATTTGCACAGTCGTAGGCTGCTTGCTGGACGTGTGTTCTGGAGGCTGTGGCAGCACCAGGGGTAAGCAGTCTTCCTGATATAAGTAGGTGGGGCAGAAATTAGGGTTTAGGGCAGCTTGCTGTTATTAGCCAGAATGGTCCTGCAATCACTGCAACGGGATAAACTAGCAAAGTTATTGATGAATTCATTAGCAATAGAAATCAGCAGGGTAATATTGCAGTGACAGTTACCGATCTGCAAGCGGTGAGGCACTCTTTGTAAACAGAAGGTAGTTTGGTGTAACTTGCCTCATGTACTCCTCACCAGAAAATAACGCGCTTGGGTGTACAAGGTATATCCAACAGGCACGTGTCTCTGATTCTTAAGCATTTCTCTGCATCTGTAGGGTATTGACTTGCCTACGCTGTACTTCAGGTATTCTCAACCCGCCTTTGACCCTCAGCTGGAGAGGAGTGAATACTGAGAAATGGGTATTTAGTCTTCTCTGTCCATGGTCCCCTTGACTTGAGTCCTACGTAAGGATACTTGTGTGTTCTTTTTGGAAGGCGGGCTCTTTTGCTGGATGTGCTTTTACTCAGCTCTCAAAAATGTAGCTGTCATTGAAAGTGACCTCTGTGGAATCTGCCTAGTTGCTTCTGCGCAGGAGACTGTTAATAATTCTTCAGGAGAAATCTTGGCAATAATATAAAAAGATGATGATGGTGGTGGCAGAGCTGCTGCCATCACACATTGTTCCATAAATACAGAGTTAAAAAAATCAGGATGTTCCTCAAAAATTGGCAGCTGAAAGTGGATACAATTTTCTTGCGATTCTAGCAGGATTCCTCCCTTATGAATATACTATTTACAGAGCCATTAGTTCTAATCCTTTCTGATATTTTGTTTATCATGTCAGAGGTAAATATTACTTGGTTTGTCCCTGTGGGAGCAAAGAGCATACTATTTTTGTTTCTATGTTATTTTCTTTCACTGAGACAACCTGTTATTTCTTCTTTTGAAAAAGATTTGTAAAATGACAGATGAATTTCCAGCAACAGTAATATTTCTTAATAGTTAGGGATACAGGTTTGTATTACAGAAAGGCAGCCGTGAAGAAAAATAGGAGAATTAGAAAGGCATGGTTTAAAATACAATAGGAGAGTAACATCAAGTGAAATACTAGAAATTTTCAGTATCTTTCATGGTGCAACCGGAAAAGTTGATTGTGTAAACATATATCCTTTAGCTTAGTTTCTGTTTACATAAGCATAGTACCTTTTCAGTCGCATGTTATTGGTCATCATGAATTACACTGTTATTAGCTGCACTTAAATCTTTATATAATTGCGATTTCATATTATACAGTTTGTTCATTTTAAACCACTTATTTAACTTCTAAATAGAGATAATTTTATAAAATAACTTAATCTGTTTTATTTGAGATTTTTTATAAACAATAAATTGGATACAATGTCAGTATAAAAACATCCAGTTATATTTTTTTGTAATTAGGATAAAATACTTGCTCTCAAAATTAATTTTTTTAACAAAGCAATGTTAATGTTTATTTTGAGCAAAATACTTGAATCCTAAGAATCATCATGAATAAAATTTTTCATATCAGTCTCTGTACAGCTCTGGAAGCAATATGACTGTTTATTTTGTAGAACACATTCCAATTTCATGAGCAGTAGGATATGGACATTTAAATGAATTGAAACAAAGCAGGTTAATTATTCAGGGACCTCAGACTAAAATAAGTTAAGTCACAAATAATGCATCGTGTGCTCTCATTATAACCTGAATGTCCCTAGATTACTGTGAGTATTGCCCCTCGCTCTTAGACTAGTATTTTCAGTCTGATTAGAGGTTTGTTTTCCTTTTTAGTATCTATTTTGCTATTTTCAAAAACAGGGTCCCTTTTTAGATATACATTAGTACCTTGATAGGGATAAATCTATGTATCTGCTAACAAAGTACTGATTTATGGGTTTTGTAAAGGTCGCATAAAATGTGGTTAGGCAACATCATTCTTTGAAGATCATTATTACTACCTCTATAAATATATATAATAGCCAATTGCAGAGAATACTAACTTTTAGAGCAACGTTAACAAAGCTTTATCTTCTCAAGGTGATGCCCTTTAATAGAGGACAATGCATGGTTCTTAGTTCAGCAGTTCTGTCAAGTCTGAGGCAGTCATTTGATTTCACTTTTATACATATGCTTAGGTGTTCAGAAAATTACTGTATGTAGAAGAGAAGTCCTGAATACTATAAGGCTAGGTCAACAACAAGGAGGTAGATTTCCAAATTCTTGTTGTTGATGTTTTCTGTGATCTGACTTTATTCTGACTTTGACTTACTTTAGAGTAAACAGCAAGATGCACAAATATGAGTGCTATTACACATTTTTTATTTCTATTCTAAAGGACCTCATACCTGCTTGGAGTTGTTCATGTGCTCCAGATTAAAGAGTAGTGCTAAATGTTTGCATTCTGTCTCTTGCAAGAGGAAAAGGCTAGTTTGGGGGTTTTGGTGTTTGTTTTTGTTTTGTTTTGGTTTGGTTTTTTTAATTTTATGAGCATCTTTGAGTGGGCTGAGTAGAAGCAAAACTCAAGTATAATTTATTCTGCCTGGTGTTTGGGAAGTTCTCTCTGTCATCCATCTTTTGTCTATGTGATCGTACAGAAGAAGGTGCTTCTACCGTAGCAGAAGCCAGCAAAGGAAGTCTTGGGATGTAAGGGGACAAATTTAGACCGAGCCATTGTTAGTTCCAAATAATCTCATTAGAATGACATACAAAAGAACATGATGGGTTATTCTTCATTTGTCCCTCTACATGAAAGTTTAGCATCATTTTTAAAGATCTGTTGCAGCACAAAAGCCACTATAGACTCGTTGCCCAAGTTACGAGTTCCCTGATCTCTTTGACTAGTCTAGTCTAGATGTAGACAGCTTTATTATGCTGTCTTCTATTGCCCAGAGGCTTGTGTCTTGCTTGCGAGTAGTATCTCTTTTCTCCTGTGCAGCAAGGAGTTTTATTTTTGTAGATTGTGAACTCTGGGAATTGATTGTGTCATTTTGTATTTTTTTATGGAAAATGCTTATATATCTCCTCACACAGCAGTAGCAATAAACAATCAGTTCTAACTGTTAAATGACATGATACTTCCAGAGTTACCTGTGCATTCAATATGTTTGGACCCAAGTATATGGAAGTCATCATTGATTGTTTGTTTTTGGGGTTTTTTTTATCGATCTATAACCAAAATACTGGATACCTGTATGCCAAAGCGCATGTTTAGACCCAGACAATATTGTCTTTGTTGAGCATGGAGGCATCAGATGTGCATGTGTATAGGTGACCTAACATGGAGTGTTGTGCGTGTGGTGTAACGTAGAGCTGAGGAAGGGTTTCACGCGCACAGTTCAATGAAAAGGCGTGTGTGTGCAAAGCGTGCTTCCCGGGGCCCTGCACAAGGTCCCGTGCTCTGTTCGGAGGCTTTCTCTTTAACAGCTGGTGTCATCAGAGACACGGACGGATGCCTAATCGTCTATGGAGTTCTGCTTTTCTATTTCTTATTTCTCATTGCGGATGCCCCGGGAAGTGAGGGGGGTTTGGCTTCCTCAGTGCCCGCGTCTTTGCCGTGCTGTGTTGAGGCACAGGCCACCACGCGCTCTGTGTCGGCATCACACCGGGTTGTGTTGGACTGTGTAACGTCGAGCTTTGTTTGAGTCCTCGCAGACAGTGACTTGGGTCAGGAGAAGGGCAGGCCCATGGCAGCTCGGAAGTTAGCAGCACTGGGTTTCCTTGAGCTATACTGGATGTGCTCCTCTCTGTAAATAAGGTGAGAAAACGGGTCCCAGATTTCTCATGTTAAGTGCTATGGGACATCCTCCTTTCTTACACTGTTTATCTGTTCTGTGACCACGTGCGTAACCTCCTATGGCGACAGGCCTGCAAGGGCAGAGCTACCTTTGGCTTTTTCCCACTCCAGTTTTTTCATCCTTATTTTTTGAACTCTAAAATTCCTCAGAAACGCTTAGGCCAGATGAGTGTTTCACAGATATTGGGCCAAATCCTTAAACTAATACTTAGTTTATACTCAGACATTACTCATGCAAAATTCTCAGTGAAGTCAGTGAGATTTTTGCTTGATTTGGGAGAATTTGGCCCAGTGTTTTTAAGACCTAACTCATATTGTGGCTAATGTCATTTGAAGGAATTGAGGTAAGCCAAAGCCCCAACATGAACTTCACACACGTGTGTAAGAAAAGAAGGTTTGCATCTGAGTCCAGCTGACAGTCTTAGAGCATTTCATGTTTTTTCATTCATGTTTTTCACACCATGTTTTTACGAAACCATAGTGTTAGAATCTGAAACATAGTGCTGTCTTACCTTAAACTAAGGCAACGCAGAGCAATGGAAATAAGCAAGCAATTCAGCTCCAGGCTTCTTATTGTTGAGCTATAATCAATTCCCCAGGAATCGCGGAATCCTACATACGGGTTTTAATTAACTCCAACAGGTATTTAGTTGAGATTTAATAAGACAGTTATTGTATATTAATTAAATGTCAACTGATTGCTAAGAGGCTTTTGCAGTTATTGAAGTTTGCTAATTATCTGATAGATAAATCAATTTTCCATGTGAATAACTCACATCTATGTAAGCAATAAATACGCTGGTAGATAATGTATATTGTCATACTGAAATGAGAGCTGTGCTGTGTTGAATAAGTTTCTTGCGTCTGTCCGGTGTGGGCAGGAGGAAAACAGCTCACTCCTCTGACACTTGCCGGCGTTTCTGGCAGAAGGCAGCCCAGCGCTGGTGCGGCAGATCCGGGTGACAGTACAGCCGTGAGGACTGCCAGAGTTCTGCCTGACGCATCTGTATGGCACCAGACTGGACCACGACAGTCGCTCGCATCTCCCCAGCCTCCCTCTAGGGTTCAAAATGAAGATGAGTCCTGTAGGAACTAATGAAACAATCAGGTTTTTCTCCTCCTTTGGGAACAAAGGCTGCATTATGATGGAGATCGGTTGTCCTTTGTGCTCTGGAACAGGAGTTTTGTTTTCAGAAACATTTTTGGCATCAAGCATGCATTCAGACCCATACAAATGCATCAGTACGTTCTGTGTATTACCGATTATTAATCAGTACTCAGTGTATTAATGAGGAAAGGAACTGTAATCAGCTCTGATTTATGCAAATTAAATACAACCCTCAGACTCTTGGTCAGTTGCCAGGACAGCCTGCAGGTGGTGAAAGCATGGATGAGGCTCTTTTTCTTTTTAAAGAAAAGGAAACAAAAAGCTGTTTCTCCAGGAAAAGTATCCTTGCTGCTAATAATAAAAAAATATAGGTCTTTGATGAGTTTCCCCTCTGACAGTCCTCCTTAAGTCCTAATTCATTAAATAGATTACACCTGATATGCAGCTTTTACAGGTGGTTAATGAGTCAGGCCACCTGAGAGATGCAATTGCCTTAGAAGGTAAAAGTTTAGATTTTAACGTGGAACACTTAATACTACTGTGTAACTAAGTCTGTCTGTGTGGGACTGTAGCACAGAAATGGGACTGAGAAGTGCCCACCAGAACAGAGGGGATTTCTTCATTAATTATATCAAAGCTAGCAGAGTATTTGAAGATTTTGTTGAACTTGTAGGAACAGCTAAAGCAGGTTCTTGTCTGATCTCAATCGCTTAACGCACCTTTAGGTAAAGGGCATGCTTTGCCCATCCTTAAGAATGGATCAGTTTGCCAAAATTTACTTTTAAAAATGCAATGTAGCAAAAAGATACAACAAAAAGATGAAAGCAGGCTCTTAGAGTACCAAGTTGCTTCATTTCCTCTAAATCCTGTGTTCCTCAAAAGTAGAGAGAAATTGAAAGTGTATCCTCTCAGTCGGTGCTATGAAAACAGCAGACTCATCCTGCAGTGGAAAAGAATGATGATGATGAAAAGAACTACTACTCCCAGCCAATGCCAGACAAAATAACACCCGTGACATCTGATGTCAAAGGGAAACACGCTGCTTTATTTAGAGAGAAATCTTTCTGGAACTCAGCTTGGGTGGCAGGCATGCTCTATCCCACTCTGCTCAGGATTAGTGGATTATCTCTGCTGTTCTCAGTCTAGGAATAGAGCACAGATGCCCCGAGCCCTTTGTCATGGAGAATTTTTATGTCTTTGGTATTCTCCAGTCCTGCTTCTCCTCAAAAGCCATTGTGCTGTTCACTTGCAGGAGACAATAGCTTAGAGATGCACATTGGCCAAGTAAACCTAATCAATAATATGGCACACGAGGGTGACACAGTGCTGTCAATGGCTAATCAATAAATGCTTCCTGCTGACTTCTGCACATCTGGCATGTTCAGTAAATAAATCCAATCCTTCTGAAGATAATTTGGCTGCAGACCTACATCAATTATCTTTGTTTTATGGCTTAACCAAAACTTAGTTAGACAGTGTTTCAGCCAATTTAATCCTTCTGTTATGCATTTAGCAACTACAGAAATTGATAAAGCATCTGTAAGAAGTTGTTTCAATATTTTTCTACTCAAAAAATGGAAATTATTTAGCAGCTTCCAATACAGAATTAAGAAAAATTGTTTCTTTATTTTGCAGATACATACGTATGAATCTTTGCAGTCTTTCTTGAGGAAACTGGTGTCTGTCCTACAACCTGAGAAAAAAAGACCACTTTGTGGAATGCTTCCATTTGGCAGTAAGCATTTATATGCTTTTTTCTCTCTTGCCTATGTTCATTTCCAGTGTCTACAATTCGTAAGTTTGAATTAAAGGTTATAGCCAAAATACTTAAATACTACTAAGATACCTAAGTGTAACCTAGAATCTCTTGGCAATTGACTCCTTAAGATGCATTTTAGTCTTACAAATACATCTGTCCTAAAGAGCGTATTTTATTTGTTATGCTATCTGTGACAATAGCTGTTGTTATTGTTTGAAGTATTTCTGAGAAGTTTGAATGCAAGTATTTCTTAGAAGTTTGTATTTGCTTCATTCTAAGTAAACTCAATGGTCTGATTAGTTTCATTACACACTTAAGTGTTGAAAATTCTCTGCTATTAACACCCACCCATTTCTCTCACCTTCGGTTCCATAGAGCAATTTGCTCTCCGTTCTAATCCTCTGGAATGAGGCTTTACTCTTGTCATCTCTGCTGATGACTAACATCAGCTGGACTAGATGATCATTGTAGGTCCCTTCCAACTGACCTATTCCATTCTTTTCCCAGTAAGAGAATGAAGGAAGATGCCATGTCAGCACGACGACTAACTTGGGTCACTAGAGCTCAGCATACCCCATTCTCCCTCTGGGCTCTCCCTCTCGCAATAAACTGAGGTGCAGCGACGACAGTGACAGGGAGCTGTCGTACGCTGTCCAAGAATGCAACTGTGCTGTAAATGAGAATATCAGTCCTGTAGCTTGAAACAGGGATGCATTTCCATTTCCCTTTATAATTGTGGTGCTTTCTGCGGGCTAGGCTACAAGATCCTTTCATCCCATAGCACGCCCTTGTGCAGGGCAAGAGGAATTTTGTCTGTAAATCTCTCCAGCTGCCAACTGCCTCTCTAATAGGAGAAGACAAATCAGTTTTCAGATTACAGATAAGGAAATACGTTTTTCCAGGAACTGTGTCAGTTTACTCACTTGTGCCTTCCTCTCTGGGAAAGTCCCTCACTGTGATCTGCGTTTGTCTGTTACAGAAAAGCATTGGACAGGTTTGTCCTGAGGCCTTGACAATGGAATCTCCAGAGGCTGCAGATGTCTACCCTGCAGTCACAGAAATGATTATAGCGCAATGTAGATGTACCAGATATAACTTTAGGCTGTCTAGCTCAGGTACCAATCGTGTTTTTTAGTTGCTGTAGCATGAAGCCCAGTCTGGATTGATTTTTTTGATCAAGATGGGATCTCAGTGGAGGCTAAATGGCTTAATTCAAGCCACACAATGAATACCTTCATGTATATGGGCCTTATTGTCACATATTAAAGGAAGAATATTGGGGGAGGGATGGAAGGAGTCCTTGTAATGTGAGCTGCGGAAAGGCCTGAATATCACTTAAATATCTGAGCTCCAGTGAGACTGGAGTGGTCTTTTAAATAAATTTTTCATCATAAGTGGACAGTTCTGTAGTGTCTTATCTTAATATATATAGTGCTTTTCAACAGCAGCTGTTTACTGTATTTAATTTGTCTTACGTTACTTTCCTCCTTAATTGGAAATGTTTCTTAGTGTAATGTGGGAGCAATTCCCCCTCATCCAGAAATAGAGTACTGCCTATAGGCCGTTAGTTAAGGATATGCCATGATGGTGTTCTCCCATATTTGGGGCATTAGTAGAATTCTCTTCATCATTTGAAGTGTTCAGGGACATGCTGCTGGATTTAAAAGAAATTTCAGATCTTTTAGTTGGATGATGAAAATATTTGTAGCCCTGTGTAAGAGAAAAGTAAATCTTTTGGTGTGGACTAATACCTGTGAATATTGAGAAAACAATTGTCCACTTTGATGTCTTACATGTTGCTTTCCCTGAATCATTTGCAATTCCTGTGCTGCTGTTGGAATTCCAGATTTCCTGATAAATATTTCTCAGGATTGTAGTGTAAAGACCATCAAAACTTTAGCAATCTTAATCTCACAGATGTTTGTTCTTGCCTGTTTTAATAGCGATTTTCTTTACTCTCTTGTGTGTCTTTTTTCCTTTTTCCCTGGACTGCGGGGACCTTTCCTTTCTTCCCTGTGCCAAGGGCTCACTTTGTGAGAGTCAGAGTTGCTATCACAAGCATAATGGGCAGGTTCCAACTAAGCGATGCAACAAATGCAGTTCGAACTTCAACCTTATCCCTCCCCGCCTCTTACTGTCATGTGCCACGTTCTCATCTTGCTGGTGGGAACACAAGCACAACTCCTTCGGTGGATCTGGAGAAACAGGGCTCCAGTCTGTGTGAACTGGCCCCAACTATCTATGAGCTCTGGACAGAAGACATTTCTGGTAACTGCCATTTTCATGTTCCCGTCACGTTTCCCAACTGCCACCTGTAGGTGAGAACCAGGAGTGGAAAGGAGCCCATGCGGGACATGCAGTGGCCGTGGGGTTTGTGGAGACGCAGGACAAACAAAAAACCCAACAGCAGACAGCTCCCTTTGATTGTGTTTTCATTCTGACAACTGAACAACTCTGACAGTTGAAGAATAATTCATCCCAGGGACTGAACTAAGCCTTTTTGGGCTTATTCTTGTGTCCCCCTTTTTTGTGTTGTATTCTTGTACTACGTGAATGTGCAGTGAAGATGCTGCAAAGTGTAGAACCACATGGAGACTTGAGAGCTAGAATCCAGCTGCCTGGCCCTTACGTTGATCAAAGCTATTAAAATGACAATTCTTTTTCGTGGCAGATCCTCAGGAAAATTCTGCACAAAAATACGGTAGCTTTTACTAAGATCATTTTTCAATTAAAGAAGAGCAGCCAGCTTTGGTTGTAAGTGGCTTTTAAATTTAAGACACTTTTCTCCTGTGAAAGATTCTGTTTTTCGGAACAAAACAGTTATTTTTCTTATCTAAATGAAAATAATCCATAAAGAATATATTGAATTTTATGAAAGGATGTTTTAATAAGGCAATTCCAATCCAGCGAGTAGCATAGGATCCTGGTAACAGGAACAAATATGACACAGCTGTCTGTTGGGCAGCTTTTCTCCTTTTCTCGGTCAGTTGCCTAAGGAAACATTACTTACAGACTCATTTTTCTGAAACCTCTTCTTTGGGACGTAAGACAACTTACAATTTCTAAAGCAAAATAGAAGTTGTATGGGAAGAGAATACGGTAAACTAAATGGAAACTGAGTACCTGGGCATAGTAAGTGAAAGAAAACCAATCATCATTCTTTATTTTCTTCTAAGATTTATGAAATGAGTGTTTTAACTCACATGCACGTTTTGCATCTTGCTCTTTAGAAAGTATATTAGAGTCTACACTTGTCCCTTTTTATTGGAGAATTCACATACACTGAGGTGCATGCACACACATACATGTGTTTGTTCAGAAACTCCTGCTTCTCTTCTTGCAGCCTCTGTGTGGAGGAGTTATATCCCGTTAGTATGTTGTTCACAATTGTAAGGACTGATGCAGGAAAAATAATCTAAGATGCCTGAAAATATAACAGTAATTTAGCTAGTAAATAGAACACAGCACTGGGCATGTGAGCCACAGTTTTTGTGTCAGCACTGTCTTCTCATCTTTTACTGTTTGCTCCAGTGTCATCTTTATTGTGCATGGTTCAGGCTTTCTGTATGCTGAGCGCAAAATAGCTAAATCAGGAACTTTAGGGTAAAGTGAGAGGATGAATTCTAACCTCTCTGTCCGAGCCAGCCCCCAGCGATTGGTGAACCGACTCTCTGATTCTGCTATATCATAGCTTTCTTTTCTTTTGACTGGGCCATTGTCATATTGCTGTTCACCTCTAACCCCGCGTACACAAACCTGAACTCTGGATTAGGCTTCCCAGGGAATAAACTATGGGCAAAGTTGAACTACTAGCTAGAATGAGGGGAAATGGTTCATGCTGCCATAGTAACATGACCTCGTACTGTCTGTCTGGAACAAAGACGGTTTTCTTGTCCTTTTTTCTGCCCCTGTGAGTGTTTAAGCCCCCCTGCTGTTTCTCCTCTCGGAGGGGATGAACGCTGTACACCAGTGAAAAAAGAGGTTACTCTCCCCTGTTTCAAGCAGAGCAGTCAGCTAGGAAACTGCGGAATCAGGCAACCGGAAAAAAAAACAAAACAAAACACCCCCAAAACAGAGTTGGAGACCGTTCGGTCAATAATTTGAGTTTGGAGTTCAAATTTCACATAAGCATCCCAAATCTTAGGTATTGCAATTTTTAACTCAGTCACATTTATTTCTCATTCAGGCCTCCTCGTATTGTCTTAGAAAAACACTGGCTAAATTAATGTAACTCTGGGAAGCTTTAATGTGCATTAGTCCTATGGAGAGAGATGGGAACCTCTGACTCTGGTAGAATTTAGTGTTTGGTTTTTATCCTGTTGTAGCTTTAATTGGGAATGCACAATAAATTATTTAAGTGATGATGCATGGTAAATATGGAGTTTGGTTTTTACACCATGCCAGACTTCAGTAAGAAAACAGGTGGGGGTTTATTCTGCAATGGGAAAAGGGAACCAAGATCCCTTCCATTTAAACTGTCTCAGTCTCATTAGCTTCCGTATTTTCCTGCAATTTTGGAACACCTGGTAGTTTCTCCATCATGATAGTTAACGTTCTCACAAAACGATCTTTTACTTGAAATGTTTAACTGGAGATCATCTGACAGATTTGCTTCCAGTTCAATTTTGGAGAGCTCTGTCAAAAGATATTTAAAAAAAACCCAACACAACAAACGGCCATTTTTGCATGCAGAGATTTAAAAGACTGAAAATAAATGAGGCTTTCAGTCTTAATTAATGAATGAGCCTTCCTGACCTGTCA
The DNA here is from genome assembly GCA_008711295.1 of Anarhynchus alexandrinus. Lineage (NCBI taxonomy): Eukaryota > Metazoa > Chordata > Aves > Charadriiformes > Charadriidae > Anarhynchus > Anarhynchus alexandrinus. The sequence continues at coordinate 217,725 of VUYV01000252.1, forward strand.
CACAAGGAGAATCTGACATGCTTTCTATAATTCCACACATGATAGAAATGGGAGTTCTTGATATTTTCTTCATCAATTGATCCTTGAAGTTAATCTAGAATCCTTGTTGTCTGCAGTATCATGCTCAGGTGGCTTGTATGTTTTGAGACGGATGGTAGAGGTGATGCACTAGTCTTGGACACAGAGAATCACAGATTTACCCTTCTTGGCAGTTTTGGAGAATGCAAGAGGTGGGGCTGGAAATTCGCTGGTCTGGATTCTCTTCCAAATGTTGCCACTGGCTTTCCATATGATTTGGTTTACTTTTATAATACAAGAACACCGTTGTTTGAATACAGAAGCGTAGTGATTCTCGGCTCTCATCTAGTGATTTGGAATCTGCACATGAGAAATGCTAGTGAGTTTGGTAGAAAGTTGCTGAGTCCTGCGTCACAGAGGTTTCTGAGGTAGCATTGCACTCCAGCTGACCATGAGGTTGTTGTCTTTCTTTGAGGAAAAAGCACAGTCTGGCATTCTAGCAAAAAGCTTGCTGAAATGGCTATTACATGAAAGGCACTGAACATTTACACGCTCATCTCTACACTGATGTTAGATAAGGCCTTTTAAGCATTTTTTTTTTTTTTGAGGAGAATAGGAGGTTAAGGGAGACTAGAAAAGTGAGGAAAGGTGACTGAAAGGATGGCAGAGGTTCTGCCTTTCATAACCAGATTTCTCTGTACCACTCCTGAAAAGCATTTCTTTTGATCTTCCAAGTTACTCAGGTAAAGAGAAGTGAAATAACCGTGAGTTATTGCAAACGGGCCTTATGAGACTGAGGAGGCATTAAAACAGCAAATGCAATTCAATGTAAATAAATGTGAAGTGATCCATTTAAGAAAAAAAACAATCCAAACTCCCCATAAAAAATGTTGTGCTCTGATGTTTGCTATTGCCGAGGAATGGGATGTTGAAGCTATCATAGGTACAGCTGTGAAAATCGGCAAATCAGCACTAGACAGTAGCCAAAAAAAGGGATCCGAATGCTTGAAACTGCTGGGAAAGAAACAGACAGCAAAGTGGAAAAGAGTTGCTATAATAGTGTGTAAGTCTGCGGCCTCCTGCCCAGAACGTGCTACGCAGTTCTAGAGCCCCTGTCTAAAAGGGACATACCAGAACTGGAAATGAACCAGTGAAAGACACCAACAATAGATATGGGCCATACACTGTTTCTGAATGAGAAACAGCAGAGTGAGGTAGGAAAAGGCATCAGAGGAAACGTGACGGAGTGGCAGAGGGAGCCTAAAAACGACTGATTGTGCATCATTTCTTTCAGTGAATGATCTGGAGGATCTCGGATGAAGCTATTATTTACCATCTACAAAATAAACAGAGAGAGCTGTAGAACTTCCCACATCAGTACACATGACCTTGGGCTCAAGAAGCTCCCAGGCTACTAAATGTTAGAAGGTGGGAAAGAATTTGGGAAAAGGATGACTACTTTGTATGCCTGTTCTTGGGCTCTTCCTTAGGCGTAAGCTGGTGGCCACGGCCAGGGCCAGGCTATTCGGCCAGCTGTAGACCTTCTCGACAGCTCAGGGGTGCTGCAGAAGTAACAAATGTAATTTAGTAAATACAACACAGGTTCACCCAAGCTCTGATGGCTGTCATAACTTTTGCAATGTAGTGCCAAGTCATCATTGTCTCTGGAAGCAGTTCCCGTGATTTAGATGCAGGAACAATCAGGTAGAAACCAGTAATGCCTGCTTCAGCAAATGGCAACATCTCAAATTGATTGTTATTCACTTAATTTGCATATGTCTTTACATGAGGGGAAGGGTCAAGGGAGGAGGGGTGAGTTACGCATTTCATATTGATGATTATTAAATACTACTCTGTCACCAAATCGGGGCTTTTTCAGTAATGCAAGAAGCATTTGCAAGTGGTCTCCAGCAGCTTTCCTTTTAAATTTCTGAAGAGAAGCCTTACCAAACCAGCCAACCAACCAAAAAAACCCCACCTAAACCAAAAAATGCCCAAGTAAAAAAGGTGCTGGACAGGGAATGACAATTTTGCACGAGTACCAATAAAATAGTAGTCAGGCTTTGACTTGAGTGTCTGTTGTCTTGGGTTGAATCCCCTATCCCTTCCCAGCCATGTGTTCCTTCGCCACTGGAGGAGCACCAATGGCCTTCCCTGCCTTAAACCAGATAGTGAGAGCAGAAGGCCCATTTTGACATGTCTCTGCTCTGTATGCAACACTGTCTTGCAGAGCAAGGAATTAGTGACTGAAGAGATGCCAGCGGTGTGCTGCTGTAGCGAACGCTAGTCCTTTGGTCAGGAGATAAACTCACTGGAATTCTGTAAAAACTCTAGTAATAGAATGTGTGGGGATTAATTGTTTCTATGGACTTTAACGAACAGCTTTTCACCTAAAGAAATGGTGTGCAACATTATCAGGTCCATTGGCTTTTCCCCTGTTAATTCTGCTCATAAAGAATGACTCTGTCTGTAAATTGCAGGTGACAAATCCCGTCATATACGATGGGTATATCTATGAACCGGAGCCAAGCCTATCATGTATGTTCAGTAAGCCCAGTAGATATTTACATTTCTTTTTAAATTCTTATAGTTTTTAAATTTCATAATTATTTTCTTTCCTCACAAACTGCTCATTTTCCTCTGCAAGATAAATGCCTGAAGTAACTCCATCTCTTTTGCTCTACCTTTGTGCTTGCAGTGTTAAAGTTCTCTCAAACTGACAAGTTGGGAAGTGTGAAATTTGTAATTTTGCCCTTTGTTTCTGGGACTGTTTGTTTTCATTTTCAGAGCAGCACATCTTCATCACAACCTGAATATTCTTTAAATTTCTTTCTTCTGAAGGTAATGATGTGGAGCATAGATGAAATGAGATTTTGCGAGGGTGTCTACTCTCTCTGCCTATTCCCAAGACAATTCTTTAAAGTGAAAGGAAAAACTCAAAATATTTTGTATTATTTTTCCTTAAAAAATAAAAATAAAAATCAAGCCTTCTCTTTCTGCATTCTCAACATCTTTGCATGCTCTCCACCTTTATCCTCCATAAAGTGCTCTGTTTATGCTCCCAGAGCTTTGGAGTATTTTTTTTTAATGGTCTTCAGTTGTTTAAACCACAGCCAAGTTCCTGATACGTTGTCCTTCAGTTATCAGGTTACCTACCTATGTAAAGGAGGAAAGCTGTTATTCTAAACTAAATCCTGTGGCTTGGTATTTAAATTGGTGTTTAAACTCAGTGGGAAGAGCTGGAAGATGATTTAAGGAAGGTTTTCTCTTAAATGAGTACAGTTTAGGAAATTCTACGCAATAACTACAGTTCCATTTCCCATTTGCTTGCCGTGGTGTGCCTGTGCTGGGTATTGCGGGACTGGGAAGGTCCCCTGGAGGGGTGCATGGCCGTGGGACTGTGAGTGTCAGCCTTAACTGATTTCTTCAGCTTTGTGGCTTTAGGTGAGACTCGGGTGGTGCTGGAGCATTTCTAGTGAGCTAATTCTCTTTGCTTCATGGAGTTTTTTGTTTGAGGTATTTTTGGTTTTGTTGTTAACACACTAAAAAAAAACCCTCCAACAAAAAACACCCACTGCAAAAACCTGAGCTGATTCTTTTCAGTGTTTGAAAACAGAGTTTATACGCTCAAATTATGGAAGTGGAATTTCCCACTATGCCAAATAGTCAAGAATAAATAGACACCTTCATCTTCAGGGCTGGGGGGTGCTAACGATCAATAAAAAACATACTCTATAGGGCACTGTACAGTCATTAGCCTTGAATATTTGTATCACCTGGAAAAGTCATTGCTACTGTTTAGTCACAGCTTACAGAAGGGAAAAGATGTGTGGAATAAACAACCTGCCTGAATTTGCAGTTTGTCCTGGAGCCGGGAGAGACTGTCTCGTGACTGTCACGCCTTTCGATGCTTCCCTCTGCTTGGTGCATGTCTGAGTAAGGATGGGAAGGCAAACCTAACAGCTGAAACTTCACGAACTCCCTGCTCTCCTGAACCCCACAAAAGACCAACAAACTCAAGCCTGTCCGTGGCTGGAAGCTTTTCCCCTCCTTCTGTTTTTCTGTTCTTCTGTGCGGCCTCTGTCTTCCTTTCCCTACCCTCAAGGTCTGCTGTGTATGTGCAAGACCCCTCTCTCTCACCCTGTGTTTCCCTGCAGAGATTACAGTCTTTCCAACACAATGACTAACATTAACATGTTAGAAGAATATATGAGAAATGAGGGGAAGAACTTCAAAACCTAATTTTGAAGAGTTTTCTATTTTTTTAATGAAATAGGAGTTGGGTTCCTTTCCTGCTTTTCAGCGTGGCCCTCACTTGTCCCTCTCAGACTCCTCCCCTATCATCGTCTTTTGCAGTATTTGGTGTGTTCCACAGCAGGCCTATACCAATGTCACGCTCTCTTTTAGGGCAGTGATCTACTGTGTCTGGGACGCCGTTAGTGTCAGCTGGGTGAAGGCTGGAGGAGTAAAGAGGTGTGTCTAATTTGTGCCAAGACTTCCTTTGGGGAGCTAAGGAAGGTAGCCCTTTTAGGGACCCTCCAAGTGACCGAGCCCATTTTCTGTGTCTAGCTCAGCTTTTGTTCTATCACATTGTCACTTCCCATTCCTCTTTAAAGTGTGTGATAAGATGGAGTATTGCATCCTTCGCTATCCTGCAGCAATGGAGAGTCTCCTCTGGGGTTCTCAGAAGAGCAGCTTCAAATTATCCTCTCATTAGTGATGATACATCCCTTTTGAACACTGTGCCATTCCATCGTACTGTTTCAGCATTGAACATTAGGAGATAACTGCCTTCACAACATATGTCATTACTCATTAAGGGACCCTTCCTGGATTATGGCTGAGGTTTAATGTCTTGTTAAAGATGTTTAACACTTACAGTTTTGTTTTTAATTTAGGAAGCAGCATGATCAAAGTGTGCCCTGAGAATTTCTCTCCGATTTTGTGAAATTTGCAGGTTGGCCTGTTCAGAGGAGGTGATCCTTAAATTGAATTGCAGCCCTCCAAGGCGTGTTTGGATGTCAAGCACTGCCATGATCTGACATGTTAATGGCTTTCAGAAAACAATGTGTTTCAGAGGTAATTGCTGAAGCAGTGAGTTCCCAGCAATATTTTACTTAAAAGAAATGTGCTGCTTCTCCACTGTGAAGACTGGAACAATGACACTGAACAACTGAGTGATACAAATCTCTGCTTGCCTTTTAGTGGTCATTAAATTCTTCTAATAGACTGGAGCAGGACCTCTATCCCGTGCATTGTTTGGAGCTGAGGATAACATTAGAATCAGACATGATGTTGTTATTGTAACTGGACTTCAGAATTTATTTTATTAAAACAAGAATTTTAAAACTCATAGCATAGACTGGAAAAGAACTCCCTAAATTAAAACCTCACCATTTGGCTCTTCCACTGAGGGTCATCTTCAGTTTTACCACATGAACTCTACCAGGGCAGTGATTCATAGCAATTCTATTGCTACATGTTCAATGCTTGTCTTTTAATTAATGTGCAAAAGAGAGATGCTCAGCAGTAGCCATTTTTTCAGGCAGCTAAGTAGGATGGTGTGGATGGAAAAGAGGTATAAGAGAGGTATAAGAGAACAGGCTAGCTAACATGAACGTGTTGTGGTAAAATGATGAATCCTCTAGATTTGACCATTTTAATCATTATAAAAATGAATTCAAAAAGTTGTGAATTAGTCTTTGGAAAATACTTTAAAAAAAAAAATCATTGTTGATTACGCAGCTGACAGCCAGGTTTACATGGGTACATCTTTGCAGGGACCTGCTTCAGCTAACAGATGGAGTCCTTGATTCTGTAGATTTTATTCAGTACTCTTTCTATATCTTATTTAACTGTCACTCTGAGTTTCTAGAAAAAAAAAATCATTCCTCAGTTCTGATAATTGGCAGCAAAGACTACAGACTAGAGGAGACTCCCAGCCAGTGACTCATGGTTGTCTTCAGAGGGCTGAAGGCCTAATGATGTGGTTAAGAGTGCAACCCGGGACCCCCAGCATCCCCAAGGGCATGCAGATGGTAATTTCCTCTCCTGCAGCCTTCAAGTTTGCAGTGGGCTAGCCAGCCAGGCTTGTCTTCTGCAGCACGCTGGCTGATATTAGGGGAGCTGCTGGCTTACAATTATTTCTGCAGCAGTTCTAGGCAAATCCTGTGTTGCTCGATATCTGAAAGTTACCTTGAGCATCGTAAGCCTGACAAAACCATTCTGGTTGGGTAGTATCTTTGGCTAGGTTGACACGATGACAAGACAACAGTTACTAATCTCTTAAGCTTACACAGAAGGAGTGGTGCATGTTCTTGATTGGGAAAGGAAGGCTTTCATTAGTTCCATGCTGGATGGAGAGGAGCAGAGAGTACTCTTGTCAAGTAATAACTGTTGAATGTAGGTTTGCATCCTCACACAAGGGACATACCTAACTCATGCAAGCCAGTCGCCAAATATGTGAGCTGTTGGGCTGCTTAATAAGCTTGTAATGTCTACGAGAACAGGGGTTAGTTATTAAATATTCCTTCCAGTTGTTGAAAACTTGTAGTCTTCTAGGTGGAGACGTAAACAGCCAGACTGTGTGTCTTCAGATAGGCTCATTTGGGTGTAATATTTTATTATATGCTGTACCATTCACTTTAGTTTTTTACAGCGTAGGCTGCTGCACCATAGCCTTCAAGTGTCTGTATGTATCGTGTTAGGTGAATGAAAGATTTTGGACCTACTTCATGGAAATGGTCAGAAGGGAGGAAAAAGAATGTGTGTTTGGTACTTGTGGGTGATATGGTCCAGGTGAGGCAGACTAGCATTAGAGGAGTGAGGTCTATTGTAAGTTTAGGCATTTATATGAACCTTTGGTTCCCCTTCTCTTCCAAGATCAGTTCAAGAGCTTTCCTTGCTTCCCTGCCTGGGAACATCAGTGTGCTTCCTGATACCCTCACTGCACTGCTCTTTTGGCAGAGGTGATACGTCAGATTACAGCAGATGTTAGGAATTCTTCTTTCCTGAGTCTGTAGTTGTTATGTTGTAATAAGAATAGCTTGCTTTGCGCTGAGGGGGTGGAATCATGTTCTCACTCTAGTCTTGGGGAAAGCACAGCAGCTTTTTCTCTGATATGAGATGGTCTATGCTTTTTTTTTGTTTTTACTTTCCCAAACGTAACTGCAGTTTTTCCATGAAATCTCAGGACAAAAGTTCTGTCTCCATGAATAAGGGATTTTGTTGCGAAATTATTCACAAAAATTGTCGAGTCTGTGGCCTTTGGAATTTTTGACAGACTGGCTGAAATGAATTATGCATATGTAAAGGTACTTGTTTTAAATGAGTTGCTAACATACCATGCAGGCACAATGATCCCAAATCTGGATGTCACCTTGCTTGATTCCCCCGTTCATTTCCTTCATCATTAGCTGATCCCATGCTCTTTCATACCACCTCTTTCTTCAGGGCCTTTGTTTTCTGTTTGTCTTAAAGGCGGCCCCAACAGTGCTGCTGTGTCTGCCAGGATCAGTATTCGATGATGGAATGGGACTGGGATTCAGGAACACCGAACTCCACAAATGTAGAGATGCCGGACATCATCTGCTGCCACAGGTGAGTCACAAAGTCTGAACGTACTGCTGACCCTTTTATGAAAACTAATGACAGTAAAATATCCTTATCGGGAAGGAGTCTGACAAGGGTGAACTGGATAACCAGAGTGAAATGTTCAGGTGCTGAAGAGATGTAGAGGGCTCTCAGCTTGCCGTCTGGGATGATAACAGCTAGCTTCCGTACCGCTGGGTCAGTCATTTTGGTAATACTGGACAGCAGTGCACTTTTGCTGAATAGAGTGGAGAGATGAGGGCTATTCTTAAGCTGTAACTGTGTCACCTAACCTGACGAAATCAGCTTGCTGGCTGATACTGTGCTCTTCACTGGGAGGGGATATTACAGCTGGCGTTAAAAATTCTGCCTTTGTCATCTAAATTCTTTCTAATGTTATAGATTGTGCCATTTCTCTACAGCCTCCTGGCTTGCGTATGAGCATGTTCTTTCTCTGTATCGCCAGGGAATTTCAGTATTTTTAAGTACTCCTTTGCTGTTTTAAAGGACCCTGGACTTACTGCATCCTAAAATCAGGATCTCAAAGGATTTCCATCCCCCCCATCCACTGAAGTATGTTCTTCTGCTGAACCTTTTCTGACTCAGAATTCTAAGATCTTCTGCCTCTGTTCCCCAAGCCCTTTGCTTCATGGAGGCCAAAAGATACGCTTTGTTCTGATGCTAAAGTAACCAGTATTGTCTCGTTCTCTCTGCTTCCAACATTGCTGGTCCTCTGCTGAGCGCTCTTGAAGTCTGCAGCGTTGGTCAAATTTACTATTAATGGCTTAAATCTCACCTCTTAGTTCATTTGTTTGTATGAGAAACAAGATCTATGACACCTTAATCACCAAAAGAGCTGGGAAGATATTTATATTCCTCCCAACTGAGACGTCTCTCCAGCTGTACCCGTCCCTGCAGAGCAGCCCAGGTGAGCTGAAGGCTGCTGCTAGAGTACTGGGTAGAGCTGTTGCACAGCCCTTTCTGAACACTTCTCTAGTGACCTCCCCACTTTTTAAAATACTGCAATGTCGCTTATGTGTCAAGATGTTAAGAATTTTAGAACAGAGATTGATCACTGATATTGATAGCATTTCAGCTGGCAGCTGATAGGCTTTACCTATCAAATTTACCCCAGTTTTAGGGTAGCACACCCCACCCCAAAATGCAAAAAAGTTTTTTTAAAAAAAGAATTGTAACACCACCCACTCCTCCCCCTTCCCCCCCAAAAAAATTGAAGTTTGCATGCCAGTTCCTAAAGAACTTTTCACAGTTCTGAAATGAGAGCAGGTACATGTTTTCAAGAAGCAGGACAAATCCACAGCAAGAGATGTATGTAAATGTTAATTTCTGAATCATAGTTGAAATTTATTATAGTATTAATCAAAAGTTCTTTTATTGTAGTTGAATATTTCTGAAAATGTAACTAGAGATCTGACCTACAGATTGAGTAATTTTGATTACTGCATTCATAGTAGTGCCCTTTATAAAAAAAAAAAGAAAAAAGCAAGCAGACAAAAAACCTCCATCCAAAATGAAAAAGCCAGCACCTCCTGATTCATACTACTATCATGGAAGAATGCAGACCATGTTCTCCTGAGCTTAAATTTCAATTTGCCAAAAAATTGAACCAATATTTTCTGAAGGGCTGTAATATGTTGAAGTCATTATGAAGGCCAGGTGGTTAATTAGCAAATAGACTTTTCTGTAGAAAATCAGTTTTCATGATAACTTTATAATACTTTGGTGTGCAAATCTATTGAAAGGCTGATTTGGGTGTTTAGTTCCCCCTCCTCCCCCCTCCCTGCCCCCCCCACCAAGTTTGAGAAATTGGGTAGAAATTCAGTTACCTACTATTGCCTTTTGGAAAGTTTTCTTTGTCCTTTTGCTATTAGCACCTCACTGTAGTGCTGAATAAACAATATTGCCATAATTCTTCTGTGACCTCTTTCCAAATAACCAGTTAAATGTTCAGATTCATACCATAGATGATAGTTTGCTTTTATCTAGCGCACAACAGTGGATAGTGTTGTATGATCACATGGACTGTAATTAAGCATGTACCAATTCGATAGGACAGCTTAGAATATCCCGCCCGGGGGTCCCGTTCTGGACTGGGAGTGTGGTTTCCGTGGAGGCCTGCAGGATGACTCAAGCTGTGGATTCTGTAAGTGATTTATTGTAAAAAGGTCCAGCTCACATGTGTGCATTGATGCAGAGGTGAATTTAAGACTTGAGGAAAATTTCATGTAGTGTATCCATGGAGGGGATTCCTCTCTATTACCTGATAAGAATATGGTGTGTATAGGGTATGTGTAGCAGTGGTTACATGTTAAAATACTAACTTTTTCTTTCAATTCTTGGACAAAAATTGAGAGTTCAAAGATGAATGGGATCATTAAATCTGAGGAAAGAGCGGCTAGATTATTCATGGGTAAAGTGAGCACAGGTGATCCACAGAGAAATCTGAATGGAGGTCCAAGCTCCAGTTACTTTGGAGGCCCATTGTTCCTCACCTTGAAAAGGAAACTGGTCAGGAGTAACTGCACACTGAGCGTAATTTGGTTATTTACCATTGATTATCAAATGCCAGTTTGCTCAAGACCTCAGTTTGCAAAAGCATTGGTTGAAAATGTTAGTCTTGAATTAAATTTCTTACAAACCTGTATTTCCAGATCATTAGGAAATATTAAATTACTGTTGGAGTAAACAGCTTTAATTCCTTGACACAAAGGGTGAAATGATGAGGTAAGTCAGCTCCAGATACATTCTCCGCTGTGGGGCTGATTTTTTTTTTTTTTGCGATTTTTATCCAGCTGACAAGATTCAGTAAAGTACAACCAATTGAGACACCACTTCATAGCCTCTTGGTGGTGTGGTGGGTTTGGCTTTTTTGGGAGGTGATGGTGAGACAAAAAGAAGAACCTTTGACATCAGGGTGCAGTCCTTCGCTTTCTAATTTTCATACTGAGCATAGTTAGCAAAAGTTTGGATGATACATAAACGAGGAGAAGCGTGATGTTTGGCCAGAGTTGTCACGCTTTTTGCTGTAGCTTTGTGGGGCAGGTGGTTTATTTTTTTGTTTGTTTTGGAGTCTACACATATTCTGGTTCATTCCAAACTGTAATCAATCTGCAATTGAGATGGAACGTGAGGATGGCAGGGCCAAAGCTTCATTTATCAAGACTTCCTTTTGATTATATATGTGTGTCAGTATACATGTGTATATATTTAAAAATCGGAGAATTTAGCTCTGTCTACCTTGATTTATGCCATTAAGCACGTCATTTTACTTAAATGATTTCTTGGTAGAGGGACGGCTGCCAAAACCATGTTGCTAAGTGTCAGAATTACAGTATTTGTGACTGTGATTGGAACTGTTTGGCGTGGAGTCCAACTAAGGCGACAGAAACAAACTCCCATAGTGCCCTTGAGGAATAATTTCAAGGTCGGTCATTAAAAAGTGAGATGGATTGTTCTAAAAATAGAGAATGGAAGTAAGATCATTGCTGGTCTTCAACAATACATGCAGTAAGGTTTGAATCTAATCTCAGTGTTGCTCTTAGAAATTCATCTGTCTTTAGAGAAGGAATGGTTTGGGAAGTAATCACTGAGAGCATGTGCGTGGCATCGGAAAGAGGTTCCCCGGGTTAAGCATAAACCTTCTTAGGTCTGGCAGTCTAGGGGAATTTGGGGATTTGGGAGTCAGTAGGGTAAGTGTGGGATAACACCAGCAGAGGTGTCCCAGCATGAGAAAGGGGAGGATCAACAGAGGAAGGACTTGTCCCCTCAGACGCTCTGAACCCAAGACTGTGGGTTGATGCCATCATACACATGACCTCTGTCAACCTAGTGAGATGCATATTATTAGATTCTGAGCAATTTATTCTTCTGCAACATGGATCTACGTTCTGCTTTTTCCCTCTTCCTCACTCCTTACATCCCTGAACATGAGTATCATCTCTTCTACCCCCCCGTGCACATTTGTGTCAGAATTAATCACACTGCCATGGGACAGTAGACAATAAATACGAAGAGCTTTAGTAGGAACTCACATTAAATGGCATCTGATCAGTCCTAGAGAGTCTGCCATGCAGCAACTTTGCTTGTGACTTGAGATTTGACGTCTCATCTCTATGTATTTCCTCTGCTCAGAAATAGTTGTTTTGTTACAGTACTGTTATGATCCTGTTTGTTTCCTGGTAGGAGTGAGCAAGAAACTCAAAATTAATGATGATATGAGTAAAGCAACAGTGAGAAGCACTGAAGTAGAAGGCAGTGCTTCACCTGAATAATTTTCCTGTATTGTTAACCTTTAGTAAGGCAGTAATTTATAACTGATAGAGACAGATGCAGTTTTTGCATTTTGTTTTGGTAGCCATCACTACTGGTGTACAGCATTGCAAGGGTAATTAATTTTTTGGGGGCCAAAAATGGCTTTAATGTTATGCACTAGATAACAAAATCATAACATTTCTTGGGAATAGGTGTATTTTTAAAAATAAAACAAATTTAGATACCTTGTTTGCTTTCTGGTTTGGGAACTGCCCATATTTACACTCATTGTTTTCATGTGTGCATGTTAGAAACTTTATCTTTCAAGGAATATTACTCTGTGTAATAATCTGATCCCAGTATTTACAGTAAAACAAAGCACAAAATATGACAAATTGCATGATAAAATTTGGTACAACTACTGCTGAAATTCACTGGTATGTGAAGTCACCACTGATCTCTCACTTTGGTGCAAAGCCAATCCGACATGCCTGCTGTGTTTGTTACTTGCATTGACATCCACCAATTTCAAATTTGATTTCAAAGCCTGTCTTTGCATCTCCTGACTGAAGCTGAAGTACAGCGGTTGGGATCAGGTTATTTCCTCTCATTAGCTTTGTGTCAGACTTTCTGTACCCTCAGCAGCTCTCTGCACAGCATATCTTAAAAGCATCTTTTTTCTGTTGTTCTGTTTGAATTACACACCAGCAAAGTGGTGCTGCTGTTCCAGTTAGACTGCTTAGGAAGCAAAGCTGCTGCTGTATTTCTGTCCTGACCTGTAATCTGACAAGCATAGAATGACTAAGGACAGTAAACCACATTCTTGCCTTCTCTTAGACTAATTTTCTTCTTTATGTCTTTTCTTTGAACTGCATAAGTATAAGGAAAGAATAGAGAAGAGATCTCTTATACTGTAAAAATATGTAAAAACATGTTCTGAAAACACACGTAGTGCTAAAGAACAGAAGAACTTGTGATTATTTTTAGGGCTTGAGCCAGATGTGGCTAATAGGCCATAGGGCCAAAAGCTTCAATCTGTCTGGAAGGATCACTGTCTCACAAAGAAGGTATTCCTGACAGAGATGTGAAGTGCCATTAGCAGCAGTGATGAATATGAACTGAGCACCAATTTCTGAAGGTTTTTGCTTTTCAGAAATAAGGTAGTGTGATATTAACTGTAGCAAATTTGGTTTACAACCTAAATTGTTTTGTTTTGTTTTGTTTTACCATTTTACCTGTGCTTTAAAGGAATGAGGATTAATATTTCTAGGTATTTTCTTGTATATGCTCGTTCATATGTGGTCTGGCCATCCGAATGTTAGGTCTAACCAGTAGTTCCTAGGTTTGGAAAGTTAACTCGAATGAAGTCAGAAATCATTCATGTTAACTTTCTACTAATCATAATTGAGTAACTCACTAACACTTTCACCGATAAAATTTCAGAATTGGTTTCTTTACAGAATATCAGTGTAGACTTCTGTAACATTAGTAATTAGTCTTTCTGGTTCCTCTCAATTTGAAATGTGCAACAATGGTATACAGCTAAATGAGATGGCTCAGCTGATAGTGGGATATGGCATGTGATTTAACTGGTTGCATTGGACTCCAGTAAGTAGAGTATGTATCCAAGAAATGAGACTTCTTCACTCTTCCTTACATTCTGTCTTCAGAAGTAGCAGAGCTGAGTAAAAATTGTATCTTGATGAATACTCTTCCTTTTATTTGCTGTCTCTTCGCAGACTTCCCTAAACCAACAAGGCAGCATAGACACCAGCTGTACATTTTCTCCGATCTATTGTCTGGGACTTTTTTCAAGACTTCTTTCCCTTGCTCTGTGCAGTGCAGTAGCATCTCTTGATTGAAACAAAGCTTGTTACCCTCCTGAATCTCAGTCTTCCTTCTTGTTAGTATGCAGGAAAAGGGGCTGAGTGATAAGAAGTCAACTGTAACAGTGAAATTAAATGTCCCAATACAGAAAGCACACTCCATTGCAGCCCCTGTGCTTGTTTCACAGCCCTTATGGTTTGAATGTTTTTCTTAACATAAAAAGCACCAAGCTGATCCATTAGGTGCAATGATTATAAGTATTTCAACTAAAGCTGGTACCTTGCTGTACCAGAAGGAGGAGTGAAACGCTGGCGAAACGCCATTCTTGCTGGCTTGCTTCTCAGAGAGACATGGCACTGTCACTGTGCTCTTTGCCGCAGTTGCAATGATTCTGAATTCTATAAATGGCATCATCTCACCTATAAGTTTGCAGTATATAGTAAGGGGACACTGGACAGAGAACACGGGAACAGACACTGTGTCAGGCCAAAGGTGCCGGTATCTCGGAAGCCTGGTGAGAGGGGTCAGAGTAGGTGGTGCGTGTCTGCCCTCGTGTCCCTGGGAGAGGAGTGAGCGCAAGGGTTCAGGATTTATTGCTTTGTAGATGAACAAAACTGCTCGATCACGTCTGTGAATCTGTGACTGAATTTTATGGAAAATGTTGTGTATGTGCTGGTACTTTTTCAGGGGTAGATAAACTTTGTAAAATTCCCTTCATTCTCTAAGTGCTCTGAGTTCACTTTAAAAATCTGTGCTTAGTTACTAGAAGTGTGGGAAATGAAAAATCTAATGCTTTCCATGAGAAAGGAAAGTATCTGAAGATTTTTACTTTTTAGCATGTTTGGGATGAACACTTGAAAAAGGGTTAACCAGCTGCCAAAACAATTCACTGCAAGATCTTCAAAGCAAATCAGATTTTTTAATTATATCAAATTAAGGTTATTAAAAGTTAAGTTCTGAACTGAGAGCATTTTCCAATGAAAGGTGCTGCAACATCATTATTTCTCCCCAAAACGCACTTACTGTACATTTCTCAAAGCCATCAGCCTTGATTGAAAGCTAATGAAAAAGCTGTCCTGCGTCAGTTTATTCCTTGTATCCATTAAGAATAATTACGGCTGAACAATTTTTGATGCCTGTAACCTTCGCAAGTGTTGCTAATGGCATTATAAATTGCTCCTTGTCCAATGACTACAGTCTGAAGCTTAATTCAAAAGCGCTCTGTCAACAGGGCTGATTTGTGTGGTTAATGAGTGCGTTTAAAACAACAGCCTCGGCTCATGCATCCTAATGTCGATAAGAGGATGTGGTTCAATAAAGAGGCTTGTCCGTAATAATTAGCAGCGACAAATGCTCTGGATTAGGCCGATCGCAGCATTAATGACTCTGCTTTCAGCCCGTTACAGAAAAAAGTTTCCAGCTCTAACTTTTCTGGGCTTAGATTTAACTTTTAAGGAATGGTCTTCTATAAGCCAGTGGTGCAGCGAACTAAATACAAATCTTTAATACACACTGTGTCAGTAGTCACTGAGCAGTCCAAGGACTCAGTAAAGACTCTCATGGCCAAAGTTAGATTTTTCTGAAAACATTTTTTCCCAAGTGCCTATCGGTGAAATAGTGGGGCAAATCCACCTTCCACAGTGTTCAGGATATGAGCATTGTAATGTTATTCTTAGACATGATAGTATTTGCATGGCTTTCCCATGTACTGCCTGTTCTGCAGTTTGCTTTTGCCTTTAAGATTCATGAAATCAGTGTTGGATTTAAAAATGCTTTTAGGCTTTTTGGCATAGCAAAAAGTACATCAGAACTGAATCCATGAGGTACAGCTTAAACTCTGCCAGTAATACGCCGGAAAAAACTCCTTTTAAACACGAGACTCGGTGCAGTTCACCTAGCCATTCCTGCATTTGATAAACCAGTTACTAGTGCTGCCATCTTAGTCTGCGTATCGCCCTCAGCTCTTGGCATGCAAATTTTGAATTTGAAGAATCTGGTAACAAAAAGCAAAAGCACAGGATGTAGAATGTTTTCCCACTTACTCCCTCCTTTTCTCTCATCTCTCTTTTTTTTTGTGTGTACTATGTTTGG
The DNA here is from genome assembly GCA_008711295.1 of Anarhynchus alexandrinus. NCBI lineage: Eukaryota > Metazoa > Chordata > Aves > Charadriiformes > Charadriidae > Anarhynchus > Anarhynchus alexandrinus. Next base: position 233,523 of record VUYV01000252.1, read on the forward strand.
TAAAAGTCATGAATGATGAAAGCTGCACGTTGAGATGTCAGGAAAAAGATGTGCTGAGATCTTTTTGTGGTATTACTGAGAAATGGGTTGGGACAGCTTTTCTTTTCTGTGCTGAAGAAGTGCTGCGCATCATACATGGATGCTTCAGTAGCAGCTGCGGTATTTCCAGAGTCAACACTCCAGTGCAACCTTACACCTGAGCTGCGTACAACCATGCCTTGTCGATGAAGGAGGGAAGGCATTGACTGAGTCACACCTGCAAGGGAACCTTTTCGTGGAGTAGCAGGAGGATTAGGGATTTATGAAAGTAAATGTATCTGCTAATGAAGTTTGTTGAAACAGGTTTCCTGATGGAAAACTTGAATTTGTCAGTTCTGTCAAAGATCAGGTGGTTCAGATGTCTTAGAAGCAGAGGGACATTGTGCTAAATCTTGTCTTTTTTTTTTTTTTTTTTTTNAGATTTAGGTTTTGGGGATTTATTTGCATTTTTGGGGTATGGATTCTGCTCTACCTTATCCATGGGCCATCGAGTTTGGTTCTAAGACATTGATGATATTGGCTCAAATATCTTACAGCCTAATCCTATTACAGCCATCTCAACAGAAAATAAATTAATCACACAATTTAGAAAATAAAAATCACAACACACAAGTACAGAAAATGCTAAGATTGCTAAGACAATGCAAAAACGCTAAGACAGTTGTGTTATTCTTGAATGTGTCATCCAAATCAATTTCTAGCTCTCTGTGAAAATAACTTTGGAGTAAAGTACCAGAACTTCATGGTGGCTGCATGGACGCAGTGAAAAAACAGCTTTTGAAATATGATTTGTCTGAAAGCTAAACTCCTATGAATGTCCCTGAAGAAATTTCCCTTTGACAACTCACAGTAAGCTTTAACAAAATATAAAATAATGTATTATAGGATAAATACTAAATTCAAACAATAATTCGTTTTGATTCTTGTGTATCAGAGCAGTATAATGTACATTATTTTAACTGTAGCCTGCTCAGTGCAGACTCTGTTATCCATAATGTGGGGTGTCACAGAAAATCAGACAGGAGGAATAATCCCATGGGGTTTTTTTTTGTTTAGTTTTGTTTGGGTTTTGTGTGTGTGTTTGTGGTTGTTTTTTTTTTTAACTGGAGTACAGTAGTCACTCTGGACTTTGTTAACAGTTTGAGAATCTTTCAGTTAGTGTGTAGAGTTACTGTGTTAGAATTTAGCATCTATTGAAAAAAAAAATTGTAATCTCAAATCAAAATAGATTCATTCAACTTGAAATAGATAAAGTCTCGTATTTTTCAATGCAATTCTCAAATGCCAGATTTCTGCATTACTGAGTGTGGAGAAACGGTCATTTTTGTTACGTTCAAAGGTCTAGAACAGAATAGGCTAAAGAAAATGTTAATTTTGAATGGCACGGCTTCTCTCTTTTGCATTTGGGGAACAGCTGTCCAGCGGATCAGATGCATGTGTGCGTACAGAGGTGAAGGGGGTTTCTGAAACCATTGCTTACCCTTTGGGGTACACAAAGCAGGAAAGTTGGAAAAGGGTTAAACTCTGTCAGAGTTCAAAATCAAACCTTTGTTCCAACTTGCAGGATTATTTTTCTCTTTCAGTCTGTAAATACCACTGTAATTCTTGCACAGTGGCTGTACATGTGCTTTACTGGAGAAGGTAAGGCTTTGTTAATTTTCGGATGAGCCACAAAACTGTTTCCTAATGCTCCATGTTGTCATCGAAGACAGAAGTAAGACCTGTTACCACCTCTCCTAGGAGGGAAGTCACCGCTTCTTGGACAAGCGATGTCTTACTTTCACTCAGAAAAGTGAAACACTGGCTACTAAATATTCAGAGATTTTACTGCCAATCAGTGTGAGCAAAATAAGACAAATCAGTTACCTGCAGTGAGTGAGAGCTGAAACTGTGCCCCCAAAGACCCGTTTACAGGAAGGAATTTACTTACTGAGAAAAAGGCTAAATCCAAAACTGACATGAAAAATCAGCCCATTTGAATAATCAGCTGAGAGGACAGGTATAGTCCAATGTTAGAAACCATGAAAATAATGATTACTTTCTAAATACTGTTAGCTCAGATTGTTTCCTCCTCCTCACTGAGTTGTGCAACAAACTTTGAAACAGCTTTGAGAGCCAGTCTCAACTGTAGCAGTTTTCTCTAGAAGTTACAAATATTGAATAAACTCTGTAGTGCTATGTGTATTTTGGAACAGTAGTTCTGTGGTGAAAAAATGCAGACACCCGCTCAGGTGAGAGTGCTCTGACGTCCCAACTAGTCCTTTCCCTTCTGTAACATATAGTTCACTGCAAAGGGGCTCCTACCCTGCCCTTCCTCTGAAGTCATGTGTGTGCAAAAAAGAGTAATTTAATTTGCTTACTTTAAAACCAAGTTGTTAAGATCAACCGTCATACTTTAATTTGGTTTGAGTGAGTATTTACTGCGATTTTCAGGATACTTATAAGAGGGAACAAGTACCAGAGATTTTGCTCGTTGCTGTTTTAATTTGACATTGTGCCTGGTCAGACAAGCTCCCATGGGCCTTCTGAGGGGCTCTCCTTGAGACCTGTGAGGTGTAGCAGGGAGGAAAGATGTGGCTGAATTTGGACAAAGACTGACTTATATATTATTCATGTCAGGCAGGTGGGCTTCTTTTAATATTGTAAGAAAAAGAGCCGCATTCTTTTAAAAATGCAACTGAAAATGCTGCAGGGAATGCCTGGGATACCCTGTTGCAGAAAAGGGGCAAGAAAGTCTGGGCTTAGCACCGTAGGGCTGTGAGCAGCGATGCTGAGTGCTTCCCAGGAGCAGTCCTGGCTGCTAGCCGGGGGAGGAGGCGAGCGAAGGCAGGGCTGCCGGCCGGCCGGGGGACACCGCACGGCCACCGCTGCGCAACGGCGCTGGCGGCTCCTCGGCTGCGCTGGCGCGCGGCACTGCGCAGTCAGGGTTTCAAAATACCTTTCTTGGCACTTGCTCGTTATTTTCTTGCTTGTTTGTTTTTTTCTTCTCTTAGCAAAAATGTCAACTAACTAAAGGGTAGTTTTAAAAGACTAGTTTATGCCTATAAACTCATGTTGACATGATTAACTGAGCATCACAGCCAGTAACCCATTCATTTAGTCCTCTCTTCTCAAAGTTAGCACTTTGGAGCGGTATGCTGTGGCTAATACTGTACAAATTGCTGGAATGGGCAGTTAAACGTTGAGGTCAGAGGTTAAATGAACATGGTTGTTTATGAGGACACAGCCTGAATCCATTTGCATTTTAATATTCTTTCTGTGAGACGAAAAACCATTTTGAGGACAGCTTGTTTGGAAATCCCATTAACAGGTTATTTATGGGACTCATGACTGCATGACCCTTAGCCTTGTTTTGTTAAACATGAACTAGACATGAATCAGATGGGTGGCTGGGCTGCTGCTATTGTTTTCCATAGCATTAAATGTCATTGAATTCAATTATTCTGAATCTGACACTTTCTAAGTTATTACCCTCATAATGCTCAATTTTCCTTTTTCCTTTGTCAACCTTATTATTTCTATCTGCTTTAAAAAGCAGAGACGCTCTAAAAAGGCTGTTTCCGCTCTTATCACTGATCTAGGTGAGAATGGAGAGCTTATCTACACAGCTTTTAAATAAATAATTGGGAAGACACAGTTTGAAGAAATTAGAAGATTCCAGATACTATCATGGTGCATTTTAAGGAATACAGAAGTCTAAAAATTCTGTCAGGGTAGTAAAATTAGCCATGTAAAGGTCAGGTACTAAATGCTTGGAAAGGGAGGGCTTTTAACCCTTTTTGGCAGGAGTATAAAATGATGAGTGATAGATTGGGCTAAGATGATGATGTTGCTATCGATCAAAATGTGAAAAAACCCTCCATAATTCCAAATAAAAGTTTTATAAAACAAGTTTAGTTTTTATGCCTTTTAACACAAAGCTTTAATTGAAAGGAGATACTGTACTGGATGACAAACTGTAGCAGAAACTAATGAAAAAACATTGATGCTTCTAATATGAGAGCTGCGTAGCTGAGAGCAGCATTATCTTTGCTAAAGGCCATGGTAAGTCCTACTAATCAATATTTCCTATCTTATGTATTCTTCTCTTAGCATTTGATCTCTTACTGATCCAGTATTTATGGTACTAATCAAATATTGAGAGGACTTCCAGCTTTTTGAAAGCTAAAATCACACCTACAGAGTGCACCAGCTGATAGCAGGTAACTTCACTTCAGCCCGAAGGATCTTTTGACCAAAAAGAGCTGCTGTGGTGCACATAAGGTGGGAGCTGGAGTAGGTCTACGCAGATCCATAAAGGTTAAGAACAGGATGAACTGCTGTGACCACTCGATCCAGTTCTTATACGCCAGCCTAAGAATTTCCCTTGTTTAGCATAGGTTTGAACTCTAACAGATCTTCACTCAGCCGGAGGGAAAAACTGCCAAAAACAAATCTTCCAAGCATGTGCCAGGTATTACAGGTGGAAATTTCAGTGTATCAGCTAAGGAATTCAGTTTGTGTAAATTCAGCTTTTAGCTATTTGCCTTCAAAAGACCTGATTCAGTACCTGGGAGTGCACATGCCCACACACACTTACTTCAAGTGCTTTGTGGAGTCCCTGACTGAAGAGGTGTTTTTATTCTGAAGAAGTCAGTAAAGCATATAGAGTAGCGAAAGCATATAAAGAAAGTAGTGTAGGTACTCCTGCAGAGTTTACAGAGAGGAAAAAGTTGTTTCAAAGAGATCAGGGTTCAAATGCATGTCAGAGTATTTATTTATTTATTTTATTACATAGCATGGTGTTTTGGGATAAAAGGCATAAGCAACGTCTGGATCTCTAGAGACGTGGTCAGTATTACGGTAATCACTGCAGCTTTTGTAGTCTGGTTCACAGGGCAGGAGCGAGCCCTCCTGCGAGATCCCCTCCATGCTTAGGATTCCCATACATTGAAAAGTAGAACCGGTTTCGTAAATCATAGGTATGCATATATATATATTTGCATATGTACACAGATATATATATTTACAGTGAGGACTATCTGCTTTTTCTGAAAAACTGTTGCAAGAATAGTGGATATCCTCTGAGAAGGATAGCTTGCTGTTGTGTGGACGGCTGTTCTGCAGACTGCATGCTACAAGTATGTATTTCTGCACGTATTTGCATTCTTCTCTCCCTCCCTCTTTTCTTCCCTTTTTCCCCTTCCTTTCTTTTCCAAGTTTAAAATAGATTTCCAGTATGAATTGGCCATCAATGGAATTCTTCAGTGGTTAATTTATTCTTAATAGAAACTGGTGGGGTTTTTCTGAAAAAGCCTAACAATACATCTTTAGAACAAGTTCATAAGTGTGATGATTCTTCTACTAATTTATACTACATACTCGCCTTTTTAAATGTTAAATTACCTCATTGTATCTCTGAATATCATATATACTTGGGCCTGAAATTAAGCTTGCTGTATAGTTGTCAAAATGACCACAATTTGCTCTATGAAATGTCCTGATTGCATGTGTAATTCAAAGCAATCCTAATCTCTGTATAAACCAGTACAGACTGCTTAGGGGCAGAGTTTATGTATGCTGATTGGGCCTTCAGTTTAGCTGATAGTGAATACACCTGCATGTTGAAAAAGACGCATTACGGATTTTCAAACTCCTAAATGCTAGAGGGAACGGCGAAAGAAAGAAGAGACTAAAAGCTGTTCCACTGCAGTAAAGGGCTCTGTTTTTCATATATGTATTTGTTCCAAGCTCTGTTGAAAGTTGCCTCACTCGTACCTCTGAAGTGAATATATTCATGTCCCAGAAATTGTATTGCAAATACAGCTCTTGGTTTGTCCCATTTCTTGCTGAAGTGTGTAATTCCAATAACAAAGATGAATCATATTAGGAAAAACCCTTCATTGAAAGTAGCCCCATCCTGAAACTTTAATGTTGTTCATCTTTCTAAGATGTACTTACTCTTAAGGGATTTTGGCTATTTAGTTGGGAAGCAGCTGGCTGTTGAGGAAAGTTGCTGTAAGTCTTCTGAAATACCGCACAAGTCTGTGACACTTTCTGGAGGACCCCATGCTTTCATAAACGCTTGAATGGGGTTAATTCTTCCGTATATGTCATTTGTTAACAAACCTGTTATATGGCATAGAGACATTTAACTATTTAATATTCTTTATCTAATTAGTAAGGCAGATGTAGTGCAACACAGGGTAGCTGCTTTGCTGCAAATAAAATACTTTTCAATTCTGAAAACTGTTTCAGAAAGGCACATATGAGCATGCACCAGAATGGAACAGCTTGTGCAAATGCATAGAGATTCCATAATGTGTGTTTTGTTACAAACAATGTGTAAATTAGGGAAAGTTCCCACGTAAACTGCATTTCTTGGTTAGTTATATATTATTTTAATGATCTGAATTCTGCCATTGTAGGCAAAAATTACTGTTCTCGTATAGCGTCAATCCCAGTTACTTTGAAAATGAAAAAATACATCACAGTGAGTAATTTACTCAAAGAATTTAGGCTTTACTTCTGTCTGCATCACAGCTGTGAGCAGATCGTGATTTACTCAAAATGATACATAGGTAACTCTCTTCCTTGAAAATATTTTGCTAATATTTTTTATCAACCTTGAGAATGAAGCATCAAGTTTGACCTGTAAAGTTTAGCTGTGACTGAAATAATTATCTGTCATAAAATTATTGCTGTGTTTTACTGAATAAGCCCAAATTTGTTCCCAGCAAGAGTTTCTTGCTCTTGGAACTCTTATGTTGATTTCCGCGAATGCCTCTGTGTGGATCGCAATTTGTTTTTCATTAATAAGTGATCCACTCAGAGTTCCATTTCTCCAGTGTTCAGGAAAAACGAACATAGTAAGAAGGAAAGGCACAGCTTTATCAAATCACATGAGGAAAAAAAAAGTCTTTGCAGAAGCACTTTTGTGTAGTTGTAGTTGTTGAGTCCTCACCATTAAGTGACTGCCTTGGAACCAAGGCTGAACTGGTTAATAAGTATTGTTGCTTCAGAAGCGTACGCAAGTCCAGCAGCACTTTCCTGCGTGCGGATGCAGCCTCAACTAACAGTCCTGAATAAATGTGCACGTTTTCTTCACATTTACTGCTCCTGAAAAGTAGGATTGCCGTGTTTTCACACCAATTATCCTTAAAAGTTTCTTCAGTTAAAACTGCCAAAGATGAGAGTATAACTGTTTCAAACAGTGGTGTGCCGCGTGAGCAGGTTATAATGTGTAACGTAAAGGTAGCCAAGAACAAAGGCTGACGGGACATAGCCCAGAGCGACCCGCTCGTTAGCCCTGCTTTGTCGATCTGCCTCGTACGCGTTCTCACGGTCCCCCAGCCCTGCCCGGGCACCCGCTCGGGACAGCCTACGTTCTTCCCAAACCTTGGTGTCGCTACAAGAAGTTCCTCCTATGCACAGATGTCTGAGTGACAGGCTTTGTTGCTGCCATTTCTGCAGAAAGCACGCTTTAGAGATTGCAGCTGCCAAAAAAGCATATTATTCAAGATAGCAGTACCCAAATAATCAATGCAAATTGAGCTCATAAACCCCTCCCAGGCCCCCAACCTCTTGCTGATTAGTATTGGAAGATTCACATGCAGATGTGCTGCCAGTTGTAGTTCTGTTCTACTGAGAACTTGTTCTTCACCTGCTACTCAGAGAAGAAGCTAAGAAAGCATTTTAAAGGATATTGGCAGCTTTGCTGCTCATTTTCTTCTTTTTCATGTTCTGATTTTACACCTCTCAGGCATCGCGTGAGAAACCAAGCAAAATACCAGTATTGAGAAATACACTAAGTGTTTCCAAACAAAGCATTTAAGCCCATGAGTTTCCAGGCATTCTGTTAGATCATCTGGACTCTACTGGAATATGGCTCTAAAGTATTAATATGAATGCTTTTCCTAATGTTTGGAGATCAAAAATGACCATAAATAAATGCATCAACTCTAAATCATAATAATCAAAATCCTAATCACAATAATAATTTGCTCGGCATTGATAACAGTTTTGATATATTGTTATGGCAGAAACATTTTATTTTCCTTCATTAAGCCTGCCTAAGATATTTTTTTAATTAGCTTTTGAGTTTGGTTCATTTGACATAACCAATGAAGATTTTGGTCGACCATCTGAGCAGAAGCTGGAATGCAACCAGACAATTTTTTCCCAGCGTGAGCTTTTTCATTACTTTTTGGAAATTTTGCATTTCTTCCTCAAGCTTCTGAAAGTTCACAGAAGATTATTCCCAGTTTCCTCAGCTTCAGTCATATGGTGGGAGTTTCTGGTTAAATATATGTGTTTAATAACAGTAAATAAACTCTGACATTTTATTTTTACTCCTGAATAAAAATGTTCATCGTGTTGGTGAAAATAAGCAATCGCATTCTATTTAACAGTGAAAAAGAATTGTACATATCACCCTGCAGGAGCTGAGGAATCTATTTTCATTATAACAAAAATTGATTTTGCATTAAAAATTCTCATTATTTGAGATAATGACTGTTGGGTTTCTTAGTTATTTTTCTGGTTCCTAAATCATTTAAACTATAACAGTTAAAGAGCAAATAGGAATGCAAAAGACCCCAAACTGGATTAAAATCAACTCTCTTTTTGTCTTTAATTAAAAAATTTCAGTCATCTTTAAGGCAGATACATACTACCAGAAAATTATTTATTTTGAGTTCATTTGAATGGCACCTATATTTTTGCCTATAGAAACATCAGTGAGCCTGAATGTATTGATTTTTGGGTTAACATTAGTAGAATTAACATGTGGACTCCTGGGGGCTCCTTCATCAGTGCATTACTCCGGTTTCTCGGCAGAACAGCTCCGACTGCGCTGGACCAGGGGAGCTCACCCCGCGGCTCCACCGGTAGGAGATGTAAGGCAAATCTCCATAGCAGGCGCGTGTGTAGAGGTGTGCATTACACGTGCTCTCTCCCGCAAACAGTTCTGATTATGGACTTGTTGAGGAGGGGGTCCTGTTTGTTTTGTGTGTTGTGGGTAGAGTGCTCCTTTGCGTAATTCCGAGGTTTGGTTTTTTCTAACGGGCCCGCAAGGAAGTCGTCCCCTCTCGCGCCCTCCCCTTTCCCGGCGCCCCGCGGAGCTGTGGCTGTCTGGGCACTAATGTATTCCGCGCAGCGTTGGGGGCGAGCGGAGCGTACCTTCCCACCAACGGCACTATGAATTATTGACGGGAGAGATGTTCCCTAGTGTATACTTTTCCAAGGTTATACTCTCTGATATTAGATATTTATTCGGCATAAGGTAGGGATAAGAACCTCATTGCCACATTATGCCTGACACAATCAAGTTTTGGGGAATTTCAACAACATTAGAAGATTTGTATAATGTATTCTTTTAGAGGCAGAGGCTTGGCTTTAAACAAAGCATAATCCCTACTGCATATCATTTCCAACCTAATGCAAAGAGAAGAAGCGGGACCATAATGCTATCTGCATCATTTTCCTTTTGTGTTCAGTTGCAAGGACTATTCACCTAATATTCAAAATCCATGTGTTCATTAAGTGGAATAGAGTGATGGAAAAACTGAAAAAACTAAGAGAATAATGAAACAGCTTTCCGTGAAAGTGGCATAAAATTGAGTTACTACATCTAGATATAAGATAAAGTATTTGGAAATAATTAAATAGTTGATATCCACTACCTTTTCCAGTGCCTGAACACTGCAGTTTTAGTATTTTTTTATGCTAACATTATTCTTAATTTCTTTGAATCAAATATTGTTTATTTTTTTATTTCTGCTATCTGTAACAAAAGGACCTTGTGAATGTGTCATTCATTGTGTCACCCGGTCTCTCCTTGTCAGCCGCTTTGTTAGCCTTAGCCTCTAGGGTTTGTATCCTGGCCAGTGGACCTTTTGTACTCCTTACGCTATACTCTTAGACAATAGGGAAAAAAAATAAATCTTCTGTGACAGGTTTACTTAAAGGGACACTATCACATTAAATAACCATATAAATATACCCACAAGTAATGGTATTCCTCTTGAAATTTTGGAAAAAATGTTTTTTCTTGGTACCATTAGTTAACACCCTCATCTGCCTGCGATGCAGTAATTGTGAGAATCACGTCATTTTTCACACTTCAGGCTGTTCTTTACACAGCACTTTTCAAAAGCTGGGAAAACAAGTCAGTTATTTTTTAGTCAGCATTCAGGGTCTGAATATTGTGTGCTGCCCCAGTAGGAGACTGGGATGCAAATATTGTAAGGCAGCATTTGGTCTTAAAACAGACTGTTCTATTTCTAGTGAATCTTTTATGGAAAGAGGCCAAATAAGCGTATTTACTAATGATGAGTGCTGTAAGTTAAAGAACATAAACAAAACTAAACATTTTAATGCGATAAACCTAGTCTTTTTTTCTATTAAAATATGAAGTCCTCAGATCTGTCTCGTTCTTCCTCTCCTTTTTATTTTATGCAACTTTATAAATTCACTTAATGTAAGTATCTTTGGTGAATAATTTAGCGGATTTCAGTGTGATAATAGAAGGGGTTTTAAAGTCATCCTCATGTCTTATTAAATCAGGTTGTTTATAGGTAATTCCAGTTATTTATGAAATTCTCAGTAAGAGGGAGACCAAGATCTCATGATAAAGACTGAAGAAAACAACAGTTACGTATTTAGAAAACATGCTGATAGAGAAAATAGTGTTTAATTTGTTAACTGACTAAACTATATAAGTCAATGAGGTTTTGGTAATGTTTCTATAGCTACACACACACGCTCTGTCACATGTTGGCATACATACGTGCATTAATTTCACGCACGCTTTTCGGTCGGCACATGAATGCCAGGGAAATCCTCTGGAATAGCAGGAGGAGCTGTGGCAGTGGGTCTGCCAGATCTCTGTACTGCCAAATACATCTGTGCGGTCGTCGTCCCCACCGTCACGCGCAGTCATCTGTTCTGGGCTGTCGGCTGCAGTACTCAGCTCACAGCAGCTCTTGTAAGTCTCAGTAGTTTATATGGGGATTCCTCTGTTGCTGTTACTGCGCTTTCAGCTTTTCTATGAATCTGTCTCTATATTAATTGATTACACTGAGGGTTTTGTTTGGGGTTAGGTTCTTTGTTTTGTTTTGTGGTACTGTTTTGTTTCATTGAAAAGAAACCCTCAGCACTGGGGAAAGGGCTTGGGAGCTAATTGGATGTTAATGAATGGAGGAGGATAAATACCTTACTAAGGGGAAAAAATGTTTGCTATTTGAAGTCCACTTTCTCTAGTGATTCTGGGGTGTTTTTATGTAGGTTTTGCCTGGGGTGTATTCTCGGATATCATAAAGTTGTTATCTAATATTTAAATTAACATAAACATTGCTCACTTCAAATTTGGGTCTCATTGTGCTGGACATTTTACGAAGGTATGCGTGTCTGACTCCCTTCAGCTGAGGAACATACAGCTTAACAGCATCTAGCAAAAAGTATCTGCTTCGGGGATAAGGGGAAGGTTTCAAGCATACATAAAGTTAAATCTTAATCTCCATTTCTGAATGCAGATGGCAGTCATTTTCTTTGACCTTTTTTTATTCCACTGTGGGTCAGAATTGCTTGGCAATCTCTTCAAGTTTTTTTGGAGTCTTTGTCTTGGCACCCTTATGAGTTTGTGACCTTTGTCTTGGGATCTTCACTTGTAATCGTCACTTCTCAGGTGCCTGCACAGTCAGCTTGTGGTGTGGTTTGTGACTAGAAGCTTCTCTGGCTTCCAGTCTGGAGAACAGTGTTCCCAAGGCTGACTTACTCATGATTCACATCTTTCACTGCAATTCCTTTCTGTCCTCTTTGGTTGAATCCTGTGGTGGTTGTCTTATTCATCCTGTTCCCAAGACCTACAACCTTGAAGTTGCACGTGATTCTGAGTTCTCTGGACCATTCTACCTTTTTGGGACATAACTCCAGATTGTGACCTGTGTTGCCTCACCTAGGGGCACAGATGTGTATACGTGTTTTTATTATCTCCTGTTGTATAGTTGTAACTTGTTGTTTTCTGGTGCCCTGCACATCTGCAGTAGACGCGTCCACAGATTTCAGGTACAAGAACTGTATCAGAGCCAGAACTTCTTAGCATAAGTTCACAGGTTAAAGCAATTTTGGGGGGCGTCCTGTCAAGCATTAGCAAATTGATTTAATTGTCTTCATCTTACTCGAAATATCCAGAGAAGTTTATCTAGCCTTCCCTATTGGGTGGATGGAGACTTTATTGTCTAGAGGCCTCCTATATTCAAGGTATGACTTCAGAGCATTTATCACGTGCATTTTCCTAAATTTTTAAATTTTCTACTCTTCCAATGTCCTGGTTGATTCTTGTTTGTCAACCGCATGTTCATCACTGTGCAGTTTGTCATCACAAGACCTATTAATTGCTTACAATGCAACTTATAAATGCTATTTAAAAATTCTTACTAAAGAGTCTTTATTAAATATGTGTTTCCCCAACTCACCCTTCAGACAGTGAAAATTCCCTTGTGCTGGAAGTGTTACTTGTTCAAGACATGCCACTAACTAGGCAACTATTTTACTCCTGTTTTACTTGCAGTAATAAGAAATTTGATTATTTTAGCAAAGGTCTCTCAGCTCTGCAGGAAGGAAGCAAAAGGACTGTGTCGCTGCCACAAGTCTCATTCTCACAGCAAAATTCTGTGCCAAACAAAAGTCATTCAAACGGTAACTGAGTTGCAGTTCAGAGAAGGCGCTTGCTTCTCGAACTTGAACGTCCATCGTTAGCAGGAATAAATAGTTAAAAAAAAAAAAACCAAAAAACCAAACCCTGCAGAACAGCAGTAACACTGTTCACACAGTGGTTGACTTTCTCATTGCAACAAGTATTGTTTATAAAGCCTTTCTGAGAAGCGCTTAAGCCTAAATATTAACTTTATGTCTGTGCACCACAGCGTGGTGTTGTAGGACCTGCTGGACTGAACATACTGCATTGCAATTCCACTGATGTGTACTGATAATTAGTAAAGAGAATATTCTGTGTGCTTACAGTAACACTGTCACCTGAAGGTCTCTAAACACTTTCCAGGCCTGGGAAACTCTCTGTCTCTTCACAGCTGAGGAAACAGTAGTGCAAAGCACACCTGAGATTCCACAGTGGGTTAGTGGCATAAACAAGATCTGTTTCTGACACCAAAATATCCTTTTGTAGTAACTGGTTGATGTTTCTGTAGTAGTTTTTGCTCACCAAATTCTTTGTGCCGTGCTTGCAAAAAGTGGAGTTTTTCCCAACTCCTTGGCCTATATGCAATCAAGAAGCTGGCCTCGAGCAACATTTTTTTTCCTCTAGCACTGTGACTGTTCAGGCTTTGTGACACATCATTTGTTTTTCACCAGTACTATACATACTGATTTTCGGGTCAGATGTTTGAGCCACCATTTGCAATAAATAAGTGTGCCACCAGGAAACTTCCCTGCTATTAGAGCAGCAGCTTGCGAAGTGTGACAAAAATATTACTTAGTCCATCAGAATCCTCTTCCTTCCTCCCAGCCTACTCCAATGAAAAGAGAGACGTACATGATTTGTAAAAGCCATGTTAAAAGGAACTACAGGTGGAAGCAGAGGGCACTTTGAAGGATGTCCCTCTCAAATGTAATGTCCAGCATTGGCTTAATGGTCTTCCTGCGGGCAGTTCAATGAAGGAGATGTGTATTGTGGGAGAAAACATCAAAAATGGAAAGACATCTCCGTTGAAATCACTTCGAGTGAGAAAGTGTCCGTCTGAATTAGGTGGCTTTGCCACCCTCATGGTGTGAAATAGGCCTCTACTGGTTAGTCAGCAGAACGTGAGTCATGGGCCATAGCACCATCTGTTTACCAGTGGGTACCGCCTGCTTGGCTCCATAAACCAAGTTGCTTTAACACATAAGTTACTTCAGTGTTACCTAGAGAAACGAGTCACAACTCCAAACGGTTAGAAATATTTGTGTTGTTGATGGGAAGGGGGCGTTTATTTATTTCACTTCCAGGAAAATACTCTGTCAAGGATTCTCCGTCTCCTCTCTTTCGGCCGGCGGGACGCCTTGTCTTCCATCCCTGCCTTCTCTTCGGGGTCTGGGGCTGTTCCTCTACTGCCGTTTGGTTCACAGACGGACTGGAGGGATCCAGCGTTTGACCAGTATGTGCAGTGTGCAGGGCCCGGTTCTCTCCTTGTCAGGGAGGGATCTTGTCACCGTCCGATACCAGGGAGCCTATGTAAAGACTGATTTCTGGCTGGAGGGCTGTGTTTGTGCCCGGCAGCCTTGGCCAGTTCTGCAGGGGATTTATTCATTTATGGGGCCTGCTGAAAATGTGACTTTTTTACGTAGGTGCTTTTTAATGGAGTTTTTCCTGTGGTAATGCATTCATCTGATAACTGTTAAACACGCTTACTTTTTTATATATAATTTTACATTGCAGTTTAGGGGTTTTTATTCTGCATTTTGGCTTTATGTTTCTCAAGACCAGGGGTAAGGATTTTGGTGGATTTGTAATGACGTGATTCCTGCTCTGTGTATTGAAGCTGTAATTAGAGGCACGGGAAACACAACAATTCATCACCAGATGCTGCAGCCTCTCGTCCCCCCGCGCTCGCTGCTCTGGGAACACTCGCTCTTCCCGACGCGTTTGCCCACTTCCAGTCTCACTCCCAAACCACACAAAGTCGGAGGATCTCAAGATGGTAGAAACTGCAGGAACTGTGCCCACTGGTGGGAGGGACAGAAGAATTTCTGTCCATCTCGAGGGAGGGAGAAGGCATGGGGTAGAAGCCACCTATTAAAGCTTACGGGAAATAGAAGTCCAAAAATAAGTGGGTATAAACTGGGCACAAGCAGATACAGTCCTGAGTAACTACCTGTGCGCTGTAGCCCGCTCATGGTAATTTCACATTTTCATACATACATTTGTGGTTTGTAATAAAAAGGAGGACCAATAGCATTTTTATAAGTCACTTATTCTAAAATTCATTTATACGGTGTGAGCTGTACAGGGTAGGCCAGCAGTAGAAAAGGACTTGGCATCAGAGTGTGTTTCTGTTCTTGTGTCAATAAAAGGTGCACACATACTGGGTGTTCGGAGCAAGGGTGTTTTTAAGTTTGTATTTTCTACATTTGTCATTTTCTGTCAGAACACAGAGGTTGTTTAAGTGTAACTTTGCCAGAGAATATTCAGCAGAATGCCGTTCTCCATGGAAACCTTTTTTTTTCTTTTTTTGGGGGGGTGGGGTCGGGGGGGAGCTATATCAAACAATTTGGATTTATTGTGTCTCTTTTTTGCAGTTTGTAACTGATCTCTTGTTTCTGGAGAGTGGTTTGTTTGTCCTGCGTATAGTTTGGAGGAATTAGGCTGAGCTCTAATTTACACTTGTTTAACTACAGATGCATCCCCACTGCTATTTGTTTATCTCACATTTATTACACTCTTCCAAATTCAAGTTAAGCACTCAAGGGCTTTTTCTAGTAACACTAATGGAGGAGAATAGATGCATTATATGTGAATAATGTATTATGATGATACAATTTGGGTCTCTCAGCTCTAACCGAGACCAGTCCTGCTTTACATTATTTATAATTTACACACACCTTCCTGAACATTTTTATGTAAATATTTAATACAGAAAGTGAGTTAACTCTTTCGTTTGGGAGGTTTCCAGTCAAAAACCAGGAGAGAATGTAAGAGGGCACACAAACACCTCACCCAAAGTAGGCAGATGGCCAGTCCTGTTTATTTACAGAAATAAGAGAGAAACATGAGAGATTACAGAGGAAAAATGTATGCTGGCAGAGCACCAAATCATTTTTACCTTTCTCCTTCCCAACTACTCTTATTAAATTGAATGAATGTTGACTGCAGACAGTGTATTTGTGGATGCTTGGGTGGTAGCATTTGCAACATGGTGTTTTTGTAAGACAGACATGTTTTGTCTTTTGGTGTTTTGCTCATTTTGTACCAATATATCCATTTGAGAAATGCAGCAGCGGTGCCCTCCAGACAAATCAGCAGACTCCCTTTCTTGCAGCCTCTCTAATGTCTGAATTTACCAACAAAAATAATTAGTCATTTCTTGGTGATCTTGATTGCCCCTGTCGTCTTCTCTGTGACCTCAAGTATATATACAGAATGACAATAATACTGCACCACCACATGGCAAGATTTATAATTTTAAGTCTATTAATGTGTCAGCTGGTGGAGCCTTATTTTCCCCATCTTCAGGAGCTGAACTTACCCTTCACACTGACCGAGGAGCTAAAAGCTTTCCACTTGGAATCACCCCAACAGGCAAACTGTTGGAAATTGCAGGAGAGTTGTTACGTGCAACACAGTCTTCCTCAGTCAGCTGTATGCGCTACAGCAGCTACTTACAACAGAGAAAACTGTATTTTTTGTGATACAGAGACGAGCAATAATACTGATTTTTCTTAAACTCTTCTCATTTGGGACATAAAAGAAGTTTGAACTCATGAGGTTAATGAGTTCTACAGTCTAAAGCGAGTACTTTTGGTAATCCTTTGCCATTTTGAGACCACAAAGTGTCAATGAGAAGTGTGAAAGTCTTTGAAATGATGACATGCGTGCTATTCAGATAGTGCCTTGAAATTATTACCAAGCAAGTTTTCATCCTCAAAACATGTTATGAGCATTATTAAATTAAGAGAGGCTGCCGCACATTTCTCTTGTTAGTTAGTTGACCGTTGTGGTTCCGTGGCTCTGTGTGTGCCTGGGGCACTAGGCAGAGGCCATCTAAGCTGGTATCTACGTTTGACATCGGCAGTAGGCAGATGCCAGTGGCAGGATAAGGTTGGGCAAGGCTCTCCTGTCTGGACAAAGCCCTGAGCAAAACAATACGACTTTGAAATGGGCGCTGCTTCGAGCGGAAGTAGGACCAGATGACCTCTGAAGCTCCTTTCCATCCTAAATGATTGCAAGATTTCAGTTATAAAGTGGTCTTTTCCCTCTTATATACTCTGGTTCGGGGGATTCCCTAGCATCAAGTTGTATGTGGAAAATAGCGCGAGTTTGTCTAATCCCTTCTTAGTAGCTCTTTATAATTACTGCCTCCATGACAGCATGCGGCAATGACTTTCACAAAGTAATTCTATGCTGCAACAAAAAAATGCTTCTTTCCTCTCACAAATGCTCTCCCTGATGGGTAGGGGGGAAGACACATAGCTTTTGTGTTGGGGGAATGGTAAATAATAATTCGTTTTCCCCAAACTGATTTAGACTCCTATCATTGCCCTCAGTTGCTCATTTCTGCAAGCTAAGCATACTAATCTATTTAATCTCATAAAGAAGGGAAGTATTATTCCACACCGCTTGAACGTCTTGGTTGCTTTGTGGTACTTCTGGAGGTCTACTCTGCCCTTTTAGTGAGGAGGTAAGTAAAGGAGCTCCTTTAGAAAAGGAGCATAATGCTGGGAGGGTGTGCGTTTTGTTTTGCTCTTTCACTTTTTGTTATCGTCATCCACTGAAAGTCAGCAGCAATGTAAATCTTTATTAAACTATTTTTCCCACTGTCAGAGGGGTCTGTCAAGTTTTAAGAGCTCAGCTTGTCACCTCGAATGCAGTTTGCGTCTGCTCTCATGTTTTGTTGCTCTTGCAACATCTGAAACCTCTATGAACTTCATACTTCTTAGATTAGTTTTCGCCTCCTCTTTTAGGCTGCTTTGTGATGCATGATTACACAAAATCTGACTCTAAAAAGATGAGGATAAAGTGCCCTGTTTATTAACGTCCTCAGGCATAAACATTGGCATCAAGAAACACAAGAATGGTGAGGAGTGTGTTTTTTGCAATATTATGTATTTTTGTGCACAGGACTGTTGAAACGCTGCAGCTGCATTTCGGATTCAGCTCATTTCACATCCATAAAAAACCAAACTAAGTCGTTCCTCATAGTGAGACAGAAGTTATGTGTGCTATACAGAAGTTGAAGGATTATTTAACAGCATGACAACTTGGCTACACTTTGGCATTGCGCGCGTCATCTCTTTTAACTTCCTTGTATTGATTGGGGCTCTCCCGCTGGAGCAGGCGAGGTGAGCGCTGCTGACCGCCCGCTGCCTTCTGTCCTGCCCTGCTCTTGCGAAAGATTGTCATATACTTAACATGTAAATTGCTGCTACTTTTGAGCTTGGAGCTCAGCTTCTGTTTAGAGATGGAATTAACTGTCTGTTAATAGGAGCACAAGTCTTCTGTCTTCTGAGGTAAATTATGTTGATTGTTATTTTAATGAAAGCTGAAATTTGGTTGTGGCAGAAGGGGGAGGTACGGCTGGAAGAGCAGAGGTCAGAAGTTTTGCAGCCTGTACTTGGGTTAACCTGAGACACTTCACTTCCCTATTTCTGCTGAATTAAATCCTCGCTTAAAGCCCAGAGATTGGGGCTTTGTGCACGCGAGTTTCAGTGGTGGGGTGTACTATGGGAATTGAGAGGGGAATAAAACATGGGGCAGTTTTCTGTTTTGTGATGAGCAGAAAAGCTGGTGGCAAAGCCCAGTGGAGTAAGTGGTTGATGCATCTCTGACCAGACGTGCTCTACTCTGTGTTGCCTATTGCTGGAGGAGACTTAACTGGTTCTCAAGGAACGGTTTCTAGCAGACGTGTTAGGCACCGCAAGAAAAGGTTTAAAGAGCTTTCTGCAAAGCACTGGGGTCTGTTGGAATAAGGTCGTCTTTACTAAGTGAAGTGTTTAATTTTGTTTACTATTATGTACCTGTTCATGGGAATGCAGTCCCCTGCTGTGTCAAATTATCCAGTCAAGTTTGTTGCATCCAGGGAAACAGAAGGGGTTAGGACACGCGGAGTGCCAGTGCCTCACCTTGGGAACACCATCCTCGTGAAGATGGTGCATCTCTGTTGGAAACCAAATATTGATCTACATGGGTCCTCAGACTGATCTAGCGTGGCTCTCCTAGTGTTGGTGCCGTGCCTTTTTTTCAGAGATGACAGAGTGACCAAGGACAACCCTTTTCCTAAGTTATCACCTCCCTTTACCCACAAGTTCTAGGGATTCTCTCATTATGGCAGAACATGGTAAAACTGGCATTTCCATCCGTTTTGAGAAGTGCCTCTGAGGCAGTGAACCTTTTTGAAGTGAAACATTTCTGTGAATAGCGAGTAGGCTACTGAATAGCTTCTGTGCCCACTGTGCTGGTGGTACACGTGCATTCCTCTGGGGCTCTGGGACATTACTGGTTTTTTCTTTGTTCTGCTGCTTTATGTGGAGAGGTGTCTTCGAATCGTATCTGTTATTTTACAAACATATCTTTCATGTTGTAGAAGGAGCACCTAGTTCCTGCATTCCCCCACTCATATACATTTCCCCGACATACACATGCTGTCAGGATGGTGTTCCGCCAGGCTGGCAAGGGAACACGTCGTAGGAGAATTCTCCGATGAGGGACATGATGAATAAAAAATGAGGGTGGAAATGACCATGGTAAGTTGTACTCATGCCCCTTGGACAGGGGAGCGAGAGAGCAACATTGACTTCCAAAATGAGCTTAGTTACAGACAAGCAGAGAGATCCGAACACCTCAGGTAGTTTGTGTGTAAGACACAACGATACACTAAAATGGTTACTTCGGTCTGTCGGTAATAAATTCATGCTACAGAAAATAAGGTACTCTGGTCTTAGAAAGAGGGATCTTTGACTAGGGTCATGTGTATAGGGACAACCTCTTCTAGTATATTCAAATCAAGTAATTTATTTATGCAAATCCGATCACTTTTGTTTGAGGATAGCAAGTACGTTTTCAGGTGTGTGCCAACACACACGTGACAGAGGGTATTTTCAAACTGGACATCTGTACTGTCTCTTTTCTAGTGCATCCTGTGTTTTAGTAAGAGATGTTGACTCTCCTAACTGAGTTGCTGCTTTTGTTGTGTAAAAAAAATTTTTTTTTTTTATCGAAAAAGGAAGATTAGCTTCAGGTCTTTTGAAAAATATCATCCTATAATTTGAGTCCGTGTACCTACAAATTCCCAGCAGGCTCTGAGCCAAAGAAATACACAGATGAAATAAACATATAAAAAGACGGCTGCATTTTGAAATCTAAGAATTGAGTTATATACCTTTTTGACAGCTTCCTGAATCACTGCCCATATCTAAGATGAGTAAATAGGTATCTGGCCCTTTAACTGGGTTCCATTTCATATAATTAAAGACTCCCAGAATTAAATGGCCTATATGGAAAGTGGCTTTCAGTGGACTAAATGCCTGAAGCAATCTCCTTGCCTGCGCATAGAAGTGACACTGGCTTACGGATCAATATCATCTCTGTTATTAATATCAAAAGCGCATTACTTTGTTTTTGCCTGGCTGCGCTCCAGGCCGAGGGCCCGGCTCGCGCTCAGCCATTTGCCTGCACCATAATTTACTTTCGTGAGTTTTTAAGGTATTGTTTTGTCAGGGCCAATCACCATGAAGTTATAAATGATTCTGAGGACTTGCACTCTCTGTTAGTGGCATATGCGGTGAAATTAATTTTTAAAAGTTTCACGTCAATTACTCCTGTCCTTGAGTTATGCAAGGGGACAAAAGAGCAGAGACTTAAAGACATGAGTGATATCAAACAGATGAGGTAACGACAAACAGAAACAGCAGCTTGGGACCAAATCAGACATTACACTATCTTTAATTGATGCATTGAATTAAACAATGCTAAAGCTAAATAAATATTGACCACTTAGCAAAAGAACCATTGATTTTTATGATGGACAGCATTTACATCATGTAGTGCTTGGGTCTACCGGATTTAGGCTGCTGCCTGCCAGCTCCGGCCGGGTGTCCCGCGGGACAGCTCGTGCTGATGCTCGGCCCCTGCCTAGAATCGTTGAGGCAAATGTTAACGATTTCCCCACCTTCTGTTTCCAAGGACTGTTCATTTCTGAAGGGTTAAATTCTGCCAGGTGTTTCCTCTCCCGTGTCAGCGGCGGGAGCGAACAGGTACCATCCTTCGCAGCAGTAGATGGAGTTCTGCAGTGAGTTGTTTGGCGGTGCGTCGCGGGCACGGCCGAGGGCACTGGCCGGGTCTGTTCGCCAGACATCTGCTCCACCGTTCTTGGGGATGAAGGAAGGGCAGATGCCCAATTCCTGTCAAGCAACAGCAGTGTTCCCTGCATCGCGGTGGGCGCTCCGCAATGGCAACTGCTCCCCCTGTATGATAAATTGCCCCGTGCTGCTCTGGCGGGGGGACGAGATGGCCTCTGAAGGTCCCTTCCAACCCCCACCGTTCTGTGGTTCTGCAACCGGGAAAGGACTGATCGCGTTGGGCATCCTCGAAAGGGGTGACCTTTCTGAACACTCCCTGTAGCTGCTTTGCTGAAGCTGACATGTTAATGCTCACTCTATTAATATTGATTTAATTACTTAAGCATGCCATATCTTAATGATATGATATCTACCTACTCTGGAAACAAACTCAGACAACAAAATAATTTGCTTCCAGAACAAGAGTTTACATCTCTGTGACTGTTAATGGTAAAGCTGCAGAGCTAAACTGTATTTTTTTAAAAAATAGCTAATTTGTAGTTCTTTAGCATGAAATGTGCTCCTGACTGTGAAACTTAACTAAATGCCAGCGATTAGCATTTTATATTCTCACAGAAAGGGAAAATGTGAGGTCTCTTCCTGGCAATACAAGGATTTCATTAAGAAGGACGTGTCTATATGCTTAGGAATGCCAGCTTCAGTTACATATAGCTTCCTGTGTCTGCAAGGACCGCCAAGACACCAGTTAATAGGTTATTGTTTCAATTAGTCCATGATTACTGCTGCTAATCTCTAATTCCTCATTGTTGTGGCTCCTTTTGACTTCACTCCAGTTATTAAGAAGCATTTGGATTTTATTACAATTGACAGGAACTCCAGCCTTCTCCATAGATAAAACACTGCCTGTTGCAAAAGAAATTCAGAAGGAATGAAAAGAGCCTTTTGAGTTTGTTTTTAGGGATTCTTAAAATTACATCATAAACACAATGTAGAATTCAATTAAACTGGAAAATTATAATGCTCAAGGGGGAGAGACTGGATTTCCTACAGAGATAAATCAAAATGTCTTTAATTAGTTTTCAGTTATAAACACAAGTCTAGCGTGGTAAAATGAAAAATGAAAAAATGAACTAACACAAAATAAGGTAAAGGAATTACTTATAATAGCAGGGCAGGTGTCCAGGACAACAGGTAAATAGGTGAAGCATCCCTATACTCCGTTGCCCACCCACCACTCAGCTTGGAGATCTGTGCATTGCACTGGTTTGACCTTGGAAATCTCAGTGGTTCGGTTTTGATGAGCACGGGGCAGTGCTGATGCTTGTCAGGACCTTGGTTGCTAACAAGCTGTATGGAGAGCTGCTGGAAGGACGTGGATGGTGATCAAGACATCTTATGCCCAATGTCTACAACCGGCTCAATTCGCAAATGGGAGTAAATCTTCAAAAGCAATAGATAATAAATAAACATTTTCCAGGTGAGCATTTGCACATTTTCCATGTCCAGCATTTACATGGGTTCAATTTCAGTTGTCGTTGTCTTTCTGTAATACAGTGTTGGTAGCTTTAATTGTTGTTTAATCAAAACTCTCCGGGTCTCTGTCAAAGTTCATTGAGGGGTGAGGGTGAATTTGCCTCACAGTGGGGAAGGAACTCATCTGCATGCAGAAACAAAAGTTTGAACTGTAACCGATATCAAGAGCTTCTTAGCTTTTGATACGGACATCTCTAAACATAGAAAATGCCACTCCATCAGCTGACACTGGGTTGCCCGTTCACACCAAGCAGTAGCTGCAAATAAGCAGCACAAGTATTGCTTTTTACCTGATGACACTGCAGAGTCTTTGTTAAGCTGCAGATGATGGGGGCATCTTATCAACATATAGTATCTGAAGGGAGGATGTGAAGACGACGGGGCTAGGCTCTCTTCAGGGGTGCCCGTTGACAGGAGAAGAGGCAATGGGCACAAACTGAAGCACAAGAGCCTCCGTTGGAACATGAGGAAACATTTTTACTGCTAGGGTCACTGAGCACTGGCAGAGTTTGCCTGGAGTTGTGGAGTCTCCATTGTTGGGGATGTTTGAAAGCTCTCTGGACATGGTCCTGGCCAACCGGCTGTAGGTGGCCCTTCCTGAGCTGGGGATTGGACAGTGACCTCCAGACGTCCCTGACAACCTCAACCATTCTCCTATCCTGGGATAAGCCTGTTGGAGTGCTTCCATCTGACGGGCTTCAAGGTAGTACGTACCTGGGTGGAGGTGGACTGAGATGTAAGTGATGTGGGATCTAGAAGAAGAAAATGGGAAGTGATCTAAGGGGAAGAAGTCTTACGCTATGAGGAAGATTATCGGGATGACTGAAAGAAATGTAATTTGAGTTGCATAAAGTTTCTGATGCTGTATTGTAGCTGTTAAGGAGATAGCGGTTGTCCTCTGAGGAAGCTTGCAGTTCCCCCTGCGCAGAGAACCTGACATCCCAATGTGCATTTAACATCCAGAGAAGCACCTCATATGTTACTTTGAAATGATGGACAATTGACCATAAGCTGATGATGGAATCCTTCCTTCCCTCTGCTGCCTGTGGAGTGGGAAAGAACACCAGTGCAGGGCAGCATTACAGGATGCCTTCTGTTAGGAGGACAGAGCTGATCTGCAAGGCTAAAGGACCTGCTGCATGCTGGTCGCTGGCACGTGTCTGTCAGACAGAGCGTCCCATTGCTGGGAAAGGGCCGACTGAAACACTTCCCGTTTGTGCCGGACTGGCAGCAGAGGAGTTCACATCTGTGTTTAATTTCATGTTACTGCAGAACTCGGGGTGGGCGGAGAGGAGAGGGCGACACTCTGTCTTCAGAGGCAGTGCTGAAGCTCAGTGCATAGTTCACGATCTTGTCAGAAGGAACATGACCTGCTTCGCGTTTCAACAGGAGGGAAGGAACAATGCGGAGAGTGTGATTCCCCTCCCCCCTTCCCAGTATGCAGACGCCCCCAGTTACAAAGATGGTGATTTAAAAACATGTAAAAATCATAAATGAGACAGCAGCTGTGTACAGCTTCAGCAAAATGCTAAATTGCTGCATCACTGTGGACTCTAAATGACAATAAACCTTCCACCTCTCATAAATTAAGCAGACTTTCAGAAAAAAAATATCTACAACTGCAACTTTTTATGGATGTTTGGTAACTTTAATCATTTTGCAAAATGTGATTCCTGGTCGTAAATTCTCTCCCAAGTACAGATTTAGGGAGAGCTAAAGCACTGCAGTGAGCTGATAGGTAAGTTTTAATCTGACAGTGCCAAAAAGTCTATTAGATTTATCCTGAGGCAGTGGCTGCCCGGTAATTACAGCAGGGCAGACGTAACAGAGGTTTTGAATACCAGGAAGGTGACTTAAAGGGTGTGTCACAGGTTCAGGAGATGAACTTGGAAATACTCCTTCCCTGATTTTAAAAAGCGATTCTTGAACCCACCTACTTGTTAAAAACCCGTTCAGTGAAAGGCAAACTTGTCAGGGAAGAGCTGTGACCTTCCAGTATAAGCTCTGGTAACACATATCTTGTAACCATTCAAGAGAAGTAATATAATCCTCCTTCCTTGCTTTAGTTTTTAATAGAAAAATGACATTCCAGTATCCATGTGGCTGTGATTTTCCACTGTGCAGTAGTACTTTCTTTTTCCCAGTGTTCAGGGGTCTTAAAACTCTTTACAAATTCAACTTTGTCAGTTGCTAGTTTAATTATTCCTGTTACACGGCTGGGCTGTTTGAGACAGACGGTACTTTGCCCACTCGTGTGGCAAACTCAGGAATGAAATCTGGATTTTCTATCTTTTTCCTTTGTGCAAACCATAGATGAATCGTTCACTCCAAATAGGGAATGCATACACACTTACCATACATAGTGGGAAACAGAATGAGGATTCGGAAGTAAGTGCAAAAGCTGCTATTTGATGTGTTGTTCCTTTGTTAAGTTGTTGATTAGCTCTGGATTAATTTAGAACGAATAATATCAATGGAAATGTATGCACAAGGATGAAGGGGGGAAAAGATTCGTCTCCATTGCTGCATAGGAGCTGATGTCCCTGGTCAGCGTTTGTACGAAGCGGAGCCAAATTGTCGGTGTGGACCCGAGCACACGTGAGTGGAGACAGCTGTTGGACAGCCAGCTCTTCTGTCAGTTCACTCCAGGGTAATGGGTAAAAAGGACCCAATTCCTGAAGGATGCTTTGAATGCTGTTTGTCAGCGTTGCACACTTGCAAATGAACTGCAAGACCAATGCTTTGTGTTCTGCGCAGAAGGTCACAGCACTTGGGGTCTTGCCATGGGAAAAACGTGAGGGAGAAGAAAACCCAAAGCTTCCTGATATGAGCTGTTTTGAAAAGCTTAGCAGAAGTCCTTTGCTTTGAAAACGTCCAACAGATAAACTACGTCAAGTCACATCTTACCTCTTCTTGCACACTGGGCAGCCATACCTGCATTAACGGCAGGTATTTAACTTCTTATTAAAGCAAATAGGGTGTACTGGAAAGAGATGAGCAAAATCCCTCCTGAAATGAAGTGAGAACTGCAAACTTTTTAATTTGGCCCTAAGTCCTCCTGTGCAGGACTAGGACATGAATACATGGCCATCAAATGCCAAGGGCTGGAGCAGTGTTGCTGTACTGCACTGGACCACTCATGCCAAATCAATTAGAGATGGCATTTGTGATTAATTTTCCTTGTTGGAAACCTGATTGCACTAATTACTGCTCATCCTCTGCAACTGTATTATGAAGAAATTATTTTTTTCAGTACGTGAAATGATTACTTTCAGTAATTGAGTTTGGTTTTCTGTTTATTTGGGGATTTTTTTGCAAAAGCCAATTATTCAATGGTATCACAGGGTGGCCTGGCTAACCATGCCTCCTTTCTCTAACTAGTAAGTCTGTCTTCTATACTTCAGTAAATAAATTTAACATGAACTGAAAGGCAGCAGACCGTTCATTTAACAAGAAAAGCTTGGGTAGTCAATATTACAGATGAGAAATGCAAATGAACTAACAATGCTATTTGAACATTGACTTTTCACATTTATGAAATTTTACTTTCTGTATTTCATATTTTTTAAAAAAATCAGCTGTTGTTTCATTGTTTTTTTGTCAAAGCACTTAAGAACGTTTTCATATTGCGTTTTCATAGTAGGGGGTTAATAGCACCACCGAATCCGATTCGTTGTCAGTATTGCACACTCACCCAGGGAGAGGAGTCTCTCAGTAAGACTACATGCAGAGGGAGATTCGTCGAGCTCTTTCCAGCATCACTTCTATATTTAGACTAAGACTTTGTTTGGTTTTATCACTGCGCGGGTATGGATCACGTTAATACCAAGTTACGTGTGCATATGGGTAGGAGAGCATACACTCAAAACTGGCTTTCTGTTCAGCTCCGGAGGCAAAGCCACATCTCTGAACACTTACAGAAAAGGAAACCATAGCTCCTAAAGTCACCTGGGGGAGACGATGTTTGCAGTTATATACAGTATCATTTGGCTCAGGAGCAATTCTACCTTCAAGTGACAATTTGAGGTGACATTTCCAATGCTGTGGAAGAAAAATCGCTTTCCTGGATAAAAAAAGAAAGACTGCTTTTTTTTTTTTTTTTTTAAGAGATATAAATGGATAATATCAGCATTAGTCCAATGAAATTAATGCTTCCAATATTTTTTAAAGCTTGCTCATATGAATCAACAATTTCTGAAATTGTAGTTTATCAAGTAAGAATATTGTAGGTATATATTAGCAAACTGTCTGATGGCCATTCTGATACCGTATTACTCTATGCACCAGGGTAGCATTTTTAGGATAAAGTTAACCTCGGTGAAATATATCATGGTTCACTAATGTATCTTCAACTGTCTGATAAAAGGCCTTGCCCCCAACAACATATGAATATTTAAATTACTGTTAATTATTTATAGTATATTTTTATTAACCAAGGTTGAACATGCATCTCGAACAACATTGCTGCTGCTGAATGGAAGATAGCTGCCGTGTTTTTATCCTGTGTTGATTTCTGTGGGAGTGAATGAGGCGCTTGTTGACTTAAATATTTTAGAGAGAGATTCTGATATCTAGGTGCAAGTTAAACTAAAAGTTACTGTTCCTGATAGAAACATTTCTTGAAGTGTAGCATCTCAGCACATGGGTGGGGGCAATTAAAAAAAGATAATCTGTATCTTGTCATTAAAGTCCCAAGTGATGGCTCTTGCAAGCCTCTCGCCTGAGAGACTCTTCCACAGCCTTAACTTGTTCATTAAATTTAACCTAGGCTATCCTGTTTTCATTTTATCTCTTTGTGCATGGTGTGAAAATGCATTTCTCCCTCCTTGATAATCAGATATGTTCTATATTTGCCACTTTTTTTGTGAGCTCTTTAACCCCTTCCTGACCAAGCTAAGAGTGCTATTCAGCATTTTCCATCATTTTTTGCATTGTCCTTTCAGCTTCGCGTTGTTTTTCGGTTGATCCTGTTTGAATTCCCTTTAGGTTGTTGTCGGTTCTGTACTGAATATTGGCAATACAGTCTATGCAAATACCTGGATCGACGGGTGTACTGCTAAGGCGACACATTGCATGCGACCTAATGCAGTATTCCATATGAGCAGAAATCCCTATAAGGCCCAATTTAAATCTCTCTGGTCTGTAACACGAGGTGATGCCTCCGCATATGTTGACAAGATTTCATTAGCCTTTTCTGTAGCCGTATCTTCTTGCAAAACCATATCTAATCTTCAGTTTGCTGTCTCTGCTAGATCTCTTTCAGCACGGCAGCTTCTTTGGATCTCCGCTCTCTCTCACCGAGTGTCTGCATTGTGGATTATTTTCCCTGGAGGTATTAGTGTATATTTTTCCATATATGAAGATAATAAATGGAAGAAGCAGAGATGAAAAGAGAAACAATTACTTGAGAGCAGAAATAGAAAGAGATACAAAGAAAAGACTGACAGGGAGATAAGGGAAGAAAAATCAAGGAAGAAGAATATGGAAAAATGAAAAAGGAGTTAAATAATCAGAATAAATTAATTAATCAAAGTGCAGATCATGTGGACTAGAATAGCAAAGCAGCAATGCAGAGAGCTAAAAGGAGACAGGGATAAGGATAATGAAGGCTAAGCTGAAATGTAGTATGTATTTTCAAAATAATGCATTTGAAAGTGGTATTTGACTTGTTAGACCTGACTTTTAGCAAGGCAGACACACTCCGGGCACTGCAAAGAAATTTGAGAAAGATCAAATTTTTCCCTTAACAAAAGCAGTGATTCTTAGTATGATCATGTTTTTGTTTGCAGTTCAGACCCCCTGATTTTTGCAGTGGGGACTCATGATTTTTATCCCTATATCCCAGATATGACAATGTGATTTAGAAAGGCGAAGTGAATTGGCAAAGGTTGTAGAAGTCATTGTAAAGAAACACAGATTTCTAAGTCTCACGGTCAATCCACTGTCCCTAAATCTCTGCAATGCTGTGGTTACAGAGAAGGAATTCTTGTCAATTCTCCCACCTTCTCTCCATGTTATGGGTGCTCTTGTATCATAGGGGTTAATTATGATGTGTTGACCTCTTCTTTCACTGTCCCGCCTCAGATATTTGGTCATACGATGCCCGTATCATCCAAAGTCGTTGCCTAAATTAAAGATAGTTGCTAGAAAAGTGTTTGATTTGCTTTTCCTCTCCTGGTGTGGCATCGCGAGCGCTCCGCGTGCACAGGGCATGTAGAGATGGAGGTTCGCAGAGCGGCGTTTGGACACTGCTGCCCTGGTGTTACAGTCAGGGAAAGGGAGCCTGGAGCAAGCCCTCAGTGGTTCCTAGAGGAGACTGGAAGTCCGGGAGGGAATGACACGGTCAGCAAGTGAAGGTGGCCGTGGGGAGAGCGGGAGGGCCCAGTTCAGTAGCTGAGTTGCCGCACTCAGAGCTGATGTACCGGGAATTGCTGCTGGAGGCATTCTCACTATTGCCAGGGGCTTAATACCATTTGCATAGTGCATATGGGTATTCCTAGGGGAGAACGACAGAGATCATTAAATGAAAACAAATAATAAATAAGCTCCTTACAGCCCCCACAGGTACATAAATATGACTGTACGTGGGGCACATGGGCAAAGATAAACGGCTCAGTGTATGTAGGGTGAGGAATCCATAAAGCGGAGAGGCTGCATTCTCCCCTTTCTGTCCGCAGACAGTGCGTTTGCTTACTGCTGAGGAGGGTCAAGTGGCTGTCACAGACTTTGCACCGAAGAGATGTAACCTGTGTCACAGCTGCCAGCCGTCCTGCCTTGAAAAGGTCATCTCCCCAGACACGGCGGTAATGTCACAGGTTGAGTGCACGGCCCCGCAGAGCGCATCGCAGACCCCGGGGGAGCAGCATCGAACCCGCCGAACCATCCCGCTGTCACGGGGCCGTGCAGGAGGTCTCTCAGAACAAGCAGGCGGTGTCTGTAGTGCGGCTGCACCTTTTTTCTTCATGAGAAGGTTTTTAGGATCCCGGTCAGTAACGTGATGTTGCATAGGAAGATCAAGGATTCCAGGAGATTTCATGGCTGTAGGTGCTGTGAGTCTTACGTATTCCACATTATGGGCTGCTGTGGTTCAAATCAGACTAAAGCTTCGGAGATTCTTTAACTGTGACCTTTCCTGTGACTCAGATCACAAAGATTTTCTGTCAGTTTGGTCTAGGCTAGATTTGAAATTATGTCTTGGAAGTGAAAGACACAGTGAAGGAATCAAGCAGATTAAGCTAAATTATTGTCTCCAGACCTGTAGCACTCTCTTTTCTACAGGAGATCACAAATAAATGTAAAAGGCTGATTTGTCATATCCCATGAAACAGTAAAGTATTTCTTTAATTATAAGCATTATAAACCAGCGCCCAGTTTCAGGCTGTTGCATTACACGGCAGGTCGTCTTGTACCTCACAGGCATTCAAACCAACACCAAATCAGCTCTGTGTCAGAATAATGTAAGTTCTCTGTAAGTGTTATTGTTTAGTTACATGAATATCTAAAAAATAATGTTCAAAGAGGAGGAGCACATTTTTGTCGCTTTCCAAAGAGAAAGGATTAAGTTTTTTCTTACTGTCTTTTGAAAAAGGCTGATAAATTGGATGGGAAACGGAGAGAAATCTGCAATGTCAGGGAAAGTTCAAAAGATACTAAGCTTACCAACTACAAAATCTAATTGTGGCGCCAAGTACGAATGGCGATCAGCATGCATCTTTTCAGTGCACAGCGTTATGACGTGCTACCTCTTGGGGATCTGTTTCTATCGTCTCAGGCTGTCTGTTCCAAGTACATGTGAATGAGTCATTCATATAACAGTTTAAAAAGTAGCTTCACACTGTCTTCTACAGCCTTTAGTAGGTATTAATTTCTATTTTTTATATATCTCAATCTGCAACAAAGATTGCAATGCAATGAGGAAAATAAGTCACTGAAACCCTTTAGTGCAGAGACTGAGAGAAGCGCTGCGCCTGCGTGCGCGGTGGTTAACAGCTGTGGTACTGCAGCTGGAGTCGGGGCGGTCGTGGCTCGGGCGGTTCGTCGGCACTGTTGCCTCTTGGGACTCCTCAGAGGTCATGGTAGGATCAGACTTGATAGTCACTCCTGAAGATACTCAAACAGTAACAACTAAACTGTCAGTTAAAATTTTTCCCTGTGCTTCTAATTCCAGCTTGCAAAGAATGTGTTTTGAGGGGGATTTTAAGTGATTTATTACGAGGGCCATATTACACTATCCCAAAAGTTGCTCCCCCTTTTTTCTGACTCTGCTTCCTCATTTGAAAGTTAATTTTAGGAATGCACATATGTACCCATCACCTGATCAGCTGGGTGGTACCTGTGCATGGGGTATCTGAATTGCCAAGCTAAAACATGTCTGAAAACTCATTTAAAAATAGGTGAGAAGTTTTAGAATTTCTTAGGTGTTTGGAGAGGGAAGAAGTAATCACTACAGAGCTAAGGTAATCTACAGAACCAATTTTTGAGCCAAACTTCCCCAGTTCCAGTGCCTATGTTGAGGTAGTTGGACATGTCCGTCTCTACCTCCAAATGCTCTGAAGCAATGGCAGTTTTCTCTGCTCTCGCTGGAAGCCACAGCTCCTCAGAGCCACAGCAACATATTTTGGTGTCCAAGTAAATAAGTGGTGTTTAGCTGGCTCAGCTCAGATCCTCATACTTCTGTAATGCCAAAGATGCCTTATAGGTAGCTTGATTATTTTTTTTTGGTGGAAATTTTTTTTTTGTTCTAAAGTGCTGCAAATCTAACATCTAACAAATGGACATTTAGGAAAGAACAAAAGAATCAGGACATTCAGACAAAAGGAAATATTTTCAGCACATTAGGAATCTGGGACCATCTTTTGGAAACCATGATGGTTAACCTGGTCACCTTAGGTCCCCTAACAGTTCTAACTCAGCATCTGGTTTAATGTACAAATTAAAATATGTCAGTAGAAAAACCCAGAATTCTTATGAAGTATCAGATACTTTCTAAAAGGCCTTGAAATAAAGCTGGAATCTGCTAAATGAAAGGTGGAAGACACAATATTGACCAGGCTGGGGCTCTTTCCTCTATGATGATACTGAAGAACTCTCTGACATGTTTTGATTTCTTTCATATTTCTGATTATTTATGAAGGCTTGAAGAGTTGAGGCCATTCAGAGAGTTGAGGAAAGCTGTGAATGAAAGTTCATTTGAGCAGAGGATGCCCTGCAAATGTGAACCAGTCATTAAGTACAGTTGTCTGCAGTGCTTAATTGCCCCTGCAACTTTTTTTGTCTGTCTTCTCATTTTTCCTTGGTTGGCATTTTTGTGGATGAATACCACTGGGAGTTAAGGACTTGCTGTGACTCTCACTCTTACTTATAGGAGTTTTGCCTGCAGCAGTCACATAGTTGAAATATATAGATCCATGTGACTGCTAAGAGACCACTGAGAAGCCAAGTAAGTAGGACTCATGGCCATTTTGCAATTCCACCTCATTAGACATGTTTTGGGGCTTATGATTGTGCTGTGAGGATAAATAAGTATAAATATTATATTTGCCTCCAGGTTATCTTTAAAAATGTATTTCTCTGTCTCCCTCCCCCTCTTTCTTTCTTTCTTTTTTTTTCCCCCTCCAATTTTCAGTGTAGTCTGTCAACTGTTGGTAGGTGAGTTATCAACTCTGTGGTCTCACAGTATGGTGGCCCAGCATAAGGTATTACATTGTAAAGGGTTGCCTTGTGCTGCCAATTACCCAAGGTTCAAGAAAGCAAAATGTGCAGCAGTGTGATTAAGTCCATGTGCAAGTAGAAATTCACATAACCCCAAAACTACTATTAGAAAAACTATTGCAAAAAATATTTGACTCCTCCTCAATGCTACATTTTCAAAGTATAAAAAAGTGGCAACAGCTTTCTTCTTTATCATTTGACCAACACTTGTGAATTACCTTTGCGATATAAAGGAGCAAGAGACTACTGAAAAGCTTGGGTAAATGTATACCTAAATTGATACTGTTGCCCAGATGTTGGTCTTTCTTAAACACACAAAGTGCAAATTCTCTTTGTTGAACACACTGATCCAGTTTGCGGACCCGTGTATCATCTCCAATGGAGTCCATGGAATTATGCCAGTTCACACCAAATGGCGACCTGTCCCTATGTTCTCTTCTACCTCGAAGTCCATGTGTTTTCAAAAATGAATGGACCAATTCCTGAAGGAAAGGAATTGCACCAGGGTGCTGGAGGTTGGGAAGTATCTAGGGGAAGCAACGTTTCCGTGATTATTGCGATCTTCTTGTGTGTATGCTATTAGTCTCTGTTAGACACATAATCATGAGTTGGATGCAACTTTAGTTTGGCTTTGTATATTCACTCTTACATATTTCCTGATTTCTTGATTTTGCTGTTACGGCTACTGGCACTGGTATTAGGACAGACCCCTTTTGAACAGTTCTCCGGTCCACTTCATTAGTTTTAGTGTCTGTATTTCATATTTTCACAGATTTTAAGAGCTCCTCTCCAAGATATCACTAAGGTGTCATCATCATCAGCTGGTTATTTACATCTGTACAAACGGACTGCATTAATCAGCACATGGGATACAGTGGTGTAGAGTATGGTCTGAGGAGCGAAGCAGAGTGAAATCCATATCCTGATTTATCTGACTTGGTATGATACAAAGCACAGCATCGTGCAAGTAAAACACGCTTATTTCCTCTGTCCCCACTTTACAGGGGCAACATAAATGCTGAAGATGCCACTGTACTGCATCCGTGTACAGCATTGCTCAAAAGCTGCACCCGCGGTGCAGGAGCACGGGTCGGCCACCGGATGAGCCGAACCCTCCGCTGCAGTGACCGAGCTTTCGCTGATGAGCACGCCAGCGAGCCAAAAGGCTGTTAGCACTACCTTGGAAGGACTTCAGCATCTTCAGGGAGAGGTAGCAATGCTTGGTTTTCAATTTCCTAAAGGTATTCCTGCTCTTTTTTCCCTTGCAAGCCTTACAAGTCTCTTGTCCTTATTCCAGTGTGAAGATTTTGAATTCACTGTAGTTAATGCAGGTTTGGTCTAGTGTAGATGTTGCCACAGTCAGGTCCAGTGGTTCCTGTTTCCATTCCTACTCATCTGGGAGTTAGGAAAAGTCATTTGACTGCCTTGCTTTGGTTTAGCTTTATCTAAAATGGCATTTTAAATGATGGTCTACCTTTCAGTATACAGCCCTCTTAATGACCCTGTCATGAATGGTGCTGTAGGAATTTGTAGACCCTCAGTGTAACAGATGCTGTCTGTGTATGGAAAAGCCTCAAATTAGTGAGTTGGTCTTTTGAGACAGCCGCTACATGATGCAACAAGCATTTCCTTTAAAGTAGAAAGCAACACGAGGGTTTGTATAACTTACATGCTTATTTTGGCTCATTGGTGTTTCTAGGAGATGATGCCAGGAAATAGTGTTGCCTTTTTGTATTCCAGAGAATGTTTAGTGTTTGCGGCTCGTGTAGCTCTAGAATTTGGGTCTGAATTACCACGAGGTGGCAGTGTGCAAGGCCCAAAGTATATGTTGATTAGACCACTTTCCTTTTGCTTTTAAGTTTGTTATCAGACCAGGTAACAGTTGGACTAGGTGGTCGTTGTAGGTCCTTTCCAACTGGAACTATTCTATTCTATGTTTTCCAGTAAATAAAGATGTTAAAAGGTCATACAAATCCTGAAGGATTTCTGTTTTTACAAAGGATACTTTATATTGTTATGCACTGATAATCAATATATGCTTAAGAATTTTGATGAAGCAAGTTTGAATACTGCTCGTGAGAAGGACTGTAATCATTTACTTAAGGATCAGAAAAGGGTTTTAGAAAGAGTGACCGTACTGTTCTCCATTTCTTCCTATACTAACCCTCCACATTCTGAAGTACAAGTAGCACAGTGCAAAGAGACTGTGCTGTCTTAAATGGAAACTTTTGAGAAATATCGGGCATTCCCCTGTCCATGTGTGTGTACACACACACAGAGCAAACAGACACCAGACAGCCAGCAGAAAGAAGCCATGCTCATGTTTGTTTCCAAAACATTTTCCCACGGACCATTAAAAGAGCCTTCACCAATATTTAGGAAAAGCGTATGTATCTCCAGTGAGGGACAGTGAGTGGGTAACCAGGAACCATGAACACCAGATGACGACCAGTTTTGCCAAGAAGAGGTACTTTTTGGTTTCCTTTCTTAATAAGTGCTTATTCTTTTGAATAGTTATACAGTGACAGCAGGAAAAGGTGCATCAAAAGCAGTGGCTTAATCTACATATAACACAGACATAGACAGTGTGAATTCATAAATACTTTCCAAGGTTAGCCAAAACACAGTATGCTGGGAAGAAATCATTATTGCTGCAAAACTTGTACAAAACAATTCTGTCATTGCAAGAATTCTGAGAGTCTGCATACTCAATAAGTACAGCTCTAACAGTGAACAGAGCTGAAAAGAATCCTGTAGTTCTTCATGAACAGATACTGTCCAGAAGGCTTCACTTGTCTCTTTTCTCAGTAGCGTACAAAGTCTCTATACATAACGTCCACAGAAAACACACTGGATATAACCCCTGGCAAGGAATAAGTTACTTTGAGTAGCAGTGCTGTTTAGCTACAAGCCATATACAGATGAGGTTCATGCTTGGTCCTGTGGGAGGAGTATAATCATATTCTATCTCTGGTCAAACTAGGCATTGGTCTTCTAATCACAGAAAGCTTCCTCACAATTTTAGCAATGCTTTTGACTCAGTGCGGGACCTCAAGGTAAATAAAATTGAGATGCAGCTTGAAGCATTTCTGCTGTGTGCTTTCGCATGTGGTATAGACTTTAACTGGAGTATCCTTTGGTTGTTCGGGTTGGTTTTTTTTCTGTTTGTTTCTGTTCTGAGGTCTAGTTTCAGGTTTTAAAACCTCCAAAAAAATTAGTGTCTTTTTAGGTTCTCAGTGAAATAGGTAATGTCAGGCTGTTTGGATAATGAAAGTGACAGTGTTTTGGGGAGCTTTGTGGCATTGCACTGTAATACATTTGCATTTATCATGTCATATTATTTCAAATTACTGTCTTTAGGAAGTCAGAGAACCTGCCCTGGTGCGTTGCCTATAAATCTTGCAAAACAGGCCATTTGGCTATTTGTGTGTGGTGGCTCTTCACTTCATGCTGCTGAGGAGGGACAATCTCGTTTAAGTGTCTGACTGTTGCCTTATTTGTGAAAAGCTTTTTTATACCAACTACCGTATTTAGCAAAACTGAGCAAAATTCTGCTCAGGTTCATATATTTTTCTTCAGACCAATGCATAATTTTTGAATTAGTTTCATCCCCTACATTCAAGGGCCCTCAACACTTTTCCATTGCACCCTTCTCCTCCTTGGCCCCAAAACTCTTTTAGTTTATTTATCATTCATCCCACTGTCTGCCAAATGAATGATCCTGCTGTAAGGTTCCAGAGCAGTTATGAGCAGTAAG
The DNA here is from genome assembly GCA_008711295.1 of Anarhynchus alexandrinus. NCBI lineage: Eukaryota > Metazoa > Chordata > Aves > Charadriiformes > Charadriidae > Anarhynchus > Anarhynchus alexandrinus. The sequence goes on from VUYV01000252.1 coordinate 269,548, forward strand.
GGTGCTAGCTAAGCTCGTGATTTGACTACAAGCCTTGGAAGAAGCAGTCTACTAGGAGCAAGTAGTGAAGGATACTGAAAGATTCAGTGAAATCTATTAAACTACCAATAGATGGTTCTAAGCCCTACCCATTCCCTAAGAAGCAAATTACATTCCCCCAAACTTCACATCTTCTCACTGCTGCAGATAAAAGCACAAACTGATTTCTTTTAATTTCCTGAGCAAGCACAGGAGGAGAATTCTGCAAACAATTAAAATTGCAAATTGCTTGTTTGCTCAAGATCAGATTTATTCTAAAGGGTGCCTGCTCTTTGGGGACTGGAAGAAGGTTTTTTTGAGATGCGTTGGGAACAAGGTGAGCATTTTTTCAGATTATTTCCAGCATGATATGCCAAGGGGAATATATTGCGATTGTTATTTCCTTAAAAAAAATTATCATCAGTGAACTGAAACGTTCCCTTTAGTCCTATAATATTTATTTCAATGTTCTGTCAATAAATATAACAAGGTTAGTTTTCCATTAGATTAGTTGGAATAATCATTTGAGAGAAGTTCTATTTGGTAAGCTCGATTGCAAAAAGCAATCAATAAGAAAAAATTCCCTTGTTGTTGTCAAAAGAAACATGGAGCTCTGAGGAGTTGTCCCAGAACAAGTATTTATGTCTCTGCCTCAGAATTCTTTTGCTGGCACCAGAAGGACGATTTGCTAGTGTTTCTTCTGTCTTGCTTCCACATGCCAAAGGAGGGGAAATGACTGCCCCGCCGCGGGAAGTCCGAGACCATGTTTGAAGTACCAGCAGAGCATTCTGAACACTGCAGTTCTGTTCCTTGTTAGTAGGAACTCCCTGTTGGCTTCTGTGCGTTAACCAAACCATAATGCCCTGCGTTTCAGAACCTCTTGTGCAAAATCTTGACAATTTTGACTCCTCCATTTCAGTGCTCCTCTCAAAGACAGTCTTATAAAAGTAAGGAAAACTTGTAATGCAGTTTCACCATTTATGTGTAGCATTGCAGAAGAGAGCCATGCTCGCCTGTCCTGCCAGAATAACCTTTCCTTGACATTACCAACGCCCGTTGAATAGGCCAGAGGCAACGTTCTCTCCGAGTTTCGTGCTGCAAGCTCACCTCTGCTGGTACTGAGGACAAGAGAGCGGGGAGGTGTGACAGCACAGTATACGTTTGAAAGCACTCTCATGACTCCTGGGCAGCTGCATTGTCCATTTGGCCCAGAAATGGTGAGATTTGTCATCAGTTGGCATACAGAAGTGGAGAAAGTAAAGCCAGAATGTAAACAAACACAAAATATTTTAAAATGTAAATAAGAAACAAAACTGTGAGGATTCTACATCCAATCATCATATTGTAACACACTCTGATCCTACATCCCATGTATCTTATTAAGTGCATTTTCAGCTGAAAATAGTTTGGGGGGCAAAGGAAGATCCATGCAACGTCATTTCCCATATGAGGATAATCTCTCAACTATTATCACTGATTTCTGTGTATTCTGCAATATCTGTTCTAAATTATTGTTGTAGGTATAGCTACAAGCTGTATGTTTCCAACCTGTCTGCGTTATATTTTACAATCCAGCTTTTGATAGGAGCCTGCCTTCTGTACAGTTTGTTTTTTACAGCACTCTGAGGAATATGGGGAAGGTACCTGGTGGGACTAGTGGCATTAAAGCCCCATAAATATGTGGAAAAAACCCCTTGTATATTATGAAATCTTTTGTCAACCAGGTTGAGACTAACCTGCTGCACACAATGGTGCTGGTGCTGGTGGCTAAAAGGAAACCATTTCTGCAATAGAATAATGATGGTCTGTGAAACGAAAAGAGGGGGAAAAAACCCCGAATGACTAGCACTGAGCTTAACATTTAATTAACTGGTGTCACAGTTCTTAAATCTCCTGACTTGACATCAGTGCATTTCTGCGTATTTCAGCCTTTTTCCCAGTCATACCAGATGCTTGTTTTAAGCTGATTTCTTGTTTTCTACTGCAAAATCATGATACATGCACTTAAATGTGGTATGCTGCAGTATTAAAGCGTTTCCAAAGTAGCTGTACTAGTACTGAAGTGGTCACCAGCCTGTTAATCTGTGTGCAGTAGAGAGCAAACTAAATTCAGTTGGTATCTTCTTTATGCATTTAAGTGGCATGATTAGCCTAATTGACTTGAAGTTTTGCCCAAGCATTGTGTTATTTGTAGGTGCGCACATTCCAATTCCTGGTGCGACTGTGCAAACTGTGTGCATGTGCAGTGTGTACGAGGATGAGCTGAAACTGCGCTTTGCATATTAACTGATAATGCCACAGCAAATAAGATTTAAGTTACAAAAGCCCTTACCAGATCATTTGAGAGCCAGTTCTAATCAATTTAATTCTTTCAGACTTTTTTTTTTAATCTTCCAAAGGAAATCTTTATAACTTTGTCAGGCAAAAAAAACCCAGTGAAAATAGGAGTTGTGTTACCATAGTCAAAATAAAGTACTTGAAAGCAATTTCTTTGAGGTGGCATTGTGCATCAGGCATGAGGGAAACATGAATAAAGTCCCCTTCCTTCATTCAGCTAGATCAACGCAAGGCATTGACAAGGGTCCACTCTTGTGGGAGCAGTTGGCCAAAATTGCTTTTATAATATATTCTGGAACAGTGAGTAGGGAGGTACTAGAAGCAGCCCAAAGGGGCCAGGGAACAGTATAAAGGATGAATGAAAAATAAATTTCTGGGATTATATATGGTCACTGAAGTGGAGCTGAAAAAAAAGAGGGTAGAGTGAGTAAAGAAAAAAGCTAATAAAGACAAAAACAGTGCTTGAAAGTACCAGTTTTCCCTTCAGAATATAGTCAAAGGTTTTGGGGCGAATCCTCTTAATATAGCTGTGTTAACCTTAGTGGAGAGTCTCAGGTGTTTTTTGCTTGAGAGTTGTTGGATGTAAAACATTATTTTATTGCTTAAAATGCCAGACAACTTGAGAGCTGCACAAATTATCAGTAGCTTTTGTGATTGGGTTTTTTTCGGATTGCTACTGGTATTTAGAAAGAAGAGAAAAAAGGAGGAGAAAAGACACCAGGATCCAAAAATACATGGTTTTGATCATTGCAGAACTTTGGACTAAATGTTTCTCCTAATCTCTCCGTAGTCATGAGGCATCACAGTTGCCTGTGGGTTTTTTTGTAATACAGTTTTTTACCTTTTCGTTGCCCTTCCAGTACAGTACTGTCATAGGACAGGGAACAGAGGACGTGTGCTACCTTTTGTTTACAGAGGTCTTGAATCTGCCTACATTTCTTACATTTTTGTAACCTTTAAAACCTAGCTTGGAAGGTTATTGAGATGAGACAAGCAGATGAGGCTCTCCCAGAATCAGCTAGGACATCATCTGATGAAGTCTGACATGATAAAGACTACATAGTACTCTTCAAAGCTGTGATGGTGGGAGATGGCAGATGGTTCCCCAGCAATAATTCTCCAAATTGCCTGTTAACAACAAAGCCAGCAGGAAAATTGAAGCATGTGACACAGCTCTACAGAAGAGGACCTGCATCATGTCACTGGTGGGTGAGATTCATCCTGCAGCACAGCCGTGCTTGTAGACATTTCGTTAGCTGTTATATTGCATGAACCAGTGGGAGTCTGGAATGCAGCTGGGCTGTGGGGAGGAACGGACAGCCAAGACAATTGCCAGGGCCGTGGAAAATGCTGTGAGTGCCATAGTGAGGGCGATTGGGTTCCAGGCGTGGTGGTTATGTTTAGTTCAACTTCTCCTCTAAGCCCTGGACTCATTTGTCATTCCACATGGAGACAGCAATATAAGAACACCATGGTACTCTTGGTCTGGATTGTTCATTTTACGTAGTAAAAGATGATACTAAATTGGGTGGGGAGGTGGACATGTCAGAAGGGAGAGCCAGCCACCTTACAGAGAGACCCGCACAGGCTGGAGGCATGGGCTGGCAGGAGCAGTATGAAGACAAGTGCAAAGTCTTGCACTTGGGATGAAATAACAAAAGAGCGCACCCAGTACAGGCTAAGGTCTGCGCAGCTGGAGAGCAGCCTTGCTGAAAGGGACCCGGGTGTCTTGGTGGACAACGAGCTGAACATGAGTCAGCAGCGTGCTGCTGCAGCAACGAAGGCAAATCAGATCCTGGGCTGCATCCTCAGGGGCATTACCAGCAGAAATAGAGATGTGGTCATCCCACTCGGCTCAGCACTTGTCAGGCTGCACCCTGGAGTATTGGGTCCTGTTCTGGTGCCCACAGTTCAAAAACAGGCACAGACAGACTGGAGAGCATCCACAGAGACTTCACAAAGATGATCAAAGGGCCGGAGAACGTGCCCTGTGAGGAAAGATTGAAAGAATTAGGCCTTTTCAACCTATAGAAGAGAAGGCTCGGGAGGACCTCATCACTGTATTCCAGTACTTAAACGGCAGCTACAAAGAGGACAGAGGCGCTCTCTTCGCAAGGAGCCACATGGAGAGGACAAGGGGGCAACAGGTACAAGTTGCACTCGGAGAGGTTTCATCTTGATATAAGAAAGAAAATTTTTACGATGAGAAAAACTAATCATTGGAACACCCTCCCCAGGGATGTGGGCGAGTCCTCGTTACTGGAGGTTTTCAAGGTGCAATTGGACAGGTTGCTAGATAGTCTCATCTGGCCTTCCTTTCCCATGAAAGGTTGGACCAGATGATCTTTAAAAGTCTCTTCCAACTTGAGCTGTTCTATGATTTTCTCAACAATTTAGTCTTCTGTGTTAGTAGATATCTTCTAGATGCTGACATCCAGATACTGCTGTCTTTCGTCAGTGGCCACTTGCCACGTGAGATGATGTACAGAGTTATCTGGTGAAAGCAAGCCAACACTTAACTTTCTTTTCAGTTTGCCGTTTAGAGCAGAAAAAGATCTTTACAATACATACACACAAGCTAATGATAGGCAAATTGTCTTTTCTAATCTGATCTGATAGTTGAATTGGTTTTCCAAAAATGGTGATAACTCTTTTTAAAATTTCTTCTCCACTAACCTAAGAATATAATTCACAGTGGCAGAAAAAAGAGAAACAATTTTCATAAGGTCATGATCTTGTGGCCTGCAGAGAACTAAGAGGTCACAGCCCACACAAACTGACTTGACAATTCAGGGAGACAGAGTAGAGAAATCACAGGGGAAAACTCTCCGTTTTAGGTTAGGCTTTGTGTTTTGACAAAGACCACCAATGAAACAGTGTGATAGTGAATATTTGACATTGTTCTCCATTATTCCTCTAAAGGCAGTTAAAATTTTGAAATTAAATAATTAAGCCTTTTTTATCAGTGCTGAGTTTTATTTTCTATGTATGCACAATCAGTTACACATTCAGGAAGGGAGTGAAAATAGAGTTTAAAAACAGTAGAAACAAAACTCTCTTAAAAGCACGGGTTGGCCTTTCACATGTTAGCATTTTCCAGCATGTTAGAGATTGCAATCATGATATTTCTAGGTTGCTTGTGAGTCAAGTCAGAGGATCTTCCTTTATGCCTCCAAGTGCAGTGTGAATGATGAGGTGACATCATCTTTGAATATTCTACTAGTATGTTAATTAAATTGTAACTTTGGTTTAACTGAATACTTAAACTTGCAATTTTCCTAGAAGCTGGTATTCCAACAACTGCAGATATATTTAGCAGAAATGTGTTAACTCTGTATTTGCCAATACCATTAAAGATAATAAGAAACAAATCTATGCAGATGTCCTATGCTACAGTGGATAAGTGATTTTCCACTGTAACAAAAGGTAAAAGCCTATTCATTGAAGTGCAGCCAGAAATTATTTCTAATTGGTATGAAAGAATCCTTAAATCTGTATACTGCTTTTAACATTTTGGGCTTAAATTACAGTTAATAGTCCCCATAAAAGAGGCAATAGGAGAAATACTAAAATTCAGAATCCTTGAACACTAAATGCTGTCTAGATTTCCAGTCATAGCATCATCTCTAATGGTTTTACTGTCAAAAATAAAACAACCAGAAAGTTGTTTATACCAACACGAGATGGCAAAGTTTTTGCTAAATATCCCTAGCATTCCTCAGTGGAGTGCTCTCCAGGTTTTTGTGTGAAGCGGTGGGCTTAATTTCAACATAGGCAGGTATGAGCCTGCAGCAGTGTCGGGCATCCGCCTGTCCCCACTGCAGGGTGCTCTCCGTTGCTGGCTGCAAAGGTGGTTTTGGTGCTGCTCGGTCTGAGGGTACGCGTGCGAGGGGCACTGTCAGTTAGGCTGCTACCAGGTGTATCGTACCAGGTGTGAGAAAGGCTCTTGGCTCTCTCTGAGAGAAAGGCTCCCTCTGTCTATTCAGTCTGATTGGGCTTCTTCTTTCACAAATGTTTTACGTACTGTTTGTATGGTTTGCCAAAATCAGGGAAGTTTTAATGTTAGATAAGCATTCATTCATGAGTCAGAAATGGATGAATATGCAGAGTTGTATTCTTCAAATTCCTTTCTCCTAATCTTTTTTGCATGAAACATGGTAATGGGACCATCATTGCTCATTGCCCCGGGCAGCTAGTCATGCTAGTTTCTTGAATTAATACTTGATTGTTGCATAGAAAAAGTGTATAGGCTTAGGATTCAAGTAACAGCATGATTATCTCTTTGAGATAGTTGGACCTACCACTACCATTAACTAATCATCTCCTCTACCAGTGTTGTAAAGAGAAGGGTCAGGTGATAGCTGGATTCATAAATGCCAAAAGACTGGTTGTGTTTGAAGATGTGGACAGAGCAGACATCTAAGGAGGATGTAAGCCTTGGCTTGCCTATCTGAGTGGGAGTCAAGTTGTGTTTCTCTTTCAAGACTAAGCGTGTTTTTTAGAAAAGGGGTGTAACGTTTGCGTGAGCTTTCTTGATGTCTTGAGCCATGTGCTTGGCTTACAAGCTTTGTGAAGGTTGTGCGGCCGCCTCCCCTGTTTATGAGAAGACCTGCCACATGTCCCTTTCATGGCAAGCCCAGCACCGCTCAGACCACGCGCCCTGTTCCTTTTAGCCAGGGCCAGGCAGTCAGGGGAGGGGAGGTTTGTTCAGGGAAGCAGATGCGCCCAAGCCTGCGTGGGCTGGGAGCCGCTGCGGCGCGGGACCAGAGCAGGCTGGCAGAGCCGTGACTCTGGGACAAAGTGCCACCAATGCTGCTCTCAGGGACCGATGTCTGAAGCTTAGCTTTTGCATCCACGGTTAGACAGATACACAAGTGTGACCCCTGGAAGCTTACTGATCTTGCAAATATGACTGCAGTCTCAGACACCCGGTATAATCTAACTTTACACTGCAGAAATGTAAAAACTACCCTTCACCCATCCCCACAGCTCAGTGCCACTCGCGGCGGTGGTGGAATGTGTGCCTTAACAGCTCAAAGAGCGTTGCCAGTGGTGGGTCTCCAAAAGGTTCCCTGTTCCTGGAGCGTTATGAGGGTCCCAAAGGTATCTGCAGAGTGTTTCATTGCTTTATTTTTAGGTTGTTGGAGCTAACAGAGCCATTATGTGTGAAACATAAACTGGCAACAAACTACCACGTGCCTTGGGCAACGAGCAGGTCTTGGTTTTTTTAATATCATTCATCTCTGGAGTGTCTGTCAGTGATGTGTGATATGTAGTCTCATCCTTAGATAGCAACTTCTTAGGACAGAATAAATGAGCAAGAGCAGAGCAGAACGTTCCCCTCCTGTAAACTTCCACAAAGCATGGCTGCTTTGGCGTCTCTGCGACAGTTTGCAGCACAGTGCTTGGCCTGGCCTGGCTCCGAGACGCTGCTGTCGGACGGACCCAATATCGCTCCTTCGTGTTTGCCTCTTCATCTTCTGTTTTTACAGTTGAATGTTAATGCGCCGCAATACCTGGGCTCATCAGCACTTTAATTTCGGGTGAGATACTCAGGGTTACTGTTGTTGCTCCCCTGTGGTTTTAGCTGTACTGTCAGGTTTCTCTCTAGATCGTTAAATTCTCATTTTCATTAATGCTTTATTTAAGCACAACCTACTCCTTATAACTTAAAGATCTATCCGGTTACCCTAATCCAAAGGATGAATGGCTAGGAGAGGGTAGTAAAATGCAGCATCAGTTATACTTTAGCAAATCCATGGATTGTGTTAATTATCAAATCATAGAGTTTTCACAGCACTTGGCTCCAACTCGTCACTTCAGAAATGTGAATACGACTGTCAGGACAGGCTCTTTGCATAGACTTCAGAAATTCTGTTTTACAGAGGCATCAGCTGAAAATATCAAGTTGGGCAATGAGACACAGAAAGAGAATGAAACACACTGCTGGAAATACAATGAAACTTAGAAATTTCTAAGGGAATATTCACTCAAAAGCTATACAGACATCCACATGCTTAAAAGCTTTGAGACCTACAGCAATCAAAATGTACTTTTCTGTGCAGCTTTCTAAACATTTTTGTAGTGAATTTGCACATGCTCTAATTTTCTGTGGTTGCCTCTTCTTTCCATTCAGTGTCATCGAGCCACTGTGAAATAGATTGAAGGAAGATGAACATTTCATCAAAAATTAACAAACAATTTTGCATTTAGGATTTCTGTACACAAGTGAATATTGAGGATTTGGCTAGTGGTTTCCTGTCTTATTATTAAAAATGGTTTGCTTTGGTAAGGGATGCCCTCAAGTGACACTGGCACTGATCGTTTCTGCAAAACCAAAATACCTGCATGTGAATCTTTCTTTCTCTGTGGAGAGTCAGGCAGGACTGAAGGCACAACTGGAATCCCCACGGAAGACGACACTGAAATAAACCCGTGTCTGGCTTGCCTGTGGCATTGGTGTTCTGATGGGCTGAGGCTGAGGGATCTGTGTCTCACGGGCCTTTCGGCTACAGCGTCGGTGCTTGTGGCCACCAAGTTCAGCCCTGCTCTGCTGCAGAGCGCAGGAGCCCGTTTGTTTGCTGCTCGGAACAACGATGCACACAACTTGCCCACCTTCCTCCGGCCGCCACGGCTGCCCGTAAGGCTGTGGGCTGCACTCGGCTGGTGCAGTCGGTACACAAAATGCTTAGCTCTATATGTTCCTCTGTAGTGGAGGTTATATATGCACATCCACTACACATACACAGTAGTAACATTTTAAAGGGATATAAACCATTAGATATTAAGGAGTAAATAGAGAAGAAAACAGAAAAAATAATTATGCCACTAGAAGAATCAACGTGTGGTACCCCCATCCTGAATGCTGTATTTAGTCTCAAAAAGAGTATGAAGAAAACCAGAAAGGATTCAGAGAGGTCTGACAGGGATGATCCGAGACACAGACTGCCTTCGTACAGGGTAGCGATAGGCAGAGTAAGGATGACTTGGGAGAGAGGAGAGAGGCAATGCGGGAGACTCTCAAAACTCATGCGTGGTCTTGTGACTAGTGAAATGTTATTCACTCTTTCTTGTTTCTAATATTAGAAGTGGAGGCAACTGAGTACATTTTCATCCATAAGTTTTTTGTGGGTTTTTTTAGTTAATAGTGAATTAATTGGATATCAGAGATAGCAGAAATGTGAAATAGGATCGAAACCGGACTAAAACAGACTCATGAAGTCTAGGTCCTTTTGTAGGTATTGGCATGTTCCATATGTTACCTCTGACTCTGAAAGTCCCTTAAAATATTGATGTTCGAAAGTGAAGTCGGGATGCCGTGGGGAGGACTGTGCCACGAATGCCTTTTCTGCAGCGGGTGCCCACGGGGAGCAGCTCTCCGAGACAGGACACGGGCAGGGTGGGACACAGGGCTGCCGTTCTTGTTTCCTTACGTCTGAGAGCCTTTCCTCTGTTCATCCTGGGGCTGTGTGTGTGTAGACAGAAACAAAAGGATTCTTTTTGACAAATTTTCTGTTTTGGAGAAGATTTTCAACTGACTCTTTCCAGCATTTGTCTGTAACCTCTCTAGTCATATTTATCTGTAGTTTTGTGTTAATTGCTCCTTCGGATAGCAAGGGGAATATAAAATTAAGATATATCCATAACCATTAGCAGATGAAGGTCAGCTGCCCAGGTTTCAGAGTAACCTGTGGAAAACGAGCTGCGTTCCGTGCCCTTGTGTAGCGATAGCAGCTCACCGAGATTGCCAGCATTTGTCAGGTGAGTTCTTATCAATGCGTCTTCCCAAAGAACACGTGCCCGGTCGTGAACCACTGAAGCTGCCCCCGTGCCCCTCCTGGGATGTGCAGCTCTCCCAGAGCTCCCGCGCCTCCACTGATGTTCCCCCGGTGGTTCTCTGGCTCCCCCTCCACCGTGTTTTCTCCAGTGGCTCCGCTGTGCTCGGGCACGAGCCCCTCGCCGCCACGGCCGTGGGCAGCTCAGTTGGGGTGAAACTGGGGTGAAACCCTCACGTTCGGCTGCTGGAGAGAAGGATAAAAGCTGCTGCCCATGAGTCTCTGGCAGAGCACCAGGAGGCCTATTTCGTTGCTAAGGATTTACATAAAGCTGGCGTTTGCAGTGTTCTGTAGCCAAGCAAAATTGCCTGTGGACTTTGCACCTTTTTTTTTCTCCAGAATTCCACACAAAGAGGTAACCGGTATTATACATCATTATCTTGCTGTAAAGCAAACAATCCATTGCATCGCCCAGCGAGCCTGTAAGGAACCAACGGTAATCTATTTGCTGTGAGGTTTTCCTCTTTAGCCTAAACCCTCTTTATATTAAGAAGTAATTCCAAGTGGAATCCTTTGTATTTAATAATTCTATGGTTCTTGAGTTCTTTTTCTCATAAGTGTGAGCTAATGTGTACATGCAGTGTGAGCCTGCTCTGCTGTTTGTACTCATAGAACTAGTTTTAAGCAAATGCATCTTTTATTCACATAAGTCAATAATAAAGGGTGGGCACTGCATGAAAGCTAATCTCAGAACTCCAGTAAGAAGAAAACTTCCCATAATTCCCAAGCTGTATTTTTGTGGTTTTAAAAGAATGCTGCTGAATCTGCACTTGGAACAGAGTAACTGACTCTTATTTATAGCTCGGCTCCGTCTGGTTCATTTCCTCTTACTTCCCTACAGAATGATATGAATGAAAATGACACTATTGACTATGTGGGTAACAATAAAAGAGCTTAGAGAAATAAGATTTTTATAGTTTCAAGACTAAGGGAATCAAAAGCCTAAGAGTTATAGTCTTAGAGAACTGGAGATGGATTGGGCTGTGCTAGTTGAAGAGGTCCCACTGGTGGATCTTCTGGGTTTTGGTTGAGTATTTTTGTTTTAAGCACAACTTCACAAACAACAAATTCGTATAATTGATGTGAACATTGGGAAAGACTTAATGTGGGCGTGGAAACCCCATGTCATAAATCTAATTGTTGGTTTCATTTGCAGCCAAATTGCAAGACACGATTTCTACAGTGTACACTTTTAAAAACTAATATTATTTTTAAGCATTCTTAATTTCTTTGGTTGTTCAGTGTTTTCCAAATGAGCAAATAAACCACAAAGCACTCAAACATAAATCTGCGCAATGCCAGCAAAAGTCACTAGCCTTAATACGTCTGAGGAGGGGATGCGTTGCAGATAGCCAGAAATAGGAAAGCGGAAAAAATGAAAACTTACGAGTATTTCCCAAAAGCACTGCTGTAGAGTGTTGTATTATGGAAAGCACTATAACTTGCAAACTAAATCAGGCAAATTTTTATTTCTTTTCATTCCCTCGGAAGCCAGATTATGCTAAATTTTGTCTATAAACAAAGAAAACATGGTGCCTTCTTCAATAAGCTTACTCTGTGCATTGAAATACGAACAATCAAGGCAGTGCCGAAGCTGGTGTGAAGGTGTGCTGCAGAGGAGCCAGCGTGGCATCTGGAAGAGGTCTCTGCAGGCAGAGCGTGGTGGAGAGGCTGCGGAGCTCCCTGCACCGCGCACGGCGGGCACTGTGTCACCAGGGCACGTGCCGTTGGCCACAGCGGGAATTGCTTGTGTTCAGCACTCCCACCTTCAGCATTATCCTTCTTGTTCCACAGTCACGTCTGATGCCTCTGCACCACGAAGCTGGCATTGATTTCAGAGAGAGTCCCACACTTAGGAGGGTCTTCAGGTTGGCATCCCGAATACAGCATTTCGACTTTGAAAGCATTTACTGTTTTAAGGGGAATTCTCTTTGTACAGATGGATGTTTTCTGGCCTAGACACCACTGACGAATGGTGACAGATAGAAAGACTTATATTAGAAGTAAGCAAACACTGTGACATCTTCAGGGTAATTTGAAGTGAAAATATACAGACCATTTGTAATAACTTACAGGTAAAAGTATATCACGAGCAAGATTACATTCAGTATTAATCACACAGAGTAAGTACATATAGCTATCTTATTGCTCCTGCCCTGGCATTTAATGTCATTTTGATGTACATAACGTATGAACAACAAATGTGTAAAAGAAAATCATCAATATATAGAAGAGGAATTATCACAGTGATGTGTATGTGGCAAATAAAGAAGGGAACTTGAATTCTCAGAGAACACAACTATGCAGGGAAAATACTGTCAAATAACACGAACATTTCAGCTTCATTGCTTATAATAAAGAAAAGTTTTACAGATGCTAGGGAGGCCTATCAGACAGGCTTAATTTCTGGCAGTGCCTATGGGAGAAGGATGAAGAGAAACGAAAGCTGTGAGGTATGAGAATACTTTTCTCAGTGCTTCTCTGTGCAACACCTCGGCCTTACAGCCTTAAGTCATCCATGCCATGTTTAGTGAAATGTAATGTAAGTGGCTTAAATTTAGCTGAATGCTTCACTACTTTATACTGGTGTGAAGTTAATGAGACTAAAAATGAACGTAGAAATGTGTCAGTAGCCCAGGCTGACACCGTGTGTGGCACGGGGCGCCAAGCGCGGCTCTGAAGCTGGCATCCCTGAGCACGGCCGGTCCCGGAGCTCCGCGTTCGCCCTGACTGAAGCCCTGAGTTTATGGACCTTGATTACACCCAGCAGGGTGTCCTTCTTCGTGATGAGAGAAGAAAAAATCAGAAGTCTGTCTCTTCCATATACTGTTACTGCTGTGAAGGTGGGGGGAACACTAGGTTTATACATATTTTTCTTCTCTGTGCAAGAAAACTTTGCCTGCTGCTGCCTTTCTATTTGCGTGTTTCCATTCAGCAGTTTATAATGAAGATTTACATTCTTTAAGATGCCTTACAGATTGCTTCTCTACTGTTAACTAATAACTGGTTTTACTTTAAAGTTAATAGCTGGCGTGTGGTTAGTCCCCACTGAGAAATAGCCACTTTGCTAAACACAAACCAATTAAATGAGCAATGAGTTATCAGACAATAGGAGATGTTCCGATCTTTACATGCATATGTATAAAAATGTAGTGCAGCAATATTAGATGTCATGTTGCTAAAATAAATTGTTGTCTATAGGGGACTGTACAGTCAGATAAACTTGGTGTTGCATTTATTTCAGTTTGAAGACATTTACTTTTTTGTTTTCACTTTGCTCTTTTAAGAAACAAAAATTAAATGAAATTTACATTGGTGTGTACATTTCTTGAATTTTACACGTTTGTCAGAGGAAGATTTTGACTGTTGTCGTACTTTGCTTGAACACTAACTGGAAGTTTCATTATATGAGTTAAGAGACAAAAAGGATCTCTTAAGTAGTTTAGTTTATTCCCCGGGACCAGTTCAGGATCATTCTTCGCAGCATTGTTCAGTGTAGAGCTTTGTCCAGTTTCGTTTTTCTGTGTCTCTTGGGTTAGAGCTCCTGCCTTGTATCATCATATCATGACGCTGAAAAGTGAACCAAGTGAAGCTCATATAATTCTTGCTCTTGCACAGTAGATTTGAACACAAGTGGATGCGTACATATGGTTTTTAGCAGCAATAAATGAGGCTGGGATCACAGCGCTCAGGCTGACTTGGGTTGCAAGTTTATGGATCTTGATTACAACCAGCAGGGAATCCTTCAGTGATGGAAGAAAAAAATATTCAACAGCCTGACTCTCCACTGGGTCTGTTGAGCACACTGTCCTGATTTCGAATTAGACGTGTGCAAGTTCTGGGCGTCGGGGTCCTGGTAAAGATGCCAGAGTCTCAGAGAAGTAAAAAGGCAAAAGTAGTACTAACTGTACCGTGACTCAGCCTTGCTTCCTCTGGCGGCTTTTCCTTCCCCTCGCCCTGTGTCCCGTGAGAATTGGCGCTGGCGTTACTCTACTGATAAGGTCATGGCCACTATGCATAGTGTAGCCTGCCTCTGCGCTGACGCTCGATTGCTGCCATAGTTTTGTTCTTGTCAGGGTATCTAAGTTTCAGAGAACAGGAGTGATCTATCACGTGCTGTATCTGTCACAGCTTTAAAGAAGGCAGTTTGTAGGTTAGTAGACACAAACTATGCTAATGTTCCTATAATGTCACAGTTAGAAGTGAGGTCTGTAACGCAGCCTCTTAGAAGTGGCTAATTTAAGAAAGTGGAAGGTTTCTGCGGAAATGTTGGAACCTCTTGGGTATTTTTGTGAATGACCACAGCACCATTGTTGGGGATTATATTATATTATTATACTTATATATTTATAGGGCCTGTGTACCTGTGGTAGAAATTGAACGGATTATTCTTACTAAAGTAGTATATGGCTGAATGTGTTGTGAAGTTATTTTATCATGTGTAGTAATTACAGTTTGAACACAATTACAAGTTATGTACATGTTATTCCAGTTTTAAGTGCAATTATTTAATACCTGAAATTATGGTTGCTGTAAAAAAAAACCCAAAGAAACAAAAAAAACCCAAACCAAAAAACCAAAAACCACCACCAAAACTTAGCTGTATATTCACACACAGAAAAGCTGGGGTGCTTATTCCTGTTTCTTATGTTCTTTCTTTAGCTCCACGAGTAGTACAAATGTCCCAGTCCACAACACTCTTCATTACAAAGGTCAGAAATTAGCAGTTGGTTTTGAGCCACTGGTTTTCTACGAATGGTCACCTGCATTAGAGTATACACAGCAAGCATCAACCTCAACATTCAACAAGAAGTAGATATTGCCATGTTTTGGTAGTAATGGAGCTTTTTTCTTTAAAAATAGCAGCAGAACAGCTGGATGATGGAGGATTCTAGATGCCTAGTTTAAATGCTAGTTCACTAATATCTCCTCACAGCCAACCAAACAGTCCTGTAGATATTTTGTTCCGTATCTTTGCTATGTGGCCTGGAAACCCAACATGTGCTTCATAAGGTAGAAAAATTTTTTAGTGCAGAAGAGCAGGAGAGAATCTACTTGGATGACAGTGGTCTCTTCTCACAAGTTACAACTGATAGGACAAGAGGAAATGGCATCAAGTTGCGCCAGGGGAGGTTTAGGTTAGATATTAGGATAAACTTCTACACTGGAAGGGTTATCAAAGACTGGAACAGGCTACCCAGGGAAGTGGTTGAATCGCCATCCTTGGGTGTATTTAAAAGCCATCTAGATATGGTGCTCGGGGACATGGTTTAGAGGCGGACCCGGTAGAGTTAGAGAATGGTTGGGCTTGATGATCTTAAAGGTCTTTTCCAGCCATAACGATTCTATGATTGTCCCAAGAGCAGATGTAGATGTGACATCCAGGTGATAGCACAGGAATAAATACAGCGTTTGAATGCATACTAGCCTGTGTTCGCGAAAGGTAGTGAACAGTCTCCCCAGCAGAAGGGAATTGGAAGCAAATTTACCAACGAGATTATGCCACTTTTTTGTAAGTGCAGAAAACATGAGAATGTGTTGTAATGTTGTTACACTTACATAAGTGAGCAATTCCCCATCTTTTTGTATGTTGCCTCATTTTGGGCAAAATGATACAAAGTCAGCAAGTTTTGGCACCTAATTTTTTAATGTGGAGTGGAATGATTTTGGGAATTAGGATGAAATGAAGACAGATGCCCTTCTGGAAGTAATGTTGATAATTTTAACTGGGCTATTAATAGTAAACTGCTGGGTGAGCCACACAAATATTATGTGAAAGAGAAACTGATGAGTGAGGGCAAAAAGGAACAGCTGATGATCAGATTAGGGGAAAAGACAGATAAAATGACATCTGCCAAAGGTAGACAGCCATTCATAATCACTTTACGCATTCAGAAGGAATCTTGAGCAAATGCATGCCTCTGATGATTTAGCAAAGCTAGCATTGTCCTCTGTGTCCAAATAACCAATGATTTCTAGCTTGTTTCTGAAAACTATCTTGCCTAACATAATTTACAGCCGGTTGCCGATCTTTCCTGAGAAGGCTGAGCCTGTCAGGGCTGTAAGGATTAATAAAGGCTAGGACCAAAACTGAAAAAAACCCCTCTAACCTAAAAAACCAATCTGTTTAGAAAACTCCTGAATGGTAAATCGTTTTTTTAGGTGCTTCTGAACAAAGATGTCACTGGCAAAATTCCTCATCCTAAGAAGTGTACAGGCTGTGGCAGAACGCACACCACAGTGAAAAATCATGGAACAGTATGATATAGACTGCTTTAAGTAGACAATCTATATTGCATGGGACAATGAGCCATCAGGAGCCCGTTGAATAGTTTGGCATAATGGTCTCTTATTGGTTTCCTGTCTCATTAGTGTACTTCCTACTTAATCTGCAGTCTCTGAAATAGGGAACTCTGTTCAGCATGCCTGTAGTGGTGGAGATGTCAGCACTAGATGATAGTTCTTTGTAGTGTGGGAAAAACTTCTCCTATGTATAACAGAGAGAAAGAAAGGAGACATGAGAAAATGCACACTGTACCACAGACTGTTTGACTTTTATATGTGGTTTTTAATTGTTTATTTGCAGATATTTTGAGGATAGAGGACTTTGGAGAACACAATTTCTGGGGCTGACATTGGATGGTCCTGTGCATTCAGGCGTATATGGGACTCGCCTGACCATCTCCTTATGTCTGTCTTCTGCTGTTCCTCTGGACATCTGTTTTGTTCTCATCCCTCCAATTGTCTGTACCTAAACCCTGTGTCCCCCCTGTTTTGCAGCTTATTTGCTCTGTGCTGATCCTTCTCACCTGTCTGTTTTCAAGCAGCACCCTGCTCACCTTTCCTCCATGGTGATGAGCAGAACAGGATGCTTTGTGTGCCTTGCAAAGCCCAGGACCTGGGAGAAGCTCTGTAGCCTGCTCAACTGTTCTTCACACATCTCCCCCAAGTGCTAAGTGAGAAGAACAAGAGGTAACACCTTAAATGAACTGTCTCATCTGTATATTTTAGTCTGATCTAAAAAGAGAGTGGAAGTCTGTTGCCTAATGCTGTTGCTTAATAAAGTGAGTTGATGGATGCTTGGGACAATCTGTGTTGTACCCAGAGCTGGATAACAACGATATTTTCAGCTCCTTCGGAAAGTTACTAAAAAGAACTTGGCTGCTGATCACAGTTCTGGGGCAAAGATAGGAGGACTGTGGTACTCAGGTATGTTCCAGATGCCCTGGGCTAGTAAGAGGCATCTTGTCAGAAGATTTGCTAGGGATTACTCTGAGGGAGTGGGTTTCATGTGCGCTGCTCCCAAACCCACCACCAGTTATATCTTAGAACCTGATGAGGTGCAGCAGGAAAGAGGAGCTGATCATGAGTCTCACTGTACAGCACTACAAGTGCCGTGGATTACAAGAACACTTTTCCCACTGCAAACAAATGTGAGCAAGGACAGAATCAGACCTGCTGTAAGAGCGAATGTCAGGTTTTCACCAGATGTTCTGCCCAACCTGCAGCTAGTTACCTCGTTATTTTCCTTTCCACTCATGCAAATAACAGTATGTAGTATTACTAGGACTTCCTTCTCTTGTTTAGGGTATGATATAAAAGAATATTTTAAGAATTTTACTTATTTATTATTTTGAACCAACATCATGTTGGTTTGCAGCTAAATGATGCACCACATCCTATAAGGCAGATATTTGGGCTGATGCACACTTCATTTTTCAGGAACAGGATGGATGGGAAGTTCTTATAGTCAGAGATCTCTGAGTTCTCTGTGGGTAATATGTTAAAGAAAGAGGGACTGAAGGCTAGGAAATGTGTAATTCACTGCTTCGCTGAGAGAGAGATGGAATTTAGTTTTTTTCCCTTGCGGTTCTTACCAGCCTGTTTGTGAGAGTGCATAAGTGTGTCTGTGTGCAATATTGCTGGGGCTCAGGTTGCTTTTTTTTCCTATTTTATTTCTAAGTTTGGGACGGAACCCTGAAACTCTGGGAGAGGGATGGAGCAGTTTGACTTTAGCATCGGTTCCTCTGACGTTATTTGTGTGATGTGTTTCTCCCAGATTCCCTCGAAGTAGCAACTGCTCCCCGTCACACCCCACCCCCAGTCCCATCTGGACTCCGACCACTCCCCCCATTTTCTCTATAAACCTAAAAAGCTCAGCTGCATTCTTTTGTTCTTCTGCCTGTGCTCAGCCAGTCCGTATAATAGCACCCTTTCTCTCAGACCTTCTAAACCTGGCTGGAATTGCTGTAATGAATGTATAAGTGACAGAAAGAAAAGCAGAGTGTAAAAGATGCTAATCAGCCTTTGTTCTTTTCAGACATGACATGCAGGACCTGAAGTATAGATTTTGTATGGAGAGAGATAGATTTTAATTAAGCATCTTAATAGAGAAATCCTTCTTGTTTTTTTCAGAATAAATTAAGGAAGTAACTTTGATGCAATATCATTTTCATCTAATCAGTAACATTCTGAAATTACCATGTTGTTTTCCATTAGAAATACCATCATCCAACAAATCAGATAAAATTATTTAACATAGCTATATTGCAACCTCAGCTAACATTAGCCTGGGCGTGTGTATACACAGAACAGCAGATGGCGAGTGAATTGACAAATGTTTATAGGGGGAAAAGGGCAGGCAGTATCAACAATTTTATATACTCCTTTGAATAAGATGCCCATATCTGACTTAGATTCACTAATAATCAAATAAAAGCTTATCAGGGTTTTGCCATCTGCATATAGAGAATACTGATTACTGACACCAATAAAAGGCAAATCTCATTAGCTTTTACTTGTATTCACAGGTTATTAATATCTCCATTAAAACATTTGACTTTGTATTTGGCATGAATTCAGAGGTTTTTGTTTGACAAACTGATACATTGACAGAGACATTCCCATTAGCTTTTATATCATAGCATTTGCCATTTTTAACATACAAAACAAAGGGCATGAGGAGAAATCACCTTGCAAAGCTAGGACAGTAGTTATAAGTCTGGAAGAGTGATGGAGTTGTGGCTGCGTGGCTGTGTCTTCGATAAATGTGTGTGGTGGTTATGACAGTTTTACACAACTGTAGTTTCTGTGGACAAATTTGCAAAGTTCATATTCATGACAGCCAGAGGCAGGCCACAGTCAGCCTTGCATGTCCAAGCACTCTCTATTGTTATTCATATTTATTTTCTGTTACAGTAGTGCCTTGAGGCGAAGTCGAGTGGGTGCTGTGTTTGCCCAAAGTGATAGCTTGACAAAGCGAGCAAGGGCTGGGAAACCAACACACCTGGAGATCAAGTGACCTACTCAACAGCATAGGGAGAATCTTTCTGTGAGTTGGAAACAAAGCGCAGCTCATCTAAGTAGAGTCTTTCTCTTGACTCCACATGAGGATCTGGCTTAATAAAAAGTAAGGAAACCAGAACTAATCATGTGTCCCATTTTTTTACCTACTGTAGAAACTGAACGAAAGGTTTCAGGCATATGAATAGGCATTACAAGAGCATGCAACTTTCCCTCTCAGAACAGACTTTCAGGGTTGCTGCAGTTGTCATCTTGGTTCCTTTAGGTTGGCTAGATTTTTACTAGTTCAAGCAATAGGAAAATCTAGGGCTGCCGGTATTTTTTTGTATGACTTGAAGTCCTGCGTAATAGGCTCCATCAAAAAAAAAATAGTCGCTTTTATTTCCATCACAGCTGTAATGCAATTTCATGTGGTGTCCTCAAGATTGCTACACACACTATAATTTCTCATACACAGCTGTCAGCAATAACCTTTTGTGGCAGCAAAGAGAAAAAATCCCCAAAATACATATTTGTCTAACATATACTTGTAGACCTTAAACCCTGTCTAACCACATACAGCTGTGTTTCTCTGATCTCTGGTGTAGTGGAGGATTGTGCTTTTTGCTTGTAGGTAGAGCAGAAGCAGCTGGCAGGGCTTGTGCAAGTAGGATCTCAGAGGAAATTCGCAGTCCAGACTTAATTCTGCTCACCTGGTGCATGCAAGGACTTGGCACCCTCTGCGGTCCTGCATGTGTGCGAGAACATAAAATATTTTGTGTTCTTACCGTTCACTTTTCCTTCTTTGATTCTGAACACAAATAACAGCTTAGGCTAATGAGAAGTCAGAGGAAAAAACCCTAAAAAGATGGTACAAGTCAAGAACAGATGAGGACTGCAGGACTCATGAATTTCAAACACCCAGCAGTGTGTGTTTCACTGCCTGCTGCCTCTCCTACTGTCACAGACCAATTTATATTTTGCACCTCAACAGGAGATGCCCCACTGCCAGCAGAAACTTTTAATGATCCTCAGCCTCACATGCTGCTCTGGAAACAAGCTCTAAAGAATACGGAAGAGTTTGCAACATATTATTCCTATAAATAAAAATGTATTTCTCACCAGGAATTCATATTCAGATACTCTTCCACATTTTAGCATTGTGGCTTTTTTTTTCTCTTCTGGATATGCATTACCCCTTGTTCATGTCCTTTTAGCTTTTTCAGATATCTCTTTGTCTTGTGACCTCTGGTAAGCAGTAGTGTTGCCAGCAGGATTTTAGTTTATTGATTTGTGTGAAGTTTCCTTCTACTTACGAGGTTGAAATGAGTCCTTTCCAACCTGTAATTAATACAGTGTCTGAGCAGGAAGATGGAAATAATTGCAATGAGGAAGCTTCAGGTAGCAAGCTACTCGCCCTAATGTCCACAGTTACACTTTGTGCAGTACTCCTGGCATTACAGTAGTTTGTAGCTGCGGAACCCTCTGTGGATGATCCAGATTTTAAAGTGCTGTCAGAGGACAGGCCCTAGAAGCACACAAAACCACGCCTGCAATTTATTGAGGTACAAAAGCTGTTGGTCTCTGATGCTGCATCAACATTAGTATTTTAGCTGGGATCAGCAGCAGGCTTTCAACTGAGATGTCCTAGCTGTCTACAGTTGCTGTGTCTTGGTATTCGTCTTGAGGTGGTCTTGGTATGCATGACCTGGATTCCCTTCAAATGACACCAAAATGGAAGGTGCACTCCAGGAGTGCTCATGATGAGCTACAGCTGCAAATGGTATCTGGCCCATGGGGCATCACACTATAAGCCAGTCCAAAGTTTGAAAGAAACAAACAGACAAAAACACCCCTCAACTGTGTATAATGTTGCTGTCAGGTCCTCAGCAGCAGGTGCTTTGTTCTACACGTCTGCTCCTCTTGATAGTAGATGTGCTACTGCAATGCTCTAATGTAAGTAGTACCCAAGACATGAGTTCAGCTCAGGAATTTACATAGTCTGCTGCACTAACTACATGTGTTTATTATGCATTTGAAACGATGTTCAACAGAGCTGATGAAAGACAGAGAAGGGTGGCCAAGGAGACATCCCACAGATCTTGCCAAACCTACTAAATAATGAAGCTCAGTACCCAGGCATCCCCGACTACAGCAAATCCTTTCCTACCTGAACTAGAGCGCCCACAATCCAGTTTGGTGTTCCAAGGTAAAATGCAGTTAGAGTTTGTTCTGAAATGGGATTCTGCCAACCAGTGCACGAGGAAACTGGCTCCAATTGTCTCTCTCGGCTTCCTGGGTGCATAGTTAGTGGCACGTAAGAGATTATGTCTCTTCGGCTGAGAAGCAGACAGTGGCCTTGCATATGAAGATGGTACCTTGCCAGTGCTCTGGTGGGCAGTGCAGGACAAGGCTTTAGCACGTCTCCAAGCATGTTGCTTGCTTGAGGCAGTGTAAGGGGGTTTTGCAATTTAATCCTGCAGTCACTTGATGCTGAATGTGACCATGGCTGTGGGACTGTATGGAGAAGACAGTATACTATTGGAACAGTAGAGATTCTAAAGAGATCATATGTTAGCTGCACACGTAATTGCATCAGTTAAATTATAAAATTATACTAATGATCAAATCTCCTTTGGATATAAATTGATAACTACCTTGTTTCATGAGAAAACTGCCTCTTGAGCAAGGAGCAACCTCAGCATCACAAATTGGTCTGTCCCTTTTTCTGGAACAGCTGTGTTCCCCCACCTTGGAATCATGGAAAAACAGGTTAATTTAGCTTTGGAAGGGACCTCTAGATGCATTTGGTTTAACCCCCTACTCAAAGCAGGACCAACTCTGAAGCTTGACCAGGTTGCTTAAAGTTATACTGCAAGATGCCAGAGGAGCCTAACTGACCCATGATTTTGATGCAAAGGCCAGACTTAAAGTTGTGAGAAGACGAACTTCTGCAGCTCTGTAGCCCTGAGTAGATAGTGCTTATCATGGACAACAATCTCCAAGACTTTCTCATGGTATGTTAGTGGAATCAGCCATCTAGTTTGCCAAGTTTTATGTCGCAGGAAGACTTCTAGCTAGGGTCAGATCAGCTACAGAGAGGCTCGCTTGACAGAACTGACTCTCAGTTCACTTCATGCTTTGGCTGATAAACAGATCTCCTACACAGTGCTGTCCTGGTCTTGCTGAATTTCTGAAACATATACCTTCCTGAGTCTCTGTTTTCCTCACCTGCAAATTTAGTCCATTTTTATTCCTTCTGTCTTGGCTCTGGCGCTCCCTAAAGCTGTTTGGGGTTTTTTTATGCTTCCCTTTTATGAATGCTGTGCTTAAATAGTATATGGCTAGCAAGCACACAGCTTTTGCAGATCATGATGTTCTTTATTTTCTCGCTGTGATTCATTTAGAGGCACTTTAAGGAAACATTTTCTTGCAAGTTCCTTGTGAAAGGAGATTGCTTTGGGTAGTTTCTTTATATTCAGTTTATCTTGACTTTTACACGAAGTGCAAACGTACATTGATAATACATGGAAATGGTCAAAATGAGAAATTAAAACTGCTTGCATATGTTTTTTGAAATGTGCTTCTGCTCTGAAAAGTAATTATATGAATTTGACGCGGCCTCACTTAGCTCATCTTCTCCCTGAGAGTCAGCTCTGCTGACATTAGTGGAGTGGTTACTGTTGTCAGAATGGTCTTCCCGGCTACTCTCTGAGAGACTGAATTAAATTTGAGATTTTATGCATCATCAGTAGATTATTTTTTCCCTGTAAATTCTAATTGCAGGAATACCTCAAGCACTCCCGTGCCTTCAGGATATGGTTGGCAGTACTGCACAAGTGTGACTGAGATCCTGATAAGCAAGTGAAATGACATGGATGGACAAGTTTACCAAAAACATAACTAAGAGAATTCTGCAGGGGTGGCAGATGGAACAAAGCTTTGGTGAATATGGATTGAGAATGTTTTGGCACCTATTACAGGTAAGAATGCCATGGAATTTCTTATGTGTCTGGATGCGTGGTGCACATACATACACCTCTGAATTTTTTTCTGATCCCATGAAGAATCACAGGGACGAGCATTTGGCCACATTGCTCATTTATTTTTAAAATCTGGCCATGAGTTTGTGCAAATTTAGGCTTACCAAGATCAGATTTGTCTTTTAAAAAATCAGAGGTTATTAGAGGAACTTCCTTTTCCCCTTGAAAGCTGCCGTCAGGTACCCCAGAATGGCTCTTGGCTTGGAAATGTATGACTTGAATTGTTAATTAGTGTTTAGGTTTGTACGTGAAAAGCTGATATTCTCTACCTCTCCGAAGGAAAAGAGGCCAATGACTGTTTTGGAACCAATCCATTTCCAGTCTGCTCTCTATTTCCACCACTGGTGCTCCTTCACTTGCATGTGAAATGAACCAGCTGTTACTGGATTTCACAAAAGAAAGATGCAGGCTCAGTGATTGTCAGAAGACTGTGTGTATTCCGATTTGCTTAGGCTTCTCCTTCATTTCAGCCTCCTCCACTTGCCTAAAGAAACTAAAATGTGTGAATTTAGAAGCACCATGATACCAGTATTCTCTCCCCGCATATAATACATATTCCTCTTTTTACTGAATCAGAAATATGGGATCAAAAACTCAGATATTTTTTGAGAATAGCATGCAGCTAAGGGGATTTTTTTTATGTAACAAGTAGTAACAATAAATATGATCGTAACACAGGTGCTTTTCCACAGAATATTGACCCTGAAGTAAGTGATAAAAAGAACTTAGTAAATTAATAGTATCAGAGTGGGGTGTGTCAGGCAGTACGCTGCAAGATGTATTAATGCTAATATTAAGAAAATACATTTTGTGTTTGTCCTTCTCCACGTATAGTTTCAAATCTTTCCATTGAAATCTTGCTGTAGAAATAAACCTGTTAAAGAATTTACTTCTGTGGCACAGCGTGCCTTAAAATTTAACCAAAAGTCAACGTGATAAAAAAATTGATCAGTTCAGTGAACACATTTCTTTTCCTTAAACGGAAATGTTCATTCTGAAAGAGCATGGCTTGTGAACTGGAGATCCAGGAAAGGAACAGACCTGCTAAAAGAATAACGTTTTGATGCAACAAGCTTATTTGCTTAACAGCTTTCTACTGCAATTAACATATGCGGCAAATGCGTTTATTTAATGTGACAGTCTACTCAAATAACCTTCTTTCAAGAGTGGGATTATATAATCTGGAAACAGCAGAGTTACACTGAGATTAAAATTATTGAATGTCTTGTGTATCCAAAATGCCAGCAGCACTGCCTCCTCCTTTTCTCTGTGCTTCATGCTGACTTGTAAATGATCTGCTTCGGCTCTGCTGTCCTTAAATTAATGAACTGTCTGAGAGTGCCGTTCAGCATAGAAAGAGAAACTGAAAGAAGCCCCGAGGAAGAGAGCTGGTGCAGCAGCAGTACTGAAAGTGTTTGACCTCATCAGGCTTTGTGGGTTGGCAGTGGCATTGGTCCTACAAGACTGAAACTAAGAGGATGCTAATGGCAAGGCATAAAAAAAGTGATGAGATTTATGGTCAGGGATCAGCCAGTCCCTCGGGCTCGGCTAATCAGTGGTCAGCCCATGTTCAGGTGGCTCTGTTGAGACCACTTTCTCCTGAGAAACATGCTGGGGACCTTCCAACCAGAGAATTGGCTTGGGCTGGAGAAAGGGACACAGACAGCGTGGTCTACTGCCCGCTGCAGAAAATGCCACGTGGGGCGTCCTGAGCAGGGTATGGCTGCAGGTCCCAGCAGCCGCCCTCAGGTGGGCACTGTAAGCACGACTTGGACTTGAACTGCTCTTTCCAGGAATCGCTCTGCTCCCTTCATCCTCCACAACAGTGTTTAAAAAATACACAAGTTGTTTCTTCCTCATGTTGTGAAATAAACAAATAAAAGGGGAGGGTGGTCTGATACGTGTTAGCTAATGGGTAAACAGAAATTACTGGCCCAGTATGCGTCAAGGGTGGGGAATCGGCACGGACAGGGACACATCAGATGGCAGCCAGCAGAGCACTACCAGGAGCAAGGAAGGTGATACAAGCCTCAGAGCAACTGAGACTCCTAAGCCCCTGGAAAAAGATAGTGGGGTTGCTGCTCCCTCACCCGGTAATTGGACGACTTTAATTTCTATTGATTTAATTGACTTGGCCCCCAGAGCAGCCAGTCTTTGAGCTGCTGCCTTGTTGTTTGTCCTTAGGGGAGAGGGGTGCTGTGGGCTTCTTCATAGGCTGGAGTACCCTGAAGTAAAGTCAGAACACTTCAGAAATCATCTATGAAAACAAACTTCTCCCTGCACCTGCTTAGAGAGAGGAGCAGGTGAAACCCAAAGCTGGTGATGGTTCTACTCTGCATGCCGTTAAAAGGCTTCAGAGTCATACAGAGCTCAAGCGCGCCCTCACTGCTAAGCCAAGAGACAGTCTCCAGTTTCAGTTAATTTTAGAGCTGTAACAAATTCCTCTTCCCAATACCTCCAAATGTGGGGATTGATGAAGAAAAGGGTTTTTCTCGTGACTTCAGAGTCTGGTGTTCTCTGTTTCTAGCACTGCCAAGGTGGTTAGCTGTTTCACATAGTTGCATATCATTTTGGTTTTCCGTTCTGAAACCTATTCTGCTCCACGGCTTTTTATTGAAACAGTAGCTACATATTTCAGAAAAGAAAAAAGTTTGTTCTGGGTATTGGTATGAGCAGCTGCTGAATATTAGAAAATAAAAAGCAAGGCCGAATGGACAGACAATCTGGAGACTAGAGGGTTTAGACAACTATACGAAAAGCAGTTGATTTTTCACTAGCTTATAATTCAGAATTATGAAGGTCATGGTGGTACAGGATCAGGCAGATCAGTGCACATTCTGAAACAGTCTCTTTCTGTGCGTTAGCCTGCATCAGCCCACCACAGAATCTTTCTCCTTGCAAGAAGTTTCATAGGAGAACTGCAGAGTGCCCTTAGAGCAGATGCAGAGTAGCTCAAATCTGCTCTGCACAGCAGAGTGCCCTCTGAGCTGATGTCTGTTTGTACTATATAGTTTTGGCTAGAATAAGCACACGGAAGACTTTTTAAATTATTCTGATGATTTGGGAATGGAAGTGATAAGGTACTATTTGATATAGTCATGACTGCATTGAATGTCAAGTGGCACACTGCTTTTAACCAAGCGAGTTTGTATAATGTCTTTTGTGCCCCATATAATGCAGGAAGGCACTTCTCTGCTTTTACTAGTTTACTGCTTTCTCTCTCACATGAAGATATTCCTAATATTAAAGTATTGCTAATTTACAAATGTCATGAAAAGAATTCATCCAGAGTTGCTTCAGAGAGAGGTGTTGAAAATCATCAGTGTGGTCCTAAGCAAGGCACGAAATAATACCCTAGAATATTGCCCAAGGGGCTGACCTAGCTGAATTGAAAATTTAACACAGTAGTTGTTAACGAATTTGGGGATTGTGATGCCAAACTCATTTTGAAACATTTGAATCTTTGGCAGTGCTGGAAAGCAAAGTAAATCAGCTGTATTCTGGTGGCTTAGAATCAGTTTCTGTATCATAAATTGCCTCGGAGATTACAGGAGAGCAGTCTGCAATACAGTGTGTGCTGCAGTAATGGGTAATCCTTGCTGGTGGTTCAGGAACACTCCTATAGGGTCTAGTTATCATCTGAGTAAATTATTAGATTTTTAGAGTATGAGAAACTTCCTGACCATATTTTCTTAACCCAGCTAGGAACACAAGGCAGTAATCGAGCTGAAAGTCATACTTTCCCCTCATGGGTACAATATGGGGAAACTGAACAGGACTGTTTTGGGGAGTTGCAATTCTGCTTTGTATTGGAGAACAGGACTCAGGAGTCTGTATAGGAGAGGGAAACCTGTGTGTGAAGGAGCCCATACCATTGATCCCTGATAGGTGAAGCTGGGAACATGTCGTCTAGCTAGGTTGCTAGTTCCCCTCCTGCCCTTCCTATTTATTTATGTTGGATTGAATTTTCTCCTTTACTTAAATGGAGGGAATGTTATGCTGTTTGTTTCCATCAGCTTGTCTGTTCTACTGGGCTATTTTACCCCTTTCCCAGCTATATATTTCCCAGTTCTTATATCTAACCAGGTAGTGCTCTCTGTTGCTCTGTTTGTTCAGTGCTTCGCACAGTGTGCCCCTATTCTCGGTTACCTCTTAGGACCCACACCTGTAAAAGTTACAATTTCTTAACAGTAGTCATGTTTGAGGATGCCTAAGGAGGATTTTCTACAGCCCACTGTGAAGTACACTGACTACAACCTGCTCACTCAGGAGCACGCTGCGTAGACCTATCTGGAACTGTGAGGAACAAGGTTAGGAACCAGATCCTTTCCCTTCTTATCTGGCAAAAAAAGCGCCCCTTTTCTTTGGTCAAGCGCTATGCTGGCAGAGGCTCTGTTTTAAGCACCTTCCAAGAGTGATTGTGAAACATCTAGACACCACAGGATCTGTCACTTTATTTTTTTTCTGAGAGTCTGGGAAACTCCTTGAGACATCCCCAGCCCTGGAAAACTTCCAAGTATTCCTAAGAGAGTATAATGAGGCTTTAACTCTGAGGCATTACATTTTCAAACGTGGAGGAGGCTGTTTCCATTCTTGCCAGAGGATTTGGCAGTCAGTGCATCTCATTGGGACTATCACCATTTCAATTTGAGGATGCAAAGCCTTCTTCCAGTGTGGTCTTTGAAATATGGGACATGCAGATGGGCAACGTGGAAAAAGCTTTTGCTAACAGCTAGAGGATGAAGAGAGCAACCAAAGAATTCATTTCTTAGTCCCATTCTCCCCACATTATAAAAATGACTGAGTTGCTAACTGGTGTTGCCTGTTGCCCAGAGAGCGCCAGGTCACCTCTAAGGGAGTAATGTTGTCTCTTCTACATGCTAAACTTGCAGACTCTTCAGGCTACAGCACCCGAATTTCCCTCAGGTGTACTGAACATTTCAGGTGATGATTGACCGCTCTCCCTGATATGTGTATGATTATTAGTCTCTTCTCTGCGTGCTATTCAGCGGACAGCACTGCTCATAAAAAGCAGATAGGAGCAAGTTGGGCTGCTGCCCCTGGTGAGTAAGAGAGAGGATGGGCTGATTGATGACCCTTGGCTGTTTTCTGATGTTGCAGTTGTTTTTTATGATGTCATTAGGAGGCTATAGTCACATTAAGGAATCCCTCATGACATCATAAAGGACTTGATATTTCACTAATGTTATTTCAGCAGAGTGGAGCTCTGGCATTTTATAGTCTTTGCGTTCCCTACAGAATTAGGAGTTGTCTAACTACAACCTGGAAGAAATGCAAAAATAGTCAAATGCCGACTTCAAAAGTTATGGTTGAGGAATGCTAATATATTTGGCTCTTCCGGAGCTCACAGCACCTTTAGGTGGAATACATGATGTGTTTATAAAAGATGCGATCAGTGAATACATATCCTCATGCAAAGGAAGAATCACACGTGCCTTCCACTTTTTGGTGCACAGACACACACAGAAAAAATATTTTTGCTGGACACTTTTTGTGTTGGCATGAGACATAAACGGGCCATAGGACAGCACCATGGCACCATGTGGGCTTTGGCATAAGAAGACATGAGATCAGGAGAACACTGACAATAGAGCCAGAAGCTATAATTTCCTGACATAAGAGAGGAATGCTAAACCCTGTACTGAGAAGAGACACTATTTTTAAGAGCTTGGTATAGGTGGAGAAAGCACTGTGAGTGCTGTTGCCAACTGGACCGTAAGAGGGGTATGTGAGGACTGAGGTTGGTCAACCTTATTGAGTGTCACCTCGCAGTGCGAGAGCTCAGCCTCTTCATTGCAGTAACACAAACATTCCCCAGGTGAAAGTGCTGTTAGTTAAGGATAGGAGACTGCGAAAGGAAGGAGGAGAAGGTTTGTGTACCAAGGGAGAAATCAAATTACCGTTTGCTTTACTGTAGTGTTAAGGGATCCCTCTCCGTGGCTTTATGTGGGTCTCTCCTGCCTTCCTTTCCTATTTCCTATATAAATACCTTAAATGAATGGTACCTTAATCTGACCCTGAGCTGGAAATACAGCTCTGGTTTTACCTTAATTTGCTTTGTGTTCTCTGAGAGTTCCCAAAGCAGAGGAACTTATTTTTAAGTACATTTCTATGAATTTTGTGCTCTTCTCTCTGGTTACTCCAATATGTATGTACTACACAGCAATAATAATCTTTACTGCATTGTTATAAGATTTTTTATTACTTCTTATCTGTGACTTTGGAATAGTACCTGGGAAACCAGCTAAGTGGCAGAGCACCCAAAGCCCCACTGAACGGCAATGGGAATTGGACCTTTACCTTGCACAGATGCTTTCAAAAATCCTTGCTGTTTACTGTAAAATCCCCCTTGAAACAGGCTTTAGGCTGCTAACTGTTTTAAAAGCTGTTTAAATTTTTACCCGTAATGACAGGCAGAAAACTCCAGAGTCTAAAAGACTGCCATATGGATGTTAATCTGAAATGAACACTGTCTTATTTCACATAGCAAACTATACAAAATAAAAATCTCCCTCTGAGACCCCAGCTGGATTTGCTGTGGGATCCTTTTTGGCCAGAATCCACCTGCATACTAAAAATTCAGTAAGCTAGAATGCTGAGGGGGTTTCCCTCCAGAGAAGCTACTGCAAGTACGAGTATGTAACACCTCAAAATTATTTTACAATCAGCTAATTGGACTGTTTGGTATGAGGCACAAGCATTTTCTGAAATATAAGCCAAAAAGTTAAAAAAAAATCAGGGCAAAAGTTAGTCTGCTAAGAAGAGGCTTTCACATTCGTAAAGAGAGACTGGGGAGTTCGGGGTCTGGGAGGCACTGTCAGATGCCAAGTTACAACAGTCAGTGACCAAGCGGTTGCTTTCAGTTTGTTCTGAGCGCTGGACGGGAAGCAGATAGACTCGAGGCTTTTCTTGATTTTCAGCATAAGGAAAATTAACTTATAAATGCGCCTCTCATTAGAGGAAACATCAGAGAAGGCAGAACGGAGAGACCTGAACTCCAGAGGAGAAGGGGGAAAAAGCTGAAGGGGGAGTGGGAGTCCCTCCTTGTACTCCACACTCTGAGAAAATAATGGAAAACCCTTCGCCTTCCTCATTGCCTTTCTTTCGTCTGGAAGCTTAGGTCTCTTTGGTACTTTTTCAAGGCAATTAAATGAATTATGTTCCTTATGCTGACAATCAAGTAAAGCCTTGACTTTCTTGATTCCAGAATGTATATTTAGGAATGCTCAGTGCCACTGCTCTGCAGGTGAAAAAACTGCCTAAATTCCTTTCTATCTAGGGTTAGACATTTTACCCATGTTTTACACTCTTCTCTGAAGTTTAAAGCCTTAGTTACATTTTTCTTAGCTGGCAGATTGTTTAACATGTTTAAGGAATAAATAAAATTGGCATTTTCTCTGTAGCTTACTGAAGCAGCATATTCCTTTTTGCCTTTTCTTCCAAGACCATCCTTTTCCTAGTGTATGTCAGTACAGGAGGAGAATAACCAAGGTGTTTGGGGGGAAAAGGGGAGGGGGAAGAACATTAAGTGACATTAAATCAAAGATAATTATCAGCTGTCAGTCAGTGAATATCACAGAGCCAGAGCAGCACTCAGTAGGGGTCTGCCTGTCCAGCCTTACTTACTTTTCCTTCAGAGTTCGCAAAAGGTGTAATGTTTGTCTTTAAACAACATAATTTATTACCAGGTTGTTGTGGCTTAACCCCAGCCGGCAACTAGGACCACGCAGCCACTCACTCACTCCCCCCCATTCCCCAATAGGGTAGGGAGAAGAGGGAGAAAAAGGAGGAAAAAAACCTTCTGGGTTGAGATAAAGACGGCTTAATAGCACAGAGGGAGAAAAAGGAGGAGAAAAACCTTGTGGGTTGAGATAAAGACGGTATAATAGCACAGTAATGGAAGAGGAAGGAAAAAAAAATCATGTAAAAGAATATACAAAATAAAGTGATGCAATGCAATTGCTTTCACCACCCGATGACTGATTGCCCAGCCCGTCCCGAGCAGCGATGGCAGATTCCTGCCCCCCGGCCAACCCCCATTTATATACTGAGCATGATGTCTATGGTATGGAATATTCCTCTGGCCAGCTCGTCCTGTCTATGTTCTCTCTCGGTGTCTATGGGAAGCTGAAAAAGTCCTTGACTTAAAATAAACATTACTTAGCAATAACTAAAACAGTATGTGCTATCAACATTATTCTCATACTAAATCGAAAACACAGCAGCTACTAGGAAGAAAATTAACTCTGTCCCAACTGAAACCAGGACACAGATGAATCTGGAATTTTAATACAAAGCTCCATTTGAAGAATGACACCACCTTTCAATAGAACAGTATCTCTGATGATGCATCATTTATCCTTTCCATTTCGATGCCCCGGCCTCAGCATCCAGTATTGCAGCAGTTTTTTTCTTCTCCTGCTTGGAAAGAAAAATATTTTTATAATTTTGAAGAGGTTACTGTCACTGACATTATTAATAGAGCTATGTTATTAGATTACTTTATATACACCATCTATAATATTTGTCCTTTTTTAACGTGCTTGACATAAGAATCTCAGTGAGAGACCCTGGTGTAGCATCTGCATTTCAAGAGGACTTCAGTACAAAACCTGTAAGGAGACGTTAATTTGTTCTAGATGAGAGGGAAGAGGAATGGGAATCCTTGTTTATGTTCAGTGAGGACTAAATGTGTCAGCTGCCTCTGAACCCTTTTCTTAAGTATAACGTGTTCCCAGTATTATGTTTGACCAGTTCCTGTCAATGAACTGTTCTTTTCAATAAAATTCTAGGGTATTATAGAACTTCCACTTTGTGTTGGATTTGTGCAGCCAAGCAAAAAGCTGCATAAAAAGGCATTCTAAATACCAGAGGACAAAAAAAAAACCCTATTGTTTCTACTAAGTTTCAAATACTTGAATTTGCTCCTGCGTAAGAGGTTGTTTGCAGGATCTTTGTGCAAGATCAGGTACCTCATCACAGACGTTCCTTGCAATACTGGAGGTTATGCCACATTTTCTTCAGGCAGCCCTGCCTGTGGCTTCGAGTCCTGTCCTTAGATCTGAAGAAGGGAGGAAAAGCAGGCAATGTGCATGCATTTCAGAAGCATACCAGTAGCTCAAGGTACCTGAGATCTTGCTGAGGAGACTGTCCTTCCTCGGTCCTTGTGGTCCTGAGGCCATCTCTCTCTGCTTCTCTGGCAGTGCCCCGCTCATCACACTACCACTAAGCCTGTGGCCCCTTGACAACCATAACCCCCAAGGCAGCAGATTTTAGTTCTTGTCAAGGGTGCAAAAATGTCTGTCTGAGAGCCTCCCATCTGCCGTTATGCCGACTGCCAGCTTGCGCGTGGTTGTGCATGGTTTGAGCTCAACAAGAGTTGCCTGTGAATGGCACAGTCACCGAATAACAAACCCACGCCCCAGAGGCTGTCCCTCGCTCTTCCCTGCACTGACACAAAGCTCCGGCTTTGCATCAGACGTGAAAGGGCCCCAGGGGATGGTGGACACTGCAGTGTGGTCTGGTATTCTCCTCTTGCGGTCAGTGACTAGTTTTGCCTGCAAGTAGGCTACGCGTGTCTCAGGCATTGCTCACCACTCCTGCTGCTCTGTTCTCAGTTGAGGCCAGTCCCGTCTGTGTGGTACCGCAGTCAGCTGGATGGGGTACTGCAGGTAGATTGGGACCTCAGATAGCAGGTGAGAAGCAGGGGGACACAACCCCCTGATGAACAAACAATTTTAATTTTGTGCATTAACAGTGTCGTGTGCAGCGAAGATGAATACAAGGGAGAGTCCTCAGAGGATGTTCTGGCACTTGCCATTTCCCAGGGTCATTGGTGGCTTTGTGACTCTTTTTTAAAATGTATAAATCACTGATTAAATGTCTGTTTGCCAGGCTGCACCACCCTGGACGTGCCTGGAGATGTCCCAAAGGAGGAGGTGGGAAAGGGGGAGGGGGAGAGTTGCCTGCAGCCTGGGATAGTTATCTGTTTGCTTTGAACAGAGCAACCGATCTACCTCTGGGGTTTTGCTTTCACACAAGTTCATCCAGTTCACCTACTTATACTGCTCGTTATTAATAGAATTGTTAGCAGGTTCACTCCACAGCTTGTAGGGAAGGTGTGCACATGGGTGGCACCTGAAGACAGAAAGTATCTGATTATATCTAATACTTATTTGGCTCATCTTCCCAGGTGTGCTGTTCCACAGATAATAAACCAGGCAACTTCACAGAGGGAGGTACAGGCACACCCTCGCTGTGGGCTCCGGCTGTATTCCAGCATCGGCTAACAAGTGGGCTACCCTTGCCGGTGAGGAGTTAGGGCTGTGCCTGCATATACAAGGGAATATCGACATGGATGCTGTGACCTGCAGAAATGGCACAGGTGAACAGATTTGTCACTGAGAAGTAGGTCTTCAGAGGCACCCGTGTTCTCAGCCGAGCGCTGACATTGAGCTGTCTTCTTATCTGCGGACACATCCTTCCCTTTGTGCGTCCCCTTTGTCCCTGACTTCTGGCCCTTTATACATAAGCTGATCATGGCACGACTTGCTTTCTGTAGTGTAGTACAGCGAGATGTGGCTGCAGCATGGGTATATTTACTTGAATTTGCTTAAGCATACCTGCTTAGGTGCCAACAGCTGCGTAGATGCTGTGTGTTGGAGCAGAATGTCACGTAACAGAACTCAGATCTGATGTGTGCGTATGGGGAATGGATCATGCACACCGTTCATGATGACCGGCTGCTCGGGGTCTTAGCACGTACAAGGAGGAGGAGGTCTCTCGTGGACCTGAGCGCAGTTGGCTGAGCTCTCCGCTCTGTGATACGTTCTGCGGCATCTGTGGTCTTCCTCTGGCAGTCAGGCTGAGCACTGATACTGAGAGGTCAGGTCCAAGATTTCATCTGGAGGCAGTTGAAGAAGAACAGAAAGGAAATAGAGGGAACTAGATGACCTTTAAATGTCCCTTCCAACCCAAACTATTCTATGATTCTATGAAAGAAGGTCTCCTAAAACAATCAGACTTCCCTACCTCTCAATGTTATGACAACAGTACGTGGACTTCTTCAACTGCATTCCACTTACAACCTGCTACACTACGTCTAGAAATGAACATATAAGGGTGAGCAGTTCATTATTACTGAATGCTTCCTTCTGCCCTCACATGCAGATAGTGATCTTGATTTAGCTGTTCAGCCATGGAAGCCTTTGAACTCAGACCTAGCAGAGAGAGGGCTGAATCTTTTCCATCTGATTCATATCCAGAGCTGCTGCTATTTACTCAAGCCTCTTGGGTGGAGACATTGGGCTGGAGAGCTTGTGGGAACAACTCCCTTCAAGTTCTAGCTGCAATCTGAAAGCTGTGGTGTAGGAAGAAAAACAGGGTAACCAGCCTGTCTTCAAAGTGAGCCTTTCTTCTCCCCAGAGCAAGTGTAGTTCTGACCCTATTTAACACCAGCGCTCTCACACAGAACGAAAGGTTAGTACATGCAGTGTTTCAGGCTCGTAGAAGAACAACTTCTCTGCTTGAGTAGAGCAGGTACATGTGTTTAATAAGCACTTTCTTCAGTACAATTACAGTACAGGTGGCAGGTGATTCCTTTTTGCATCTGCACTGCCAAGTTTTCATGGCAGTCTTGACATTTTTGCAATGGTAGCTTTAGCAGTAGCACGTGCTCCATGCACTGAGCGGCCCTGCAGCAAGTTAGTGCTTCCAGGTCTAGCTCAGAGTGGGCTGGAGACCTCTGGCCAGGGTAGCACTGTTTTAGCTTGTCAAGACAGCTTCATTAGAATTTTCATTGCAAATTGAGTGCATGAAATAAGTTTGGCTTCCAGCCTGGTGACTTGTCTCAGTCACCTATGCTTTTAGCCTGTGTTCAGGATGAGCAAGAATGTCTTACTCAGTGGTAATCATGTCATCTTGGATTTTTAAACCTCGCCTTTATTCCTGGCAAACCAACACCTAATTAGTTTGATAGTATTAAATGCACTGGATATTTATGTGTTATCAGTTATTAATGTCTGTTGCTGATATATGATTCTATTTCACTTGAACAAAGCACCTTTTGCACTCTAGATGAAACAGACATTACTTTGCTTAAGTACTGGGCAGATGGTAGCCTGATAGTCATTCGTCTGCCCCTAGAAAGCATAGCACTGGTGGACCAGTCTCTTGGGCAATGCCTTTTTGTGCCTGGTAGTCAAGGACTGCCGGCTCTTGGTATATCGTTCTCATACATCTTTGGACGTGAGTTTAGAAGGTGTTGTGGGAGCTCTTCAGACTAACTGTATTATATAGACTTGAGGACTATGGTTGTAATATCCATGAACAGGGGGAAAAAAAGGGCAACACACACAGATTAATGTACCTGTCGCATAGTCAAAAAAACCTGCTCAGAACAGATGCAGCACAATGGCTGTTTCCTAAATGTTCATGGGCAATTGGCTCAGTGCAGATGTGCCGCAGGGTGGCAGAGAGTACTCCATGAACAGTGGTTCGGGAGTTCTTCAGGACATAAAGCAAGTCCCTTTTCCAGTGGAATTTTTTAATGCGCCTGGATGTATAATAACAATAGGGTTGTTTTGTAAAAGACAGGAGTTCAACCAGATAAACTTTACAGTAAAAGAAACATTAAAGCGTATTTATAGTGCCACGCTCTCCTTTTTACTTATGAAACCTTGGTATAGTTATCTTTTGTTTAGAAATCATTAGTCCCAAACTGGGCTCAGATGTTTCATCTCCTTTTTGAATTACGAGCAAGAAAAAATAGTAGAGCAATGATACCCCTGAAGTGATGGCTTTACAGCTTTAATCTAATAAATGTATGAGCATTTCCAGGGACTCCCTACTACAGCACCTGAAATCCTGCATTTTAAGGGTTTTCCATTTGATATTCTGTTCCCTCCTGCTAGTGTGGGTCTCGTTTTTCCAACTCTGTAGTGTTCAGTACATAGAAAAGCAGTATCAATAAGTCTTAGTGCTTGTTATGTCAAATGAAATTGAATTAATGTCTCCTGAGCTGTTTGTTGGTTATGGTTGTCTTGTGCTGATGAGATGCTCACTGATAGCGGAGTAGGAGGTCCCTATTTGTGGCTTCTCCTGTCGTGTGTGAGGCCTCACCTTTGCTTTGTTTTCTGTGACAGAAATAACCAACACATTGATGGGTTTTCCTCAAACCTTGTATTACAGGTGATAACTTTCTATTGAGCTGCCTTTAGTTTTTGTAGGCTTCCAGGAAGCAGTGGTAGATGTGGAATCGTGCAACGTGTCAGAGGTAACACTCTGTTTCAAATCTAAATCGTGCTCCTCTTTCCCACTGGCAGGTGGGTAGGAAAACTCCTGAATTGGCATTTGCTGTTTGTCAGTGTTGCGCTCCCTGACAGAGTCAGACTGGTATTGGCTCTTTTTCTCCCTCCCTCTTAATTAATTTCGCCTGTGCTGAGCAAGCGGGCTCCAGCAGGCTCGCTGCCGTGGACTGATCTCCCCGTCTCCCTTTGATGTGTCTCCTGAGAGGGGCAGGGCACGCTGGAGAAACTCATCAGAGAGACCTGCTATTGCTTATTTTCATGCTGCCTTGGGCAGAGCTCTTCTCTGTCCTCTACTCTTACATTATTTCTCTTTCAAAAGCAACTACGTCGTCATAATACAGCGGGCGTTTCTCAGTCCTGTGAGCTGTGGGAAGCCCAGGGCCCACTCGCTCCCTGGCCGCGGCAGGAGCCGGCGCACGCAGAGCACCGTCTGCCCGGGACGGTGCCGGAGCCCCAAGGCTGTGCCTGGCTGCCGAAGGCGCTGGGCACGCGT
Source organism: Anarhynchus alexandrinus (assembly GCA_008711295.1). NCBI lineage: Eukaryota > Metazoa > Chordata > Aves > Charadriiformes > Charadriidae > Anarhynchus > Anarhynchus alexandrinus. The sequence continues at coordinate 306,884 of VUYV01000252.1, forward strand.
GGCCCCGGGGCGCTGACAGCCGAGTCCATGAGTCCACGGGCACGGGCTGGTGCCGGACTACGTGCCGCTCCAGTTAGGCCGGCGTGCCTCTGCCAGCCCCGAGGCGCCTCGGCCCCCGCTGAGGAGTTCCTTCTCTCCCACACTGACCTCCTGCTCTGCGGCAGCCGCTGTGCTGCCCTCAGGCCGGCCTGCCCGCGCTGCAGCCAGGGCGGCGCTCTCCCCCGAGGGCTGCGGCCCTGTGCCGGCGAGGAGGGAGCCGGCAGAGCGTGGCGCGGGAGCTGGCGGGGGCGGAGGGCGGGCAGGGTGGCGGGAGGAGGCGCGTTGGTCGGGGAGGGCAGCGGCCTGCGGCGGAGGGACCTGCGGCCTGCGAGGTCGGCTGCTTCGAGCTGGCGTTTGCCGGGCGCTGTCAGGGACTCTGCTGAGCGCTGGCTGCTGACACGGGCACGAGAGAGCGCGGAGAGCCCTCGGCGCGGCTCGGTGTGCGCCTGCCTGCGCGCCCCGCAGACGCCGCTCTGCACTCGCGCGTGTGCGGCTGCAGCCCGACCCGTGGGGCGCTTGTTTTCACTGCAGCAAAACAAGTAATCACAGCTCCTCACGTTTTGCCGTATTTTCTCTCTGTCTCTGTCTCACTCTTTTCTTCTTCTTTTTTTTAAATATTGCCAAGTGAATGTTAGATTTCAAATGCCCTCATTATTTAGATTTATTCATGAGATTCCCACTTGGTATTTCTGTATCGTAAAAACAGTTTGCGAATACTTCATAGTAAATTTTTTATGTGAACTTTTCAAATTTACTTTGTATTAATTAATTATTTAACTTTTGTAAAGTCTGCCTCTTCCCTGACTGGACAGAGGAATGCAAGTCAGCTGTACAATATGAAGTGTCAGGAGGTGCTGGGCCTTGTGCGATGTGCTCTATGTGGTGTGGTGTAGGGTAGTTTCCCCCTGTTTTTCTCTATTGAATAGTACAATAAATATGCTCGCTGACCTTGTTAGTGAACAGGCTGGAGTACCCTGAGGCTCTGCCATAGCATACACTTTTCTTGTCTTTTTAATTGAACTGCCAATTATATATTTTAGTGAAAGAACTAGAGGTAAACAAGCCACAAATCTGGTGAAGGAAAATGGTCACTGAAGCCGCATTTGCTAAAGCACTTATTACCTCACCTTTTGTTATCTCTCTCTGGTGTTTACAGGCCTTTCTATGGGTTTTCTATACCTACTGCAGCTGTGGGAATTCCCATATTCTTATCCTGCTTTCAGTTTGTTCCTCTCATCTGGCCAGGCCTTCGAACACCCCTCTTTAGCTGGTCTCTAAGGAATAATTGTTGAGTGCCTCTGCTTTGGGCACACCTCAGCAGTGCCCTACTACGTATCCAGATAGCAAGTGCTGGTTGGAATATTTACTCTGACCTTGTAAAACTGGCAGGAAAAAAGCAGGGAGTGGGCACTGGGCCTCGTGCAGTGCAGCCTAAAAAAGCAAGTCTCACGGGGCTCTCACTATATCCTCACATCTTGTTCTCATTCTCGTGCTTGCGATGGTCCTGGCCACAAAATATTTTCCTCAGTTCCCATCAGTATTAGTTTTGCAAGGAGAGCTAAGAAAGCTGACAGGGGACAGCAAAGGAGGTGAGGAGCCGGGGGAGAAATGGATCGGGGAGTTGGGCAAGGAACTCGGAGAAGGGCTGGGTCCTTGCTCCTGTTGCAAGATGTTAATTTGTGATGCTTTTGGCAGCTCTGAACCATTGTGAGGAAGCCTATGGCAAAAACAGCTCAGTGATTGCTGGCCATCTGCTATCAAAAAAATCTAAAGTGGCAGCATGACTTAAAGAACATGGGGTATTTTTGGTCCAACTGATCTTTTACTGAATCCACCGGAGACCATGAAAGAGCTGCTTCTCCAGCTGAAAGATATTTGCTCTGCTTAAACGCTACCCACCTGTGTAGCTGCACAGAACATGTGTTGAATGCATTCCTGCCGAGGTGGGAGCTCCAGTCCATGCCACCCACTGCCAACAGATTCAGTGGTGCAGTATGGTGCACGCTCACTTGTCAACGTTCTCAGCAGTATTGGCATGCTGAAGCCACAGGGACTCCTCTCCCCTTTGTGCTGTGATTTGGAGGTGAAGTAGTTCAGTATGCAAAGTGAAATCTCATACTTCATCAGGATGATGCAGCCCTGTATCCATAGAAAACCTGTTTCTGAGAGCTCATGTTTAAAAACATAGGCAAATGGATCATTAGCTGTTATAATTACATAAGTCTGCTGCAGCAGTTACTCAAACTTTTTGCAAGGCAGCAACAGAAACATAAAACTGGTTATCAAAGATCATGTTTAATAGAAAGAAACCTTTTCCTTAGAGTGGTCGGTGCTTTGCTCAAGCCCCAGCTAGCGCAGAGGAGACAGGTCAGCCTGCATTATTCCACAGTCAGAGAACAGGCTGAAACTTTCTGGAAGCAACAAGCCATACTGAGAAAACAGAAAAGATGGCCAGGCTATGGATGGCAACTAAAAGAAGCCTTTTTAAAGGGTCCTTGTTCCCAGTCCCCAAGAGGATTCAGCTGAAGGGCATCCAGGTCAACCAGGTACTTCTAGCAGGTGTAAACAGAGCCGTGGGTTTTGATCCTCTCTGCACTGATGTGATCCATACATGCACTTAGAGCTGCCTCAGTGCCACATATGGATCATGAGAGCCAGCCTCTGTAGGTGTTGGCAGCAAGGTAAGCTTTTCTTAGTTAAGAAGAATCTGTAGAAAACCTACCCCACACCCATAAACACTCCAAAACCTTCCAGCACTTCACGGGAGATCTGACCGCTCTGCCGTCAGTCTGAAGTACAAAATATGTTTTACTTGGGAGTTCAGGGAAAGAGAGTGATTCTGACAAAGTTGTATGGGAAGAACACTAGCCAAGACCACTGCTCTGGGCTGTGCTGACCAGGTGAACTGGATGTATTTATAAGCTTCAGTTTGTCTCAGTATATTAATCTGAGGTAAGGACTTGATCGTGCTTTTCACTCTGTCCCCCCTGACAAATGTTCTCTCATACAGTGTCTGACCAAGCTGAAGTTCCCAAAGACATGAAGGTCAGTTTAGCTGAACAGATCATCAGGGCAGCATTAAAGGGTTAATTACAGTTCACGCTTAATATAGATCTATCTTAATATAACTATTCTGATAAAAAACTTTCCGTGTCTGCACCCTCTGATCCACATCTCAGAGTTTTGTACAGCTATCAGCAGGTGAGCGGAGTTGCTCTATGAGAACTTCAGAGGTATAATTTTGCAGGACCAACATACAAGTACATTATATATAGTGCATTGTGTCATTTAACTGGGTGCAAACTGCCATGCCATGGTTCTTTGAAATGTACCGTGGAATGCTTCTTCCTTTACAAGTAGAAAATATTTGAAATCTAAAATCCAGCCTACAGAATGGTGTGGTATAGTAGAGGAAGTGAAGTTGGTCCCTTGCCCTTTGTGATGGCAACTCTGAACACACAATGGGGAACTCTGTCTATTCAGTTCTTTGTATACAGCTGAGTATTTTACAGAGCATGTTACAGACTTCACAAAAAATGCTCAAGAGTCACTCACCTATCTTGGGGTTCATCCTGCAGTTGTGACTTACCACAGGATAATATTTCTGTTATCATCTGCATAATGTCACTGGCAGCTTGGTTTGGTCAAGTTTGTCTCTTCTGGAATGAGTGCTTCTGCTCTTGCTAAAAGAACACTAAGTGTTAATGTGGTTTTGGTCTTTCCCCACCTGTTTAGTTGGCAGGAAGTTGCAAAGATGCTCAGATGGCCATAGAAACAGCCTAGAGGTAAAATGTTGGCATTTTATTGTAAATTGCCCCAGAGAGCCCATTTTCAAAAGCTAGTTTCTGGACGATGTTGAGGCAGAAGCTCCCAGGGACAGATTTGACTCCTTAATTACTGTTCCCGCTTTCTGCCACCCATCTACTTCTTCGTGTGAGTTCTTGATACTTGGGCTGCAAGCATGCCATACGTTAGTTCAATACAAGGGCCTTCCAGCTTAAGCACAGACATTGCCCAGTTTTCATTTTAAAATGAAAGAGAATATTATTTGCACATCAAATATAACATTCTCCACGGCTACTACTTGGGTAGTAGGGAAGGGAAAGAAAGGGCAACAAAGTCTGCCTGACCAGATTGCCTGAGTCATGAATATTCACCATTAAAATGAGAAGACCTGGAGTTTTCATAGCAACTCCACCCACCAAACTGAAATAACTGTTACAGCCTTTGCCAATAAAATGCCAAATGAAATGGATAGAAAATGAAGCAATGTAGATTGTGCGAAGTGGCTGTTTTCCACTCTGTGAATTTAGTGGATAGAGGTCTCCAGCAGCAAAAAGCAGCTCTAGGTATTGTGGTCAAATATTCTTTAGCAAACACTGAATATGGAGAATGTGCATGATCTGGACTTTTATTGCCATTGCCGGCACCCGTACGCTGCGCTCTGAGCACCATGTGGGCACTCTAGCACAGACTTTTCCTGGGGCTGAGTTGTTTTATATGACTGTAGTAATCCTCTCCTGCTAGCTCTGCTTGCTTTCCATGTCAATTCTCTTGTATCAAAACACCTAAAAATCCTTCACTGCTGGTTTTAATTACAAGCGAGTTAGCTGCTTCTCTCCATGTAATTACTAAAATGAATGGGGAAAGCAGAGATGAGAGAGTGTAAATGCTCTTCACACAGAAATGCAATTACGTCTGCGGGCATCTTTCCAACTACTCCGTATGTTATGTAAAGTTTTGTGTATGTATGTATGAGTTAATGAGGATATATATGTTTTCCCTTCTTACCTTCACAATGGATTAATTTCAGACATATTTTATACGGTATTTGTGATTGTTAGGCAGGCAGATCAGTATCTCCTTCGGGTACAGCCATATCTGCCTCAAAAAACAACAAAAGAGATTACGTGATTATTCCAACGTATGTGCACTATAGGCAAATATTTGATCCCGTGTGCTTAGAGTGCTGCTAATCTTCTAAAGTCAGTCGAAGTGCAAAGAGCCTTTCAATAGCCTCCTGAAAGGTGTGACATTAGGGAAACACCTGCACCTCTGCATCATTTCTTTGAGGACTTGCCTTCACTGTGAAATTAAGTCAAGTTGTCTGCACCTGAGTTTCTTCTCCCCAGTTGGCTTCACTGGAATAAAAGCAACTGCATTTAGCCACTTCCATTCTTTGTCCTGAGACTGGCTGAGCTGCTCTGGGAGCCGTTGCTAACTCTTTTTTGTCCTTTTGGGATTCACGATAGGACTCGGAAGAAAAGTCTAGAACACAGTGGTACGTGAGTGGACCTAGCCTGCGTGCATGTGGTAGCGTGATTGTAATAGCCTCTGATAAATTGTCCTTAGTCAAGCTTTATCCCATGTCTGCTGCTAAGGCAAATAAGCTAAACTGTGCGCTGTTGTTTTAGGATCTGCCTCTTCCTGCTCTCTGTCCGGTCACTGCAGAAGCTCAGGGAGAGGTGGTCATTACCTCCACTGCACTTGTGAGAATCTTGGCATTAGAAATTCGCTCCTTGCGAAGGACGGAAGCGTGGGGTTGCCCTGAGCAGCCTTCTCAGCTGTTGTTCCTGCTAGGGAAGTCAAAGGAAAGAAGTCCTAGAACGCTCACATGTGTTTCTCAAAGGTAGCTACTGTGGCAGTGACCTGGTATGAATACAAAAGTGAGTGAATTGTAGAATTAGCAAAGCAAGAATTTTTTTGAGATTAATCAGAAAAAAAAATGAAAAGCTGAGTAAATAATTCAGGGGGGGAAATCGCAGATGTGAAAAAAAGGTTTTCTTAGGTGTGTTTGACTTATATTTATGTAATTTTTGCAATGCTTTTTTAAGTAGGAATTTTTACATGAAAAAAGTCTTTATTCCATGTTCATTACTGGCAAAAGTGAAGCTAAAATGTCTTTTCAGGAAGGATTTGAACCTGAAAGCCTTTGATGCGTAGTAATTTGCAGAGAAGTGGGGATCAGGATGGTGTCATGTGGCTCACGCGATCCAAAAGGCAACTAAACTTGTGGACCAGAGAGTACACATAATCCACAGAGGGTGTCATAACATCATTAGAAATACTAGACAGTTCATAGGTAGATGTGTCTCTCTGTCTAAATTCTACAAACAGAGATGAAGAAAAGTGTGTACGTCAGATCCATTATTGTTAGGAGTCATTTTAATAGGTTTTTAAAGGAATGACAACTGTCCTTTTACCTAGTTGATTCAAATATCCTTACATGGGCAATGCTGAAATAAATGCAAGATATAGTTAAACTTTGGGGATCATAAAATCACAAATCATTTTTATCACTTAAGGTAGAAAGTGAAATCTAGCTTCGGTGAAATCAGTAGCAAATTTCTTTTTTCTATGCCAGTCTTTGACGAGGCTCTTAAATAGAAAAGATGTTTGGTTGTGCACACAGGGAACATCCTAGTGGTACTGTACTTACTAAAATATTCCAGAACTTAATATACAGTAGCATTCATTTTGAAGAGGGGAAAATTTGAACAATATTCCATTTGAGTGGAAATCAAATAAAAACTGACTTGATTTAAAAAAATAAACTGCAAGACACATGATAATGTATCAAAAATGGGAAAAATATACTTAATAAAATACAGGAAGTTGCTACCATAATGCAATTAAGATTTTTCAGTCAAATGTGCTGTTTGTGCTGCCCCTGTTTTCTGTGCTAGAAATCTTTGTTTCTCATTTTCGACCTAATTTTTGTTTATGTCATGACTCCTCAGGAGTATCAAGAGGAAGTTTTTATGCAAGACAGTGGTTTCTGAGATTTGTGTGACAAGCCTGGGTAAAATTCAAATGACTCTGTGCTTTAATCCATTTGGAGCTGCTGCACTAAATCACTGTAGCTGTTGCTGACATACCAGCCCACAGAAACCTGGAAGCCGATGATATAAGTTTATCTGCGTATCTACAGGTGAAAACTCAGGCAGCCTTGAATTGCAGTGAGAAGCGTTTGCCTCCGTTCTGAATACATTTGGGGAATGAGCAGGGTCTGCTTCTCTGAGCACTCTGTGAGAAGTCTTACTGTGTTTTTCCCCCTGAAATAAATTGTCCTCAAGGTCATGCTATCTTTCAGAATATACAGTAGGAACTTTCCCTTCTGTTCCCAGTGACACAGGCCACTACCTTATTTATTCAAGAAACACAGGTCGGGGAGCCAAAAATATTCATAAATTGCCTATTGCTAAAGTAAGTATCCACTTGACAGGTTTGTAGGTGGCCTCAGTCCCCGGCAATGGACGCTCCGGTTGGGAGCCTGAGTTTCCTGCAGTCATCCTGTCTGCGTTCTCTGCCGTCTGCAGAAACCACTGACTTTCTGGGCTGGGACTCACCGTACAGGTAAGAGGAAACAGAGAACCGGGGAGGCTTTAGTCACCTGTACAAACCCTTTTGACGTGGCTTTGGGAAAGTGAGCGGTAGCATTAACCTGTCACTGTTCTGATGCCCATTTCACATCTGCTGTTACTTTATGAACTTTGAGGTCTCAGCCATACCCCTTTAAGCTGATTGAATGTGTTACAGAACAGTAGCAAGATCCATAGTGTCCAGAATTGCGCGTAAGGGTATGAATTGTGAGAAATAGTTCAAAGAAGCCAAGATTGAGAATATTAGAATACAACAGGAGGTAAGATCAAACAAGATATGTCACTTTCTAAATGAAGAAAGAAAAGTTAGAATTTTCCATTCCTGGTTTTCCTTTCAAGAAAGCAATTTTTAACAAGTCCCAAAAGGAATCAGCACAAAGATGAGGGCCTTTAGCTTGCAGGTCAGTAAGAAATGGATATGAAAACTCTGTTGAGTGGCAGAGCAGCAGACGCAGGCAAATCATCCAGACACCTGTTTCTGGCCAGACAATTTTTCACTTGTTTAATCCAGGTATATTTTGTTTTCAGTTAAGGTTTTGTTTCAGAGGCTATCAAAATAGCATTGCTCACTTTCAGAGGAGCGTGTGACTGACGTCACTCACAACCATGGGTGGCCTCTGGCAGCCGCCACGGAGCCTCCCAGGGACAAGGGCTTCCTCCCCCCTGGGACAGAAGGACACGATCGTGCAGTGCGGCTGTGCTGCCTGTTTCCCGGTGGGCGAAGAGGCAATTTTAGATCCCAAGTTGTCAGGCCGGTGTCTGATGCACCTTTCAGCATCCATTACGGTGCCTTAAACATTTATAAAAAGCAAAGAGGAAAAGCTGTGTTTCATCCAGATCATCTGCCAAGTGATACTTTGTCCTAGTGGGGTTTAGCTCCCATTTTGCTTTGGGTAATCCTCCGAGGTTAGGACCATGTTGTATGGATGTTGTGAACAGGAGATGGAAGTTTCTGTGGGGCATATGTTAGTCACCAGATATGGGTTGAGGAACTTGACTTGCAGCATTTACCTGCCACACAGGATTATGCACAGGGAGCTTTTGGCTGGAAGAAATATGGTGCAATGTTAAGGTTCTGTTCTGTTCTTGAGTATATTCTTTCTGGCAGCTGCACTGGAGTGCAGCTATTGAGCCTCCCACCTTGTGCTAGAATCTCGGCCATTCCTTCCAGCACAGAGGAGAGGACTGCAGAGGCTGTTCTACTCATTAAACATATTTTTCTCTTTCAATCCGTTTTTGTAATTTTATGTTTGGATGAACCAACAAATAAAGGACTCTATTATGATAAACGGAGTACTTGCAGCAGCTATAATGCACAAATTAAGTTGAAGCAGGAGGTTTGAAATGTTTCCATATTTCATAATGAAGCTTTAGTCAGTTCTGTCATCACTGTGCTGAGCCAGATAATGTCTGGGAAGAAATACATGAGACCTGTTTTGGGATAGAGGAGAGGGGGGTGCCAAGTTTGAGCAGGTGGAGGAAAGTTATTGCTGTTAAAACATTCCCGAGACGGAGTGCATGTGAGGAGAGCGCAGCCCAGGCGTGGTGCTCCAGGGAGGTTCTGGACACAACTGTGGTGCAGATGCAATGGCCATTACATCATGTGGAGGGCAGCTGGGGAATGAAACTGGTGTTTGGACTGGGAGTGATTCCAAAACAATACCAAGTTCTTTCCCTTTGTCCTTTCAGTTATACCACCTGTGTGCCTGGGAAAGGCAAAGCCTGTGGAAAGACTCCAGTAAATTGTAGGTGTGGAGTGAAATGCCTGGAGAGCACGGAGAGGATAGGCAGTGCCAACCCTAGCCACTACCTTATTAAATTTAAGATGAAAGGCCTCAACCCCCTTCCAGTCTCCCTGCAGACAGCCCCAGATTAAAATTTTCTGAATCCTGCAAGCTACTCTGCTTTGCTGAGGAAAGTTAATAACATTTTCAAATACCCGCCTTATGGTGAAGGGACCCCTGACAGAAGTAGGTGTTTGGAAGTGGATGCCAGAGTGGACCAATTTCAGGATGGTGTAACTTCTTCCAAGTGTGAAGTGTCTTTTAGGATCTCTCTGGCATGCCCTGCAGAACTGGCAAGTAAAGGGAAAACCCAACCTCTGACTTTTTTCTTTGTGTCAGTGGATATCCTGCTCAGATGTGCACAAATGTTTCTTTCTTTCCTGCGTTAGATTCATCAGCTGCTATTCAAAAGCTATTCAAACTATCACACTGCTGTGTGATTCTGCTGTAATTCCCATCTCAGATGAGCTCTGCTGAAACAGGACCACGATCAGAACAGAAAGATTTTTTTCAAGGGAGACAATTTCTTCGCAGCAGGGAGAAGTAAGAAGGGGAATTTTATTTCTTTTTCCTCCCAGCTTCTATGCATTGGTCTCTCGCAGCAGCCCACCGCGGAGAGCACAGGGCAGAGCAGCCTCAAGGGTATCGCATCCTTTCAGGGGTCTAGCACATCATCTCTCCCCGCTCCAGTGAGCATCAGAGTGAATGCTTATTTGCAGTTCTCGTGTAGTCAAGACTGAGGTCTCTGCTCAGTTGGTAGTAGCTGATGAGGGGCAAGTAAGTTTGCTAATGAGCAAGCTGATTGGTCTACTTCTCAGAAACACTTTTTAAGCTAATTGTAGAGTTCTGAGGTAATGGTTAATTTCTGCCAGATAAAATAATCTCCTCGCTGGCATGGGTTTGAGGTGAAACACCTCAGCTGTATCTTACATTGAGAAGGGAGTGCCAGGACATGGCAGATGCATTTCTGCCTGAGACTTGGTGTAAGGGGCCACCCTGTAGGGTGGTGAGGCACTGGCACAGGTTGCCCAGAGAGGTTGTTGAGGTCCCATCCCTGGAGGTGTTCAAGGCCAGGCTGGACGTGGCCTTGGGCAACCTGGTCTAGTGGGAGGTGTCCCTGCCTATGGCAGGGGGGTTGGAACTCGATGATCTTCAAGGTCCTTTCCAACCTAAACCATTCTATGATTCTATGTTCAACAGTGCCGGCGTCCTCAGCAGCATGGAAGCAAGGTCCTTATTGGACCTGCTCATCCCAGGCTCAGGGCAGACACTGCCCTCCAAATGTTACCTCTCCTGGAACAACATGCAAAAGAAGGGGGGGGAAACAACAAACAAACAAAAAAATAATCTGGTGATCTTTTTACAAGGGAGTATTAGAAGATTCTCTCCCATGTGTCAGTCGTGTGAGCTGTTAAAGTGCTAGGTTTTTTCCAGAAAAACAAAAATATCTGAGCTCTTATGCAGTGAAGTGGAAGACTGTGTCATGGCCACGGTCCCTTTTCTGTGTTCGGTTTTCCTACCCTGGCTTTGTATGTGCAAGGGAATCTCTGCTAAGAAAATCTCTTTACTGCTCTTGTTGCAAGGATATTTGATTTTAAAAATAATTTTAATTAAAAATGGAATAAACTAGGTAGAAGAAATCTAGCGCCTCCCCTGCCTGCTGTGCCTCCCAAACCTGAGATCGTTCTTGTTTGAGGCGCTGATATTGGGTATTTTTGCTCCTCATAGTGCAAAATGCATTTTCTCTTCTGCCCTGTCTGACAATGTATTTGCATCTCGTGCTAAACAAGTGAAACAAAGCCCTCTTTGAAGTGCATAAAGCCATTTATTTCAAAGGGGAAGCATGGAGTGTGGCATGTTGGCAGTGTACTTGGCTTGAATTTATCTTGAAATGCTGAGATGTCTTTTGTGTGTTTTTATAATTACATCATTAGCACCTTTAAAGTCTATTTCACTATCTTCTAAACGTTCTGGGTAGAAACTCAGAGTCAGAGAGGTGTATCTGAGCGAACGGAAGAAGTTCAGGCACACTTCACAGGCCAACGTTCTTCACCCATCAGGCCAGCGGCAGCACCCAGCCCTCTGGAGGACAGAGCTGTCTACCAGTCGGCTTCACCCACAAGCGCCATGTGCTTTTCCCGCAGGCTATTTCTTACACATACATAAGGGAAACTCCCTTAAAACAGTCACTTCCTTAACCTTCTTTAAGGGCCTCTGAAGACTCATCTTTGATGCCTGCAGATCCCTGCCAGCTGGCAGTGCCGAGCTGTTGCTGAGCAGAGAGTTCTGCTTAATGTGCATAATGCTACTTGCTTTTCCACTTCCTCCTCCTCCCTCCCCTCAAGTTTGTCTCCTCCACCTGCTGCATCTTGTTCTAATCTGGTTTGTGAGCACTTTGGGGCAGGGACTGTCTGATTTATAGCGTGTCTGCATGGCCCCTAGCACAAGGTAAAAGCTATTAATTCAAATCACCCTGTACTTAAAGAAAGCTTTATGGGATCAATACAGCTGTGCTATTAATAAATAACCCAGCTACACTGTAGTAACTTCATACTGTACATCACCTTAGAATAGCCCCATAACCCATTACAGAAAGGGAGTCATTTCCTCGAAGCTACAGCTGTAGCCAGACCTGAAGTGTTCGTTGTGCCGTAGAATCCTCATCGCAAAGCCCAGGCTGGGCACAGTGCTGGCGACGTTGACTTGATCTGTAAGAATTACAGAAATGCTAGAAGTGCTGCGGATACTTTCTCCTCAAATCACAATAAGACTGCATCACAATCTATTTAAAAGCTTTCTTATTTTCTGCTTTGAAGTTGTGACTCGTTTAACATTTCTGTGGTGTCTTTCAGATTGAAAATTGTTAGTGGTGTTTGCTCAAATGTTTCACTTGTGTTGTTTTTTTTTAAATTCCTACATAGGTGTTGACTGAAGGAAAACGGTTAGAAAATAAATGGTGTAGCGATTGTTTGCTTATTAACAGTCTTACTCTGGTGCTTTAGAAGATGAGGTTGCGTGTGGCTGGCAATGTGACGTTCTTCCTCGGTGTATGTTAACGTGAATCCTGCCCGAGTCGTGCGCGTGCCCTGCGAACACTGCGGGCTCAGCAGGGCTCTGGCAAGTGGTCGTGCCGGTGGTCGGGGCAGGGGAGCAGCCCAGGAGCATGAGCTGGGAGGCGTTCGTGCCCTTGGCCAGAAGAAGCAGCAATCAGCTGGGGAAGGTACTTATCATTTGGCCACTAACAGCATTACCGCAGCAGATCTGTGGTTTCGGGCTACTTGTCATATTGACTGGTGCTGTGCAGCTGTGACATGGTATCATCTCATCTCAGGTAATTTTTTGTAGACTGCCAAAGGCTGTCTTGGTGTGACATTGTGTCTATGTTATTAAACATATGTACCCTGAGACGGTATCGCAAAATGACATCCTCTGAGCAGTGAATTCTAAGACAGCCCAGACAAATATGTGAAAACACAATGAATTCTAAGACAGCCCAGACACATGTGAAAAGGCGATGCTGTAGAGCTTTTCCCAGTGATGTGAGACCCCAGACCTTGGGCAACGTGCCGCAGACCGTCACACTCAAACCTGGGAGTGGCGGTGGACGCAATTACACTAACGCACTGCCACAGAGCCAGTGGGTGCTAGTGAGCTGGCCGGGTACGGAGCTTGTTTAAAACGCTCTGAAGAGAAGGCATTTGTCCTTGCTTTGACTCCCTGGAGAAGTAAGTCCCGTAAAGCTTTAGCAACATGTGTCTGAGCTTTTAAGCTCTGCCGGAGGCCCTGTGGGAGTTTGCGATTGCCGGACCGATACCTGTTCCCTGCAGCGCGCTGCACCCTGAAGGTGGGGTCTGGGAAGTCAGTGGGTCCTTGTGCATGACTCTGACATCCTGCCAGGTGATTTTCATTTTGAAAGGTCTCCTCCCATTCCGTCTTACTGAACTCTAACCTCATCACAATGAGGAAGTAGAAACACATGCTTGGTTTGATGTTCCTACAAGTACAATCTGATTAACTGCCTTGGAGAAACCGGCTAGGACCTATTTTCCTGCTGTGACCTCTTTCTTCCAGGGCTTCACAAGCTTCTGGCAGAGCTTTGGCATCCAACCTGAAGAGTCAGGGGGTGCTTCTGAGAGTGACAAAACACCTGCAGAGCTCTCGAGCTTGCCCTTGCTCCTGATGCCATGCAGCCAAATTAAAAGAAAAAAAAACGTGGGGGGGGGGCAGGCAGTGGAGTTCTGTATGTCCTGACTTCAGAGATTATGAGAATGGTTTTGCTTCCACATTGTTTTCAGTAGAACTGGGAATATCTTGGCAACTGACAATTGATTTTGAAGGTGTAGTATAAACAGTTGACCATTTAAAGATCAAGGGGACACTTATTCACCCAGCATTGCTGCTGCCCCTTCCGCAAGCAGCATCCCAGAGAAGTCATTCACGTGTTAAGCGTTCTGTCTGCGTGCTGCCTTGGATGTGATACGTATCAGCTGCAACTGTTGGTTGTATGTAGCTATGCATACCAGCTGCACATGTAATTCATCTTTAATAGTATATTTATGATTCAAACTGAGTCTTTCTGTCTTTTTTTTCCCAGGCTATTTTTAAATTGCTCACATGGCACGGCATTCATTATTTCCACTAGATGACTACGGTTTTTTGTTCCATATTAGATGTTTGAAAAAGTAGTGTAGTGGTTTACTGTCTACTGAAAGTGCCTAATTAAGAATTGTATTTCTCAAATTAGTATTTGGAGCAGTTTCCCTGAAGACTGTCATGGGAAGAAAATTATTATAGTACTTTTTCCAGAAGGTGATAAAGCTGTAACAGAATATAAACTTTTCCTATAGTTTCCTATAAGTGAAAGCTGTTGACAGATAAGCCTTGATTCGGGATCTAATTTGTCTGTGCTTTAGGAGCACCTTTTTGAAAAATGGCTAAGTATATAAAGATTAGTGTGATGCAAATGAAGTTTTCTGCACTAGGCTATACTTTCCTTTTGGTTTGTATATCCCAAGCGTAACTGGCTTGTGAATGAATTCTGTTTTTAAAGGTGAGCACGCTCTATCCCAGCTGAAGAATATACATTCCATTTCAGTGTTATGAAAACGTGTTGTGAACAAACTTGTCTACAGAAGAAAAGCACAGTGTGCTGGTGACTGAATAATGATTAATTTGTTGACAAAATCACAGTTATTGGGTAAAATCATCCAGTAAAGTACTACTGTGTTTAGCAACAGTCTTGACAACAGACTAAACAGATCATAGTTTGACTTGCATTATCAACATGCTGCTGGCTGCTTTTCCTTTCACACTTTGTGAGAACAGTTACTACATATGGGGCTAGAATATCATTCACCAGATGTAACTGTTATTAGGCCATTGTGCATCTTCAGCTGCTATTTCCAAACTGTTTCTCTAGTACAGATATTGTTAGGCAGCTTCTGCAGCGACAGAGCTTTTTGGTGTTCAGCCTTTGGGTTTTATGACTGAGGCTTTAAGTCAAAACCTGCTGAAGTCACTTTTGGCTCTTTTGTTGTTAATAGGTCATCGTGACGCCTAGAAACCCGGGCGTAGTTACACCAGAAAATACTGGGCATATGTAGATATGAGCTGGAAATGCCATCCCGTCTTACGTGGGTATCCCATGTCGTAGGTACTGCCTTGAACAAAGACGTGAAAGCTTTAATTTTTAAGGCAGAAGTCCAGAGTTATCCCACAGCTGAAAGAAAAGATCAGGAGGTGGATGGCTAGTGTATCAAAAACTCAAGGCCCGCAGCTTGTGTCAGCATTCACCATCACAAATGGTGTAAAATGGTGTTCCTCAGGTCTGATAAATGCTTTCTTTTTCCCATTCTGTCGTACACATTAGAAGAATGAGCAAGAACATGGGAGTGTCTTGTTTGGTTTCTGTCTATATAGTCATAGGACAGTACATGTAACTGGCATGTTCTGATATCCATTTTGTGATCCAGGTATGCAGAAGTCAATTGGTTGAAATAAGATCACTAAAGAGAAATTTTCAAAGTATCTAAAACATTAAGAAACCTGGTTCGAGATTTTTCTTTTTTACAGACATTTAGCTGTTATACCAATCAGTATTGCAAAGGCAAAGTGATTTAGGAACTTGTGCTTCAAGCTTCAGAGGCTTTGGATGTGTAGCTCTTCTGGAAGTTGACCTCAAAATTTGGCTGCAAAATGTAATGGAACACCTGGACCTCAGATACCCGTGTCATATTGAAAGTCACTGTGACCTACCCTCTGAAGTGCCTACACTGTCTCTTAAAGAATTAAGACCCAGAATTACACAGAAATCCTTGATTTTTTTTTTTTTACACTAAGTTTCCATTTAATTCCACACTTCATTTTTTATCACGCAAACCCCTTTCACTCTGATCTTTACTTTTCAGACATTCTGGATGACAGCCCTCTTGAAAGCAAATTATTTCCTCTGTTACATGAGGGTAGAGTTATATGGGGAACTTTCCTGGATGAGCAGGACTTCTCCCTCTGCTATGCGCTTTTTTTTTTTTTTAAAATAAACCATGTTCCTTCAAACAAAATGGTAACACTTATGCTTCCATTTCTGCTTACCCCCTGGCCTGGGCTTTGTAAATGTAAGTGCAGATTATGAATGCATGTGCAGTGTCTGATATTTCTAGGAAGAATACTTTATAACTGAAATCTCTCTTCTCCTGGGGATGAAAGCAAAACAAATTTAAGGATTAAATCACACAGAGGTATAATCCCCAAGGGAAACTTACTTTAGTTATTATGATTATATTACGATGTACGCCTCAGTACAGCAGAAGCTGTGTGAATACCATTTCAGTGGGGAATAATTTTTAGTCTTACAGCCTATAGTACATTATAATGCATTTCTGGGAGCCTGATGAATAATAACTGCAATCCTCAGACTTTGCTTTCTTCAGTTATTTTGATACTCCTAACCTTCTCTAAAAGTGAAAGGAAAAGAACATGAGATTCTTAAAATAAAAACTTACAATAATTTACTTAGAGAAGCTTTAATCATGCGTTAATTGCATGTCTCTAGGTATACTTCATGGTACACAATGTTTGTACAGTTTATGGAAAAGTAACAGCATGAGCCATTTCAAAGAGTCTAGTCCCGCTTTTATGCTGGTCTAAGACCCAAGCGATCAAACCAGGTCGATTTCTGTGCTTGTTCTGTGGAAGTCAACGGTGCGAGGCGTAAGATGTGGGAAATGAGGCCCTTTCTGCATACAGCAGTTGCACACTTTTGTGTGATATGCTCACGTGCTGCCTTGAAGCAGCAGATTAGCCCCCAGAGCCCACTGTGGACCTGATATTGGGGTACAGCAGTGTACTGACGGCTGTATTAAGATGTGGCGTTTCACATCCCCCTGTACCCTACGAAGGAAATCTACAACTCAGTTGTTAGAAAGCAGAAGTTCTGGGATTTCAAATGGCATTTTTTTTGAAGGTGGAACTGAAGCCTGTCCTGATGTTTGAATGCATAAATGAGACCAGCCAAAAGTAAACCAAAAGGATGTGGTCACAATATAGCAAATGCTGAAAGTCACAGGCACAGTAACTGGCAAGCCACGTGGCCAGTACACTGCTGTCTGGTGGTGTTTAACAGCGCTGTACCGAGGAACTGCCATGTCAGTAGCGAATGAACTACACTAGAAAACTGCTATTTGGTTAAGTATTAGTGTTTCCTGTCTACATAGCCAGATCCTTATCCTGCCCCACATACTGTCATATTTCACTGTTTGTGTTTACCAAACAACACAGTGTTTATAGATGCTTAACTAAAGAACAGACTAAGTGACTTGACCAAGGTCACACAAAGAGTCTCTTGGAGCAGGAACTTGAGCCCAGGTCTCCAAAACCCTGGACTGGTGTCCTTACCATTAGATCATCCTTCCCGTGAAGACTGAAAATCCATATTGGTTGCATCGCTGCACTGTATACAGCTTCAGAACAGCTGCCTCTAGAATACTGTGCTCCTTGCAGAGCACTTCATTACCAGGAAGATATTGATTGACACATTGGAGGGAGTTCAGAGAAGAGCAACAAAAATAATTAGGGAGTGGAGAGATTGACTGGAGAGATTGATTTATGAGGGAAGATTAAGTGAGATAAATATGTATAGCTTGGCTTACCCGCAGCTGAGGACGGTGCACGATAAGTCTGCAAATATTTAAAGGGTGTAAACAATCAGGAGGAAGAATTACCAATACTGGTCCAGTGTATTCGTAATTTGGTGGGACCACGTGGTATTGTTGTACAGAGCTTTCTCACAGCATGGCTGGGCCACAGAGCCTTCCTCTGAACATCCTTCAGGGGAAGAGTGGCTGTTGGAGCTATGGGATTGGTGTGACAGTACGGTGGGGATGCTCCTGTGGGGATGTGGCTGGGACATGGGAGTGTGCGGTGGTTTCACTCAGCAGGGTCACGGGCTCTGCCTTGTGTGAGTTTGGAGGGTGATTTCTGACCTGGAACAGCAGGATCTAAAGTCAGACTCATACCAAATGTGTGATACACTGTAGAGGAAACAGAAGAATTGTAGTTAATATCACTTGCATCAGCTAATGTCAGTTGCCATGGTAACTACAGTACTTGATTATTATGGAATAGCAGAGCAAGAAGCCAGGTAAAGCTTGTGGAAATTCCTAGTAGATCTGGATTGGATAATCCCAGTTTTAATCAACCATAGAATGAGTTGGAAACAAGCTAGCTTAAATAAATCCCAAAATAACATCTGAAATTCCATTTTTCAAGGAGAAAGTGGATTTCATAATAATAAACCCTCCCTGACCCCGCAGCTTTAATAGTTTCAGGTGACATTCACTGACTGACATCCAATAGTCATGGTCCAGAGCTTGCTGGATGTCATCGTTTATCCAAGACAATTTCCATTGTGTCATTCTATGAATGTAACGGGCGGGTTTCTTAAGTCATTGTAGTGAGACAGTGCTGAGTGTTCCCATGTCCTGGGGCAGCCCCTCTGATTTCTGTGACTACATTTAATCACAAGCAGAAGTCTGGGGTCTCTTGACTTAGCAAAAATATACCTTGAAGCAGCAGAGCTGTTCCTTACTTTTTATCTGTCTGTGTCCACTCCCTTTTGTAAAAGAGAAAAAAAATCTCAAAAACATTAGTTCCCTTTGTTTTCCAAGTAGGTGGCCTGCTGCAATCAGGGAGGCACACCTGAGTCTCTGGTACCTTGTTATGAGAGCTGTTGTCAAGTTAATTATGTGATAAAAAAGGAGAAGGGACGGATAGGTAGGAACAAATCAGAAAGGAGAGGCAAGCATCAACAAGATGAGGATGGGGAAAGACTATCTTGTTGCGCTTTGGAGCCTGTGAACAGCAAAAGCCTGCTAAAGGCTGTGATGCTGTTGGCTGTATCAGACATCACGCACCGTGGAGAGATGCATCCCCCCAGGGAATGCAGAAAGTTCTTCTGCTGTTCCCCTTTTGGCTCAGCAGAGTAAATCCTGTGCAGTCCTTATAGCTTTGGCTTTGATACAACGTTCAGTAAGTTCTGCTGTCTGTGCGTGGAACAGTCTTTGAAGGATGTGATGGCAGAAAGAGAAGAGGATCAAGGTTGTCAGGTCCAAGGTCCAGAGTTACCTAAGAAGAAGTTGCAGCCCAGAGCTAAAAAGAGGTGACTAGGATGGGAAGAAGAAAAAAAGTCTTTGCTGTAAAAATTGTTTAAGCATGAGCAAGCAGCAGAAGGCCTCAGAGATAGGGACATTCTCCAGGGATAGGTCTCTTAGTCAGAAACACATCTGAACTGGGTGGTCATGGAAACATTTCTGTGTTACGGTTCTTTAACATTCTTTACTTGGTTCTTTGCACAATGAAAATGGATCCTCAGACAGACCCCATACTTTTCTCAGACTTCTCAGCCCATGCTTCTCCAAAGAATTGTTGTCCTCTGCCTTCCCAGTGCAGGCTGCTGTCAAATCCTCTGGACAGGAGCAGTGCCTGCCCTTGAGAAGTGACTGGCAGAGTGATGAAGCCATGGCTGTCCCTCAGCCTGGGGGAAGAGCTGGAGCAGCGGACGCAGCCTGCGGCTGTGACCATAGTGCGGAAAAGGCACAGACCTGCCAGGAGAAAGGGGACTGCTGCATTTTGTTTTTAAAAAAGGAAACCGGTGTTTTAATATAAAAACAACAGAACCTTTAGGGTGCTTCAAAATATGAGTGCTTAGCAAGGTGGTATTTTTCATGAGAATTGGGCTGTTGGCTGTGTAGTAGGGGACAAAGGTTTCGATGGTATAATCTTGAGGAAATCAACAGCAAAAGATCACGCTTCTGTAGGGACCTGTAGTTATCTTTTCCCTATTGTGACCAAATATATCGTCCTTGCCGTAAAATTCAGCAGGAGGGAGCCTCCTGCCCTGTGGTCAGGTCTGTAGCTCTGTGGAATTGTCTTTCCCAACCCTGCTGAAACGTCTGTGGAGGACAACTGCATGTCTGTGCGCAGACTCTTCTGCAAGGGACCTGTTTCCCAAGTTTGCAAAGAGTTTTTTGGGATTTAGCTTTTGGTTTTGTTTTTTCTTTTGCCTTTCCCTAGGGTTGTGCATATGTGCTAAAGTCCAATCAAACTGAGAAGAACCTCTTTTCATATACTAAAGTTTTCACTTAGATATCATTACTGTAGGCATAGATCCAGGACTTGTGTCATGGACCCCACTTTTCAACATACCTGGGAAGACTAAGAGATTTGAAATTGTTATGCCCAACTGTCTGTGAAAATATAAAATTTCACTGAAATCTCTGCAGATTTTCTACTGTATGTTTAGACAGGAACTTTGACTTTCTGGTGTGAAGGAGGACACAGAATGCGCTTAGTCCGTGCCAGTGAAAATGCTGGGGTTTTTTCCTGATGTTTTTTAATCATACATGTTAATGTAAAGGAAAAGCAGGCAAAAATTGCATTCACATGAAGTCAGCAAGTGGATTGCTTGGTGTTGGTGCACAATAAATAGATTTGGGGGGATGTTGTTTGAGGGTGGGTTTTTTCTACAGTGTCTCAATTTACAAAGACCAAGTATGCTGATCTGTGAAAGCGTGACCTGGAGTTACGCATATCTACAACAGAATTGCATTGATGTGTGCAGCTGTGAAGAAGAAATTGCTAACGCATAGTTGCACGTACACAACTTTTTGGGTGAGCTTTCTTGACGCTTGCCTGCCCTACCTCCTCCTTCTGTGCATGCGAAAGAAAACCCGCAGCTTGTGCTCCTGTCCCAACTACTGACTTGTGCATTCCCGTTTTCTTTTCTTTTCATTGCAAGCTCTGTTTGTAGTTATACAGTCAGGTCTCCACAGAGTAATTTACTGGCAGAATCTCTCCCAGAATCCAGCTTGAAACCAAGCTGTAAAAACAGCTGAGAGTGTAAATAATTCATGCAGACAATATGACTTTTTTATGTAAATTCGGTGCATTAACCCTCTATTATAATGATGGACGACAGATATGGGCGACGTTGCCTTGGTAAGAGCTAATGGATGGCCGCCATAAATTCACTGCACATTTTATTGTGTTGCTGGAAATTGTGCCTTCAGGCAATGCTGTTTACTTTTATGTAAAACTCAGGGTTCCCTAAATATTACAAATATTTTACATCCGACTCCTCAGCATTTGGGCACAGCACACAAATCAAGCTTTCTTCATCTGAGTTGTAATTAAAGGTTTGGGTTTTTTTCAGGGACAATTATCTAAAACTATAAAGAGAAATATTTTTTCCCCTTTAGATGTTCAGTCGTTGATGTATTAGAAAAACCTTTGAAGAAAGATATTAAATAACTGCAACATATAACTTTGCATTAGGCTATATGTTGTGTGCATACATAACAAATTTGGAAATAGTTTCTTGTTACTGGTTTTTATTTTTTACCATTTCTTGTGCTTAGTTACACATAAAATATTCTTTTTTCCCCGCACATATGCTTCTCTCTATAATTCATATCTATTTTATCAGGGTAATTCTCTGAACCGTGTCCTTGAGGAATTCTGTCTCTCAGTAAACATGGAAATTTCAGTTCATTTCAGGGAATTTTAAATAAAGAATTTTTGGTTTCATATGTCACTGTTTTGCACAGACCTTAAGTAAATTGGGATGACACAGGTGATTTTTCTCACACAAAATGGTTTCAGCAAAACAGATATACTGAAATACAATGTTTTCGTGATAGGTTTTTTAATATATAATTATTATAATAAGTATACAATTAATGCATCTTAAACCTTCAATTTAATCTCATAGTACACTGCAGCTTTGGAAAAAGAAAAGAATTAAAAAGCAGTCATATGTAGAAAAGGATAGTACTGCTTCCGAGGGTGTGAATTGAACCCCATTTGTAACAAAGGTAGTTAACATCGGGAACAACGGCGTGTTCGTCCCTTCGCGTGTTTGCCAGGCGCTGGTTGGCCAGAGGAGCCTAATGACTAGAACAGTCTCCTGGGAAGCACTGGATGTGGGAGTTTATAGAAAGCTCTGCTGGAATTTCTGAGGGAAATCTTGCAGATTAGTTGTGATAAAGGCATGTCCTCTCAGTCTCCTTTCAGTGGAATGTGCCGTTTCTTGGCAGTTTTGTTTTGATATCTGTATGAAAAAATGCTGCACAAAGTTGAATATGAGTGATTTCAACTGAGCTAGCGCAAGTAGAAATGCATTACACTTTCTAAAAGACCTTAATTTCCTGAGGACTAAATAGAAGGCACACTGTAAGAGAGGTAAAAAAACACTGAATAAAAGAGGAATGCAATAACTATGAGGGAAAAAAAAGGCTAATGAAATCAGTCTTGTGAATCACATGTATATTAAGCAAAGGCTAACAGTTTAATTGCACATAAACCTATTTAATAATTGGATTTATTTTGTGTCCTGGCTATGCATGCTCCTTTCAACTATATTAGGAATGTCACAAGGCAGAAGTGTATAAGCTATAACCAAGGGCATTGACTTATTTTTTCAGTCTTTAATATTGACTGAGATTCCTAAATTTGAACTTTCAGATTTTGTACCTTATTCTTCTGACGTGCTTTACTGCCCTGAAGCCACTTTGCAAAATTCATAGCGGCTTTCACATGCTCTGATGCTTCTTGGGACCAATTCAATCTTGAACAATAGATGTGTGTGCAGTAGAGCCAGGAAATGTTACACAGGAGATCATGGGCTTATTCCCCAATAACATTTTGATTTGTAAAGTATTCCACTACACAAAACACACACAGGAGACAACATTAAAAAACATTAGAGACTGTAGCCAGCAAGACAGAAAGGTGGCTTAAAATACAGATTGACAGCATGGCCTGGGATATAGGCAGGACACACTAAATAATCAGCGGAAATGTTATAGAAAGTGTTTTCAATATTTTGCATTATTCAGCCATTTAACAAGTGTCTCCTGGGACAGCATTTTGCCTTTAAAAAAAACCCCACCCAACACTAGTATCCAGACAAATGGTTTTTTTCCTATTGTTTAAAATAAATGAGTTTTCTGTAAGTCACACATCCAGAGAAGGACAGTTTTCCAGTCTTGTTCCTTGTATGTTTCCATGTGGAGCAGACACAGACGTGGAGCACTGGAACGAGGGTTAGGGCAGGTTTGCTTTTTCTCCCCACCAGTTAGATCTGTTTGAAGAGGTATTGTCTATAGTCTAGGATGTATAAATGTTCAACAGGATCCCATTCCTCTGTTCCTTATGTCGAGCAGAGTATTCCTGGGTCCGTGGGTCAGTACCGTGCTCTGGTTAACGATATGCAGAGCATAAGGCATCGTTCTGTCCAGGTATGCAATTTAAAGGTCAAATGTTCTGAACTCTTGAATATTAATCTATGGCTGTCACCCTGTCTTGGACAATTTGCTTTTATGTAATTTGTTGCAAGCATTAGAAGACTTTGGCTGCACAGGGGAAAACAGCGCTTTCCTCCCAGTGCTGCGGGACCAGCTGTGTGACAGTGTGTGTCTCGGAGGTGAGCAAAGGAGGTGCAAGGACGGCTTGAAAGCAGACGGGCTGCCTTGTAGGATTGTGAAGGGACCATTTCTCTTCCTAGTGATGAACACATCCCCGAGTCAATCCAAATACAATCCACATTTATAGATTACTACAGATCAGAGAAATCCGGATAGGACTCATCTATGGAAATGAAAAAGTCTTTCTCTATAATTTGCTCCAGAATAGTAATGTTCTTATATTCTTCATTGGATGTTCATAGAACCATAAAATGGTTTGGATTGCAAAGGACCTTTGAAGATCATCTACTCAAACTCTGTTCCCATGGGCGGGAACATCTTTCACTAGATCAGATTGCTTAAAACTCCATCCCACCTTACCTTGAACACTTCCAATGATGGGACATCCACAGCTTCTCTGGGCAACCCATTCCAGTGTCTCTCCACCCTCACTGTAAAAGAAATTTCCTCCTTATGTCCAATCTAAACCTAACCTCTTTCACTTTAAAACCATTACCCTGTCACTGCAGGCCCTGGTAAAAAGTTTCTCCCCATCTTTCTTATAAGCCCCCTTTATATATTGAAAGGACGCTGTAAGGTCTCCCCGGAGCCTTCTCTTCTCCAAGCTGAACGACCCCAGATCTCTCAGACATTCTTGATAGGAGAGGGCTTCCATCCCCCTGACCATTTTTGTGGCCCTCCTCTGGACCTGCTCCGACAGGTCCATGTCATTCTTATGTTGGGGGCCCCAGAGCTGGACGCAGTACTCCAGATGGGGTCTCATGAGAGCAGAGTAGAGGGACAGAATCACCTCCCTCCACCTGCTGGCCACACTGCCCTTGATGCAGCCCGGGATACGGTTGACTTTCTGGGCTGCGAGCACAATTTGCTGGGTCACATCCCATTTCTCACCTACCAGTACCCCCAAGTCCTCCTCCGCAGGGCTTCTCTCAATCCATTCGTGCCCCTGTCTGTACTGATACTGGGGATTGTCCCAACTTGGCCCCTTAGAGGCTGTTTCATATCAGCTGCCATGTCCCCAGCTAGGGAATCAGAATTCAGAGGAGTTCGGGGCAAAGCTCACAGAACGTTTAACCCTGAAAGCAAGGAGCAGAGCTTTAGAGCTGCAACTGCTGTTACAGCAACAGTGAGTGGAAACACAAATCTGTGTGGTGGGAAGGTGAGATAAAAAGCTGCAGCAGTGCACCTGAGTGCTGTCAACAGGGCCATGGTGTTTTCTGATCTGGGGCAACAGTGGGACAGGGTACAAGTTCTTGAGCGATGCTTTCATAGTGTTGATTATACCCCTCCTGCAGAAAGTATCAGACAACTGATAAATTGGGGCTTCAAGGTCAGGCCTCCACCTTCACTGTGAAATCAAAGAAACTTTACAAGTTGGGGTGCCCTCTTGCAGACAGCTAGAGTTGTTCATAGCTTTGTAGATGGGGAGGGACTTGTGTCCCTCTGGACTGTCTGGAGCGAAGCAAGACTTCTGCCCTCCCATTTCCAGAGCAAGCCAGTGGGCACAGTCCCCTCAGGCCTTGCAGGCGTTGCGTGCCACCAGACGGGACAGTTGATAACTGGTCAAGGAGTGCAACCTACATCTTTAGGCGACCCGTACTCCCCCCCTCCTTGCTTGTCTTGCACAGATTTCGAGATTTTGCTGCTAGTTTGAGGTTCCTTAGTGGTCTGACCTCAACAATGAGGAATCTTTAGGTTTTTGCCCGGTCAGAAAAAGATAGAGAATTCATCCCACCCTTTGTCCAATATATAGTCATCTGTCAAACCTAAAAGATCTGTCCAACTGCAAACTCTATCTAAGCTCTGTCTCTGCCTTCTTTACGTGAATGTGACAGAAGTGAGGGTGTCTCGGAAAGGTGCTGGGAGAACAGGATGTCCTTATGTATGCTGTGGGAGAGGTTTCACTTTGGTGAATTTTGGGGTCATGAAAAGAATGACACCCAGGCTGGCCCACCCATTTCTCATCTCTAAAGCAGCATTGTCAATATAGAGTAAAGGTTTTTGCTAACCCTCTTCTTCTCTGTTTAATACATTTAAGTACTGCACTCTGCATATGAAGAACAGCGATGTTATCAGAAGGCATTCAAAAACATATGTTTTAATGAAATGTGTTGACAACTGCTGAAGTAAAGTTTTTGTTAAGTCTCAAGAGTTTAGCCATGACAAGCAGTATTAATGAATTGAATTAATTAAAAAGCATTTCAAGATGAAACAGGGCCTGTTCTATGTAAAATGCTCTATACATTAGACAAGCATTATGGAAATCACTGCTTTGTACTACACTGTAATGCAGCCATTTATAAAAGCTTCTCAAGATCCATGGATAGCAGTAATTTGGGTTTAGCGTGTCTTTGAAATTCATTGAATACAGCATGTGCTATTTAAAAGCATGAAATCTGGATAGTTCCACTGCCATCAAAGTTCGTATGCGTTGGAGAGGGAAGCGGGAGCTCAACGCTACTGGAATGAGCGAGTGGGCATGGAAACAGGGTGAGCCGAAAGAGCACCTGGCGAGCACCGGGGGCTGGTGCTGGTGGCTTTAGGGAGCAGCTGTCTGACTAGCAATAACTCGGGGTCCCGAACTAGTCTGAAATGTGAGTCATTTTACTAAAAGAATGATTTATCTTGTCTCTGCCCTTCCTCTGCTTGTCTGCCATGAACTCCTTTATGGATAAGGCTTGCTTTTCGGCATGTCTTCTCCTTTTTAGGTTGTTTTTGTGCCCTTTCTAAGAGAAATACCATCAACCGTGACCAGTGGCATTACAAAATAATCTGTATTCCACATCAGATATCCCTACAATGGGCAGAATAGTCATTGGAGTGTGTACCCATGTGGGACCTTTCTCTCGGTGTGTGATGCTGTTAGCGTGAGCGTCTGGCCATGGGCCTAAGAAACCAAGCATGAGATAGTGCCGTCCTATAGCAGGCCCAAATTGGGGGGTGTCCGCTGGCAGTCTGGAGCAAAGGGCCATTCTGCCTCACCTGGACAAAAGCAGTCGTAAAATGAGAGTCCTTTGCAGGAAGCTTTTCTCAGTGGGAAATGTCTGTCTGTTTGCACACAGGGAGAAACCTTACTTGGGTTGAGTTAGGATTGTGACTTGGATTTGGATGAGTAGGGTAACAGCATCAACACATAACACATTAAAAGAATATATCTTTAAAATATTAATAAATATCTAACATCTTTGTAATTAAAAATATTAAGATCTTCATAATAAAGTGTTCTTCGTAATAAAAATATGAAGGGTGAAAGATGAGAGAGAAACCGTGAAAAGCAATATGATTTCATACATGCACAGTGAATGTTGTTTCATTTTATGTGTTTTAGAATTTGGCTTGTAGCAGACTATTTCAAATGGATGCACCTTTATCTATCTGTTTTGTAATTTTCTGGGTCTTAATAAAGGCAAAGGCATCCTTCAAGGAGAACTAGGCACAAACCTGTTGGTAGATTTCAAATGTTGTAATAGGTCAATACTGACTATTCAATCAAGAGCATGACCATTCAGTAGAAAAGAAGAAAAAAATCCTAAATACAAAATGATAGAGTCAGGTTCCTCAAGCAATGTAGATGGACACTTAGTGGATGGTAAAGTTTGGTAAATACTTAGCTACTACACATTCTTCTAAAAATTCATTTGAGACATTGCTTGGAATATCGGTAAATGTGACAGGCAGCCTAGCTGGTTAGCACAAGGGATAATTCACTTGGGCCATAGTGTGTTAGGAAAAGAGCTGCCAACATTGCATCCCAAAATGCTCAGGGAGATTCATCCCATAAGCAGGCATGATTCTGCTCTGTAGAAAAAAATAAGAGAGCTTGTTCTGCTACTTCACTGAAACATGAGCAATATGTTTGCACTTGTCACAGTTAATATTTGCATTGAGTATCTGCATGGTGAGAACTTCTAAGCTTGCTTATACCTGCTAAACAGGCACAGGTAGCGTTTGTGTCTGACCAAAAGAAGTCTCTCCCCCCTGGCTAGATGCTGTACTACATGTAGAGCAGTATCTGCTGAAACGAGGTCTAGCATCTTCTATTTCCCTTCACACTCTTCTTGCTAACTGGACTCTAGAAAGGATCAAAACACCTTCTCTATGCAATCATGCTATTTTTAAGGGCTGAAGCAGCCTGGCCTTGATCAACTGACTAATTGCCGCTGAGTCATGCTGGCAGGTGGTACCTGTGAGAGGAAAACTGCCTATAAAGGTGATGTGATGGCACCTTTCTCCCAGTGTATAAGGACTGGGGGTGGAGGTGGAAGAGGAAGAGTAAGAGTGAAATGGTGGTAAGGGTTTGTGTCGCTGCAGCAGGAGGTTTAGGGTGGTTTTGAGCCTTTAGTCCTGATTCTTTACTCAGTTTTATTTAGTACCCCAGGTGTTTTCTATGCAGGGCAGATCTGTGTGTTAAGCTGTGCTAGGTTTCTGTTTTGGTATAGTAAACAAGAAATACAGCTGTTAGCAGCTGCCGGGAACAGCCACTAAGCAGCGAAGGTGCTTAGCTTCTCTCTGAAGAGGGTCACTGCTCTGTAGGGCCTGGGAAAACTCCTGCTCAAAAATATGCTGTACGTTGTTCAGAGTAGTTAGCAAACTAGAATCTCAGTTGTTGTTCCACACTGTGAAGGCCTAAAGAGCTGGTAAAATATGTGGTCGTGTTGTTGTGGCTTCTTGCTCAAACTGAGTGTGAAGGAGGGAAATGACTTTCAAATAACACAGCTAACTGCCCCTGCCCTTGCGCTATCAGTATTTCTTGATGGCAGTTATGTCACAAGAGCAGCGTGTTCTGAGATCGCGCTGTCGGGCAGGGTGACCAGAGGGAGAGAGCACGGATGCAGCACAGCTGGGGTGGTGCAAGCAAAGGTCCAGGATGCTGGGCAAATGCTTGCTGCTGCCGACTGATGGTTAACACTGAAGGGGTCTGTGGTGGTGCTGGTTTTGGAGACCTGTGTTTGGAAGAGCCATGCACTATAAGACTCTGTCCATGGGGGACCTATGGCTCAACAGAACCTGGGCTCCCAGAAGATACAGGTGTGTTAACCAGCTACTTCATAGACAAATGATCATCTCTAGCATTGCTTAAGCAGCTGATCCTAGAAATTATTTGAAGATACAAAGCTCAAGACAAATGCTGACTGATTCTATTACCAGTAATATTTGCTAATTTTTAAATGATCTGTCTGTCTGCATACAGGTGTATGTTTCCTGTTGCAGTCCCACTTAGCAAACAATCTCTTGACTATGATTCAGTTCAGTTCTGTGCATGTTTAAGTCAAAATATGCAGTTGTTTCCTAATCAAATTATTACGGCATTTTAAAATCCAAATTGTAACTTACTCTCTGCACAAGTGGGAAAGTAAATAAAATAGGGGAAGTAGATATTTGTGGGAGAAACAGCAGTAAGAACAGCAGAAAGACATGGTGATAATGGAATAAGAAATATCACTTGTACTATTTCATTACGGACAACAATAAACACCTTTAACTCAGCCAAGATCAGCTATAATCAGAAAGAAGAAAATTGGTGTTTGACTGTGTTATTGCCAGAACCTCAAGATAGAATTGCAGCAGCCCTGAGACAGTTGGTCAGACACAATGCCCTGTATTGTCACTTACTTTTAAGAGTAGCGGAAGGAGTCTCATCAGTGGGGAATTATTTTCTTTGACTCTGGGGAAGGATGGCTAGCTTTGAAACAGTTTCTAAAGCACAAATTGGGGAACAGTTTCATAATGCACTTTTTTTTCCACTCAGTCACAGCTGAGAATAGCATCTGTAGTAGTTAAATCAACATGAGCATTAATCACTTCAAATGATGTAACGTACCCAGAATATGTAACAGCTACTATTTGAATTATACTTTGTGAGGAGCAATATAGTTACAGTTCATCCTGAAATCCTGGCTGAAATCTGTATCTAATCCCAAGTGAAGTAATTTTGTATTCTCAGTTCAGCATCCAGTAGAATGGTACTCAGAATTGCGATAGTATCACTGGGCTGATTATAAGACACTGGAATTTAATGAGCATTTAAAAAAAAAAAAAACCATTGTAGTCTTCTCCAAGGAGAAACTGCTGTATGTAGTAAGGCAGAAGGTAACACTTCAAAACCTAGGGCACCAGCTGACCTTGCATGTTTGAGAGAGGGCAAGTGGCCTCTCTAGATAGACACAGTCTCTCTCATACACATGCAGCATACTACCTGTGAGAAGAGGGAAGTCTGAGCCCTTGCTGAATTAATGGCAGGGAGGGTCATCTCGAGTGCTCTTCTGATCTTTAACCTCATGCTGCTGCTATATGTTTCTTCAAAAGAGCAAATAAGCAGCCTTGCAACGCAGACTTGAAGGTAAAGCACAGCAGAGTTACCAGTTCTAAATAGTTCACAACTTCACAATAATACAACAAAAGTCTAGTCAACAGCCCCCAAAACAGGGGTGAAGATATTCATCAAATCTGATGAGGCTCCTATTAATTAGGGTTGTTAAGTGGTAGTTACACTTTTGTTAGTATTACCATTTGGAGATTTAACTAACAAACCTAATGGGGCTACTCCTGCAAGATGTTAATTAGATATGGCAATTCCACTTACCCATGCAGCCTCGGCACACAACCATCACACATCAATATTTAATTTAATTACTGATGTTGTGGTGCAAGTCACATCTGATTTAAGAGATAAATATGCTTAATTTATAATGAGATAAAACACATACAGTATGTCACCTTTTGTCATTTGAGCTTTATTAGGTATAGTAAGAAAAGACAAACATGAACATTGGAAAGGCCGTGACATGGTGCTCTGCATCTCTGCATGATCGTTGCCCTTCAAGTTACCTGAGCTTACACTGTGTTATAAATAAGACACAGAGCTGCCAGTGTGCGGGGCACCATTCTACATAAAGATACACTTGTGTCTTGAGTAATTCATCATTTAGTTCCTTTTTTTGCATAATTAGAAAAGTGAAAATTCATCTTGGATTATATGTAGCATCTATAGAAATTCATTTTATCAGGTTTGATCACAGTATTCTAATTTGTGTTGATGTGGTGTGGTACTGAGGCCAGGTGTGCAGGAAACCATTCTGCAGCAGCTTCCTTTGGAAGTCGGCCTTCTTTCCATTGGCATTGGATATTCTCTATTCAGAGCTTCCTACAGGAGGCTGTTGAGAACGGTGTCCATAATTGTCATGCCACAAGAGAGAGTTCTGGAGAGGTGCATGCAGAAAGATTGCTTACCACTTTTTGAAGTATGGGGGGAGAAGAGGACAGACAGCTAGGCCTTGAGGCTAGTTATGATGATTAACTGTATTAAAGCAGCTTCCAGCCAGGACTGGATCCATATTTCATAAGGGGCTTTATGACCTGGACTGACAGTCTTAGCCCCAAAGACTTACAGTTAAATACAAAACAAATGAATAAACAGGTACCATACAACCAGTGCACCAGCTCTGGTGAAATTAAGGAAACTTCCCATGTTCATACTATTTTATGGAGGTTCAAAGCCTTAGAAGGTCCTCCTCTATACGCAGTGTCCTTTGTAAGCCTGTGCTTCCAGGGGTTCACAAGCTAGCACTAGAAGTTTGTGTGGGTTGAAACTTGCTATGCAAGATCTTTGCCTGGGGGCCATTTGGTTTGATGTGTTTGACAAAATTTTAAGAGCTCCTAAGTTAACTGCGCCAAACAAATAGTTTCCTAGAGGCTGAGAAAGTTTTTGGAACTTCCTTGAGGGAAAATTCCCAATTGGCAGAAAATCTGTGAAAGCAAAAGCAACTCATGACATTGTAACCTACTGAAATATATTGCTCTCAGATCCATCTGTAATCATTTTTTCTATATTGTATATAACTCTTCTAGTATTAATATTGAGATTAACTAGTGTAATGGGAACCTGTTGGGCCATCAGGAATGGTTAGGGAGGAGGTCATTTCAATACAGTCTGGGAGCTCCTCTCAGAAACTAAAAGAGCCAGCCAACAAATCAAGACTGGGAAAGCCTTCAGCTGTCCAAGCCTCTTTTAATACCCACTCATCCAAAAGAAAACACATGGGACAATAAGAGGGGGAGCACTAATGCATGAAGCATAAGTGGAGCAATAGGCAGGGAATAATAGAAGTGCCAGTGCTTGCAGAGAGGGAGACTCTTCGTCAAGGATAATAAAATAGAACTGCTGTTTTTTCAGCTCCATGACCCAGTATTGTAGGTGGTCACCATGGCTGGCACCATGATCTATTGGTATGATGGATGTACTGCAGAGTTTCCAAAGGGTGTGACTGAGGTGTGGAATTCAACAGTGCTGAGCTCACACCTTCTGTCAGCTGCCAGAAGTGGGAGAGGCATCCTGGGACCTGTTCCCTCTAATTACACTCCCTGGTCTTGACAAGTAAATGCATCCAGAATCAGAGAATGGGGGATGGAGGAATCCATGGGACCCATAGCTCCACCAGCCAAACCTAACATTGAGGAGTGTTGTATTAGGAACGCTTTCCCCATGAGACCAGCAGCCTGCGTGACTAGCCAAGAAATGTATGGGAGACTAGAACTAATGCTCTTTGAGAAGAACCTGTAATTTTCCCCCAGGAGAGAAATAGTGCTACAGCTGGAAGGACAGGGTAAGAGCAGCACTGCCTCCAGCTCTGTCTGAGCATACTGCAAATCTACGACTTGCATGGGAACGCAGAGGCTGAACATCACCTAAGGTACATGATAGTGTGTGTTCATCTGAGGAGAAAGTGGAGGAGGTAATAGTGTAGCTCACAGTGGTTTGGCTTTCAGAGAATATGTAACACAAGTTATGCCAATACCATGGGTACGCCCTGGGCAGAGACAGACTGTGGTAGTTGTACCAGGATCAGTAGCTAAAATGGAGGTGTAGCATAAAATTAAGCTCTTGTAATGAAGTTGCACAGGTTGATGGAGGCTTTATCCTCCTGTGTGGTTAGCAGTTGTATTGATACATGAGGCACAAGAGAGTCCCGTTCTATCTTCCTTACAGCGCTGCTTTGGTAAACATTTGTTTCTTCTCTTTTGTTTCTGAGAGCTTGCAGTCTAATCCTGAGCTAGTCCTGAATGCTCCGGTTTTATATTGTCATGGGGACATTTTATAAGTTCTCCTGTGGCAGAATGCGGGCCATGTGTGCCACAAAGTATGCACACGAGCTAATTAGAAAACTGGCTGATCCTTCATGGATCAGCATGCAGGAAAGTGTTAATATTCTTTGTCTCTTCTTTCCTTCCAAATTCCTACCTGTCCTCACTGAGCTGAGCACAGTCTGGCCCAGACTGATGATTCCAGTGAGCACATGTAATGCCACTAGCACCTACACGTGTGAAATCCCCCTCTCTTTCTGCAGAAACTCTTCCAGAACAGGGCCTGGGGCTGTCCCTTATGGTTCAGGCAGCAGCAGCCGCTTAGCACAGGCAGTTGTAGTACTTCTCACCTGCCCAGCCTGCCTGACTTTTCCAGGCTTGCTAGTGCCTGTGGGAGGTGAACTTGATCCTCCAGCTCTCCTTGCCATTCACGTGCTTCCTAGAGACTTGCTTTTGTAGTAAAGTGCCTGAATCTGGTCTCAGGGTTTGGGAAGGCAGCATGCCACTGGTTGTTATTGATATCAGTTGGTGCAAATTAGGATATACACCCAGACGACATCCAGCAATATAAGCTGAAGTGGATTAAAGATTAAAACAGTCATTTGACAAGGGAATAACAGTCACCCTATCCTTTCAGTAGAGAACTGTTTCTGGCCTCTGCACTTTAGAGTACCTGCCTGATATTCTCACTGTTCTCTTCATTAATACTTAGACATGTTTCTGAGAAGCCGCAACTTATTTAGACCCCCTTACCTGTGAATGAGTAGTTTAAAATTGTTTCTTCCAATGTTCATTATTTTGCACTTGTCTATACTAGTAGCTAATGGAGTTGTGTTGCAGAAGACTCACAGCTGGATATGACAGTCAGAACCAGATGTTCACACCCTAGGCCAGACACAGCTGTTTCTCTGTAGCTGGCAAGGGACTTAGAACAAGTAAATGCAGAGACAGCAAGCCTGAAAAAAATCTAAGGTAATCAGGCTGAATATGCCTGGAGATTTAGGCCATCTGGAAGATTGCCAGAGGGCTATTTATTTTGATGTCTACACCTGCTGAATGGGAATGCTTTGTGTGAACTCAAAGCTTTAAGTGATACTGTATCTCTCCCTTTTTCAGCACTCCACTCCCTCTAGGCAGTGTTGCTTGCTTGATAAATTGTGCTCTACAACTTAGGTTTGTTTTTTTTTAAAAAAAAAAAAAGCCCTAAAACTTATCTTGTTTCCTGGCTATTGATGAGGGTAAAAGGAAAGCACTGAAGCACTGGGGAACAGAAAGGGAACACAGTGTCATAGACTGCCCCTTGGAGGGTTAAAGTCTGTAGGCAGTGTAATCTGCTAGATGTGTTGTGAGACACTGGAACAATTTTCTTTGCCCCATTTATAGTGAATTGGGAGAGAAATTCCCATAAGCTTTTTACCTACTGTTCTGTGCAAACTACACCTTCGCGTGCTTAGTGTAACAGATTTATCCCACAATGCCCCATCTGGCTCAGCCCTGCTGGCATGCAATCCCCTCTTAACAGACAATGTGTGCCTGCCTTCCTGTCATCTTGAAAGTTCTTGGGATTTTTATTTTACAAAAAGTTTTGGTGTCGATAGTGGTGATGAGCATGCTCCTACAGTGACGAACATTTGATTTGGATGATTTCTCAGGGCCAAGGCGGGATTTTTGGACAAACAAGACCAAGAGGATGAGAGAAAGGACCACTACCTTAAAGTTGCTTATAGGGTAGAGGTCTCTTACAAGATGCTGGTTTCCCCAAGTCCCTGTGCTACTGTAAGGAAACCAGAACATCTCAGAGGTGAGAGAGCAGTTACCTTAAGGAGCAACGTCCACTGCTGCAATAGTAATCTCTTCTAAACACACAAAAATCTGTCTTTTCTTGTATTTGATTTTTACCAGTATTTTCCTGGTCATTGTTCTGATGCATTCAGCATAATTCTCTGAGCAATTTTCTACTCTCACACTCTCCGCAGCCATTAGCAACATAGATTTTGTCATCTCCCCAGCGTGTGCTGAGCAGTAACCCTGTTGTAGTTGACATGCAGCATATGCAGCTGCACTGATGATAATTGTGCCCACTGCTGTCAGTACCATTCCTGGTTCTCAGATGTGCAGCAAACAAGCATCTTCTTTTTTTGCTTATGCACATGACAGTTCTTCAAATGCTATTATTGTTCTGTACTGGTTTTGGCAGGGATAGAGTTCATTTTCTTCATAGTAGCTCGCATGGCGCTGCCTTTTGCATTTGTGATGAAAATAGTGTCGATAACACACTGATGTTTTAGTTACTGCTGAGCAGTGCTTACACAGCATCAAGGCCTTTTCTGCCTCTTGCAGCACCTCACCAGCAAGTAGGCTGCGGGTGAGCGAGAAGCTGGGAGGGAACACAGCTGGGACAGCTGACCTCAACTGACCAAAGGGATATTCCATACCATATGACATCATGCTCAACAACAAAAGCTGTGAGGAAGGAGGAAGTTGGGGGATGTTCAGATTTATGGAGTTTGTCTTCCCAAGTAACCTTTATGTGTGGTGGAGCGCTGCTTTCCTAGGTATGGCTGAACACCTGCCTGATGATGGGAAGTAGTGAATGAATTCCTTATTTTGCTTTACTTGCACATGCATCTTTTACTTTACCTCTTAAACTGTCTTTATGTCAACCCATGAATTTTCACACTTTTACTCTTCTGATTATCTCCCACATCCCACTGGGGGGGAGTGAGTGAGCGAGCAGCTGTGTGATGCTGAGCTGCCTGCTGAGGTTAAACTACGACATGTCCCAAAGGCGATAGTCAACTTAGTGGATTATCTCAAAATGCACCATAGTTCTCCCTCAATTTCCCCACCTTTGCTGAAGGATACACTGGATTTCCTAACCTTATTCTTATGGAATATTTGTTTCTTAACCTGACCCGGATAGTGGAAAAACTGATGTGTTATGCTATGATGCTTTGCCAGAGGAAGAAGATACAGTTTTTCTTTGATTATTTGTTTGGTTTCCATTAGCAAACAGGTGAACTACAGAAAGTACTTGAGCTGACACCTTTGAAGGACACCAAATTTTAAAACAAATAAAAGGAGATCTACTGTGTGTTATAAGCAGTAATCAATAATTAAAAGCCTTGTTAAAGCATTGCTGAAGAGTACTTCAGAAGAAAAGTAGTTATACTGCATTTCATGGTTAATTCAATGTCAATTAGCTGATTGTTAACTTCCCTCCAGCTAAATCTTGTTCAGCACAGAGAAGAGAAATCAAAAGCATTCTAGCTTTAACAAGCCTAGTGTTTCAATCATTCATCTCTGCCTGCAGGCTCAAAATCAATGTCAACAGACGTTTCATTGCAATTTTATCAGCCATTTCTGCATGTCACTGTTTTCTTGGCTGCCCTGATTGTCCCTGAAAACCGTCTGTGGGAATCAGAATTCATCTTGAGCAGAAAGCTGGACAGACTGCACTCGCTCTTACCTAACTCATGGTCGGGTTCCCTTTCATCTAGGTAACAACGAGTGCTGGTGTCCGCCTGAACTTCCTAAAGGGCTCAGTGAACTTCCCCCCCGTGGGAAGGCCCGCAGGAAGCCGACTCATCCGCCAGCCGCGCAAGCGCAGCCCGGGGTCCGCCGCGGCCCTTCAGCACCGCGGACAGCGCCCGGCCCGCCCGCGCCGCCCTTCAGCACCGCGGACAGCGCCCGGGCCGCCCGCGCCCGGCCCCGAGGTTGGGTGCTGCTCTCGCCCTCCTCTTCCTCGGACACCGGCCAGGCAGCGATTGCAGCACGGACAGGAATAGCTTTGAGGGCGTGAATATCTCTGAAGCATGAAGAAATGGAGGGGCGCTCAGGCGCGGAAGTTTTTCTACCTACAGGTGCTTGAATTGCCTGTAGAAAATTGTGTTAAAAAATAACAGGTCACCAGGTAAAATGGTGAATAAATGAATGGTCAAAAATTAGTAAGACATCAGAGACGTTCCCATTTGCTTCAGAATTACATCACTGATTGTGAGATTCACTTCTGTGAAATGTATCAAGAACAAGAGCTAGGCTGAAGCCCGAAGTCAGATGCCAGTGGTGCCCAGGTCTTGTCTAGCTGTTACAGAACTTGAACTGATAACAGGCTGCTTTCTACCTGAAATCAGAGTATCTGACTGCTGCACTCATACTACAAGCAATGTAGTATGGTACATTACGCTCAGGAATGACATAGGACTGGTATTTCATACTTGTTGCTGATTCCAGACCTGGTCTGTAGTGTTTCAGCTTCACTCACGTCTTACAGTAGTGTAGACATTAGATCCACAGTAATGTGTTTTGTCTTCTGTAACTGATATGGAGATTGCCTTATCAAAGAAAACAATATTTTGGGCTTAGAAACCCGTGCCATTTTCATCTTTCAGTTGTACAGCAACAGTGTTATACATCTGGCACAAAGAAACCAACCTTCTGGAAGCTGAAAATAATAGTGCAGCCTGGACTACTGCGAACACTACAGCGTTGTCTTCTCTCCTTTATGCTGGCTTTCTATACTATTAAGTAATGTTGTGCCACAGCCAAGCCCTCATTCCTACCTTTTAAGGCATTCTACCTCATCTGCAACTCTGGGTTGAGGACCTCTGTTGTCTGCTTTTTAGACCAAATGAAACCATCCATCACAAGATAAAGCCACTGTTTTCATAAATGTCTTTAAGGTTTGGCTCACAGTTTTGGATGTTGCTTTCCAGGAGGTACAAATGGATAGCATTTGACTTGGAGCTTTCTGCACCATTGGGTCTCCTGCCTTTAGTCTGTGTGGTAGAATTCTTTCTGGAACGTTGCATTGGTTTTGCTCGTTTAAATTCTGTCTGAAAAACCTGCTGTTGTGACACCCACAGTATGACATTCAGTAGTACTGCCTGTTCTCTTGATTAAAAAATAAAATTGACAAAACCAGTTTGTATCTGTGTGAGTCACCTACATGTCTAGTTGCTATAGCTCTTTTATTCCTTCATTCATTCACTCTGTCATGACTAACGGTTAGACAGGGTGTTTGAGGATATGTGGATCTCTGTGATATGCCTCGCAAACTGTGCATTCATTCATTCTAACAGGAGATATAGGTGGATTACCAGAACTGGATCTGTATGGGTCTCCTTCCTGTTTTGGGGATTTGGCTGGGGTTGGGTTTTTGTTGGGTTTTGGAGTTAGTGAGGGTTTTTTGGGGGGGAGGAGGGGGATGTGCATTGGGGTTGCTTTGTTGTTTTTTTTCTTTTTCAAAAGTAACCTTTCAACTGAGCTGTTTTGCCCCTTTTTTTCTCCCCCCTCAAAAAATAAGCTCATGGACAATACCATGGGTAGCAGCTTTACTTGTGTGATGTATTTGAAAAATATGTTCTAGCAACATAGTTAAATGATGCTTAAGTATGTGAAGACTATGGAATTACTACCCTTGAAATGACCTCTGATGTATATTCAGGTAGGGGCCTGATTTTCAGTGCTATTTTAGATGCTTTAGACTTTAGATTTGTTTCTAACTCATAGTGACCCAAAACAATGAATGTTTAGTTCCAGTGCTCTTGCCCTTGTTGTTATTTTTGTGGCTCTCTTAATAGCTTTTTTCAAAGCAACCAGTAGTTGGCCATGAAGAAAAGGCGATGTCATACTAGCTTTCTGCTCATTAATACAGTGAATTAATGTGGATTTATAAGAACGAGAAACCTTTATTTTCCCAGTTGAGATGTCTTTCTTCCCCATTATTTTATGATTCATTCTGTTCCCCTGCTCCCATGTTCAGTTTGAAACTGTTGTCATCAAACATCTACTAGGCAACCTAGCAAAAGCAGACCAAAGAGAGGATTGACCTATTCATAGCTCAGTTCGGAAATAACTTGGCTGTAAAACTCTGTATCAGAAGGTGAGACAGACTTAACCTGAAAAAATAAATTATTTGCCTTGTAGGATAGAATATACATGCTCTCGGTGTGTATGATACTTACACTTATGAAATAACTGATTCCTTTTGGGGTCTGTGGCTTTCTGCCTGCTTGCTTCAGGAACAGAGTGTACCAGCCCGGCACCTGGTGAGAAGAGTGGAGTCACTGTCATTACTCTTAACACACGAATTGGTTCATCAGCCGTTATCCTCATTCACCTTGGACAAAATGACTTAGTGAAACGATGTGGCCTAAAGCTGCTCACCAAGATTAAGAGACACTTGGCATCTCTCCAGGCAGCATTTGGTCAGTGTTGCTACCAAGGTAAATGGGAGCCAAGCCAATCAAGTTGAGGTTATTTCCCCAGCTCAGAGGTGTTTGCTAACACTGACACGATGCCTGTGGATCAGATAGAACTTTTACAAGTTCATTAATTTTGGTAATGGGCAGGAGGCCCACTCTGTTCCTCCAGTTTGCGTTGTGTTGTTGGGGCAGCATCTACAGAGAGGCAAAATAAAGTACAGGTCAAAAAAAGCCCACACTGTTATACCACTTGTGCCTGAAGAGCTGAATTCTACAGCTGATCTTCTAACAGTTTCAAACATTAGCCTTAGTGGCTGGCACTGAATTTCTGGTTCTGTTTTCCCAATTTTGCTGCAGGTTTGAGGATCACTTTTGTAACGCTTCTGTTTCCATGGGGCCCCTGATAATAGTGATGCTGAGGAAAAGTCCAGTTCAGGTACCTGCTACTCAGAAGGTCCTTCATCGCAGAACTGATTTTCTCTGCTTCTTCCTTTTTTTCATTTTTTAAGAGAATAGATGCTTTCATTCCTGTCACAGTAAGGTAGGGCACCATTGCCATAATGAGGCTCTGCTTTTGTGCTACTGTTCCATGATGTCTATGATATCTTTCCTTTGCTTTTGGATGTTTTGCTTGACCCCCTCTTAGATGTCCTTGTCCTTTCTTGCCATGTTAGAGTCAGAAGTAAGCATGTACCATAAGAACTCCAGAGCAAGCAGGCTTTATGGCTTCACAATGCATAATATGTAAATTCACATACCAGTGTCTGACCCTAGGGTCAAATAGGAGTTCAGAATGGGAAATAGGAGAAGAGAGGCTTCTGATTCCTTTGGTTCAAGAAAATCCTTTGTAATAAAATTTTTGTAAAGTACATACAGCTAACTTTAAAGATCTAAGCTAAACCATGCTTCATGATATTAGGGATTAGAGCTAAAGCAAAGTTTCTGGCTCTTCCCAAGGACCTGTTCTGTTGGATAGCAGATGTCTTTCAGGCTACAAGAAGTCTAGTTCATGTGTTGTACTGGGTCTCCAGTCACCCAGTACATATGAACTAGGCTACTGATACTCAGCCTTGCAGTCTGCCTTTGCAACTCGGGGCGGGGAGGACAACACGGACTGGAGGTGAATCAGAGGTTGCTATTTCCTCCTTAGATTGAAACAAGATGCGTGGCACGGCCCCTTTCTCTCTGAAAATATGAATGCACGTTATCAAGGTTATAGCAGCAGCAATAATGGGACAGGATTGACGGGGAGGGAGCAGACATGACCCATGAGGCAAAGGCAGAGGCAGGGGAAGAATATGACTTGACCAAATGCAGTTCTTGGTTTTTCTCTTCATGAAACACTGATCGTGACTAGGTCATTCTACAAACATTCCTTCACTGGAATAGTGTTTTGCCTTAGCTTGAGCCCGTGAGCATTAGATAACTCCTTCTGTTTTTCTCATATTTGTTTTCCAGTGCAGCATCTCAGTTCAAGCTATGGCTGTGTGTTCTTTGTCACGAGATGCTTCTGGTGTATATAGAACTGTGCAGAACCACCCAGAGTGGGAACTGGGCAGTTGGGGCCTACAAGCACCACCAGAATACCTCAAACCAGGACACAGCAATACCAGTGAAGTTACCCAAGTTTCATTGTCAGAATTCTGTTTCTCCTTGATCTGTCTCAGAAACAGCTAAAATCAAGGCTTCTTTCAAGAGCTTATGCTAAGAAAAGGCTGAAAGTGCAAAAGTGCAAAAAAATGAAGGCCAAAAAACTCCCAAATTCAAAAATGCTTTTCCTCAGGAAGATACCGATCTTGTTGCCATTGGTGGAACCAGCAGTTTGCCCTGAACAGTATACTGCATCGTCTTCTCTGTGGGCACACATCTATATCTTCGTGCAAATATGTCAAAATGAGTATTTGTTTTCCTAGTATAAACTTTTAAAAAGAAAGAACCGGTCCCTTGTGGAAAAACATTCATGTGAGCTGACAAGAGCCATCCTCTCTTTTCAGGTTCTAAGAAGTGGTGTTTTCAGTGCAGGAAGGCGATTCTTGTCTCCTAGGATCTCTAGCTCTCAGGGCTGCAGAAACAACAGCCAACTTCTTTTTAGCCTAAATTAGCTGAAGACAAAGGAAATTAAACACTGTGGGAAAAATTCTGAGGGAAACAAAAAGAGGGGGAGAAAAAATCTTCATCTGAAAAAAACCTGAAACTTTTTAGAATAAAATAATATTCTCCTATTTAGGTTTTCCAATTTCTGGGACTTTTAGGCTAAAAAAAAAAAGTGTCTTTTCCTATTAAGAAAATTGCTTTCACTTTCCTGCAATGAACACTGTTCTGTTTCTAATGATGGAAGAAGTTGAGTGTAGCTGCTGAGTGAGTGGGGATCCGACTATCAATGCGTCACCAGCTAAATGTGATTTGAGATGCAGTTTGCTTTTCTATATCTCAGATCTCAGGGCTAAACCACAAACTGTACATGACACAACTAAATTAATATTTAAAAATAATTACTTGCTGCCTGAAGGTAAACAGAAAAAGGGTAAATAATTGATAGCACTGGGACTGCCACACTGTAAGTCTGCTGAGCGTTTATGATGTGCTGTGAAGGTTCAAAGGGATTACTCGTCTGCTGCCTCTGAAGGAGGGTTTTTGCTAATCATTCCAGGGCTTGTTTTGTCAGCCAGCAATGTTTTCAAAGTTTGAAGCACCAGAATAGACTGCCAGCTTAATTTAAGTGAATCTCTAACTTAATTTACTAACTTTCCTTCCAAGATTTGCATTGTAAATGATAAGGTGATTTTCATATATATAATTTTTTTTTTATCCCATCAACATCTGAAGGGAAATTTCATGTGGTCTGCTGCCAAGAATGTAGAGTAACTTGCATTTAAGGAGTGCTTACATAACGTGCCACCCTATGACAATACCTGTCTGCAGAGCTTGGTGATGCCTTGATAGTCGGCAGCTATTCACTTTTCAATGGTAAATATCCCTCCTCTTATAGCCCAGCATCAGAATAGCCAGCGTCCAAAGTGGCAGATGACCATAAAGAAAGGTCAGTGGTTTCAAATTGTTTCATTTTCCCCTGCAGTCAGAAAACTTCTTAACTTCTTGCACTGATTATTGCATTGACAGTAAAAAAAAAAAAAAAACAAAAACCTGCTGCCTCCACACAGGACTTAAAGTTTTCTGGTGTTTAAGCAAAGGATAAAAGGATACACTGGCAATGTATGTGGAGAGTCAATAGCTGCAGGTCTACAATGTATTTAAATAAGGTGCCATACACCCCTATGGGGCAGTGATCATTAGATAAAACTGTTTAAAAGATAAGAAAAACAAAGCAGATGCTAGGATCTATCAGCAATGCCATCTGCGCCACGTGATCAACTGATTCCCAAAGTGTTATTTGCAATACATCTTTTACTCAGTGCTAGGGATGGGAAGATGGGTTCTTGTCTTTGTGCCCAGTC
Source organism: Anarhynchus alexandrinus (assembly GCA_008711295.1). NCBI lineage: Eukaryota > Metazoa > Chordata > Aves > Charadriiformes > Charadriidae > Anarhynchus > Anarhynchus alexandrinus. Next base: position 348,810 of record VUYV01000252.1, read on the forward strand.
AGACCTTCGTTAGTGGCAGCTGCTTCAATGCCGAGCACTGCACCACGCTTTACTTTCATTGCTTGAAAATGCAATCTAATCTCTCGTTTGTGTTTTGCAAAAAAAAATCAAATACATGCTAAGGTGTACAAGCATGAGTGTCATTTGAAGACGTGCAGTAATTCTTACACTCTGTTGAACAGCAGTAAGGCTTTAAGTGGAATCTGTGAGACTTTTTCCAGCTCATGCGCATCTGGAAGTGAACAGTAAGAACAACTAAATAGAAAACATGATGAGCAAAGAGGGACTGACGAAAGTATATTTTGCTTAGTCCAGAGACGACAAATGGGAAACGGTAGAGCAGCCATCATGTATGTAAAATGTTGCAGCAAAGAGGAGGGAGTACTCTGTTCACCCATATGTTTCTTATAATGGCTTAAACTGGGCTCTAGAGGGGGGAAAAAAGGGAAATGCTTCTGATGGTATAGATAGGTCACTGTTAGAGCAGATTGCTGGCGGAGGGGGACTGTGGGATCTCTGTCACTGGAGATTAACAACACATCAAACAAATATTGTCTATAAGGGAGGATTTTAAGAGTACCTCAGTCCCGTTTCTCTTCCAGCTGGGGCAGTCCAGGGCTAAATAATTGATACACAAAGAAGCTGAGCACTGAGTCTCAAGCAGGACGTGGGTCTGTGTATATCGGGTCCAAGCTCAATGTTTATGAGAAACATATTAGGGGGAGTGAGGCTGCCAGTTTTCCTATTTTATAACTACAGTTGCAGCATTTGGATATTCATTCCTGTATGTCCTGGCTCCACAGGTTCTTACTTACCCTCTCATCAATAAAGATAATACTATTTCTAGTCCTCGTGGTTTCAGAGGAAGGCCTAAAAGTGTGGCTGTCTACAGCCAAGAGGCTCAGAAAGCAAAAGGCGGCACGTCTCTGATATGCTTTCATTATATCACTGGTGGGGCAGGGAACTCCTGCTTTTTCATGCTTGGGGTTCCCAATGCAAGGAATGGCAAAACAAAAAACCAAAAAAAGTCTACTCTGAACTCCGTTCCAACATTCAGGTCACCACCCTTCTCCTTTCTTCCCCACGCCCAAGACCACACACTTGCACTTGCACCTCCAGGCATGCATGTCTGCCTGCCAACACAGAGGAGGTTACCGATCTCATCACAGTTCTGGTTATCTTTCAAAGAAAAATGTCCTAAAAGAAACCCCAAGAGCTCAGTGGTGCAACCCCACCCCCTGCCACGGAGCATGGCCACACTGAGCTGCACACAGGCTGTGGAAAGAAGTGATTTTTCTCCTGTTGGGAAAGTGGCCAATGGGTTTTATAGGAAGAAGCAGCTAGAGGCGAGTCGTTGTTGTTAGTGTGTTTGCTGCTTTAAGGGAATGTGAAGCATTGAAAGAGACTGGGGCATCTCTGGCCAGTGCAAGAATCATAGGGGGAATTTCATTTTTCTTACGTTTCTCTGAAAAGTTATTTTATGTTATTTGCAGTACTGTTTTATGAGACCCAGGCCTTTGTTGTATTACCAGCTTGAAGAATAGGAAAATGGGGATTCTTTCTTGAACACTGATGTGAGCAAGCACAGGACAGACCCAGGATAAGATTACAGTGTCTGCTGATAGCCAGATGTCCGCCCTTCTGTTCTCCTGGTGGGAGCTTGCTGCCCTGAGTGGGATGTCAGGTTTTAGCTTATTCATCTTTTCTGTTTGATGTCTCTAGAAGAAAGTGGCTAATAAGGTGTTCAGAACTGCTGCTGAGTCAAACCAGAGGTTCAGTCCACTTTTCCAACAACTAGCCCAGCCAGGTCTGTGTTTCAGACACCCATAACACACGATGGACAAGGTTGGGCAGGTACCGAGCAAGCTAAAGCTTCCCCAGGTGCCAGGATGCAGTTTATGTTTTCTTCCTAATACATTTTACCTCCCACAGGGGCAGTAAGAGCCACCCCACTGTAGCTCTCTCTTGTAGAACACTGCAACTATAGACAGATTGACTTGGAACAGGACAAGAGGTTACTCTCTAGAAAGGGATGCTTTCTCCTTCTGCTCATCAGCAATGAGGAATGATTTCCTAAACTGGGCACTTAGTACTGGACAAAACTGATCCTTCTTCAGCAAGTTCCCATCTGATCAGCCTGCCAGATGGTGAAGGAAGAGCCTGGAAGGATCCCTTTATTGTAAGTAGGTCTTGAATACAGGCACAATTTTTAACATTTCCATCAACTGCCAAAATAATTTCTGCAAAGGATTTAAATCTGAAGTAGTAAGGTGATGTTCTTGTTCTTCAGCTCATAAATACAGATATTTAAAAGTCAGTCTTTTCCAGGAACTCGCTCTCAACACTGTATTGAAGAAGGCCTTTTATAAAGGATCTGCTCACTCATGGTAAATATTACAGACACGGAGAAAATTATGCTTTTAAAAAAAAAAATGGAAAGTTTGCAGAAAGCATTAGGCTTTAAAAAAAAAAAAACCTGCTCCATTTTGCAGGACTGGTAACGTTATTTCAGTCAAAAAATAAAATCTCTGAGAATAGCTACTGGGCTGAACACTACATTGGTTTGTCTTTAACGGGGAATAAATTGTCTTTTCTATAAACAGTGAATGGTATTGCTAATGTGAATTTTGTTTGACTAGGAGATTTCTGCCAGGATAGTAATTTGGTGTATTATGAGGTTAGTCCTGTAGAAAGGACAGTAGTGAAACTGAGCGTTGATTGAATCAAAAACTAAAAGCTATCACCTTGAAGAGAACTTGCCTTGAAAACACTGAGGCTTTCGGAGGTGTATGCCAGCAGCTGTGAAGCCAGCCGTCCCAGTTAAGCTTCCCAGAGAATGCAGTAATACATGCAATAAAGAGATTTTGCTAGTGAAATACCCACTTGTGAACTGTTCATGGGTATAAGAAAAATGGATCTCGGGTCTTGCCACCTGAATTCCCTTCCTCTCCCTCAGCAGGTTATCAGCATGAAAACAGGAAATGAATTGGACACCATTAATAAAACATGAAGCCTTCGTGTTCAGGCTCTGTGCTCTGTCGTTCAAGTGTAGAAGACACTGTGTGAGAAGGAAACAGAGGAGTCAAATCCACAAGTTCGTTTACTCTTTTTAACTACACAGCAAACTTTGGCTCAGACTTGGAACTAAACCTTTCTTTTCTTCCCCTGAATTTACTGAAAAGCTTTTAAACCCTCATACAGAAATCCTGAAGGATTGTTTCTGAACTGTGAGTAGTCTTTCAGAACACAAAAGATTTTCCTAACAGATTTCACCAATAATTAGATATGCCAATACTGTTTTTTACTCAAAAGTGTCTTTCACTATAATGTAAATTTTTAGACCCTGTTTTCATGCATTTGCTTTTGCAGCTGTTTACGTGATGCAGATTTTTTTTTTGCTGTGATAGGTGCCCTTTTTTTTGCCAGTCGCTTATGTTTATCATTTTAGGAATGTCCCAAGATACATACCTGCTCTCTTTGGGGGGCTCATTTTGCTAGAGGGGAATGTATGATTCACCTGTCTCATAAAAAATATTGTTTTCCACCAAAGAACAAAGGATTAGCCTCAAAGAATAGAGGTCTATATGAAGTAGACTGAAAGACACCCCCCACCGCCAGCACCACCACCTTTTCTGTCTGTATTTAAAAGCATCTCGTGAAAGCTTATGGTCACAGTAGTATGCAACCCAGGGATGAGAACTCGCAAACCTGTTTTGAGAAAGTCATGGGAACAAAAGTAGAAGACCCGGTTCAGCCAGACAAAGAGGCCTTCTGCAGCTATAATAAAGGCTTGTTTTGCTCTATGGGGGAGTTTAATTGCAAAATGCTTAGCATAGGTGAATCATAAGGAGCCTAACCATAGGAAGAGGTTAACCACAGTTATAGGAAAGATTCATCTGAGGCTACAATAAACAAGTTCTTGGTGGGAAGAAACCAGAAGACTCTCCTCAGCTGTGGACAGGCCCACTCCTGAAACTCAAAGGTCGAGTTGCAAGTCCAGAGCAGGAATTCTCCTCCTGACCTTAGATAGTTCTTTTAGGAAATAGCCAAGTACAAGGTCAGGTTGAAAGATAAGATGTTTATTGCTAGTGGGAATTTTTGTCAGGCTGCTGTGGCTGGAACCACCAGTTCATCTCCCATGGGAGACAGCGCTTCATAGGAAGGTCTACCACAATTGTAAGTGTAACCTGGGGATTAGTAGGACTTCCATATTTTTGATCAAACCGATATATTCTCACTGTTATATAAATGTGGAAGCACTGCTTCCTGGATCCTGTCAGGAGCAAGGGGCTCCGGTCTCATAGATGTTTTAGGCCAGGTTGAAATTTCTGTAATTATTTCTGTTTAGACTCCTTCAAAGAACTTGCTAGATGTGCCTCTTTCTTAATTCCTGAAATGCAGAAGTAAAACCTCAAGCTGGGTGAGAAACCTGGACAGTGAGACAATCCACATTCAGCAAAGTTACAAATTCGGTGTTATAGTTCAACTCAATTAAACATAATTTTCTTGGCTGCCATCTACAAGTTTGATAGTAGGAAGTTGGATTTGACTCATTACAATACAAAGGGGCAGTTTGGTAAATGTACATTTTCAGCCAAAATCATTAGTCAACTAGCAGAGTAGAATTATGTTTTCATTGAAGTTTACGTTACCATTTGGTTTACTTGTTTTTGCTGTCTGGCTCCATCCATAACAAGTGCAGCCAAGCTCTAATTCTCAACTGTTTGAAGTTATTCAGTCTCATAAAGATATGCCAGACAATTCATTGGACAATATTCAAAGTATTAGCGAGGTTAATTCTAATTGCACAGAAGGATCTATATTAGCATTTCTATTTCAACACGTTTTTTGTTACTTGGGTTTTAGGTCATATGAATTGGTTTTCTACATGATTGCATTTCTGTTGTCAGAATGTCTAAATATCAAATATTGAAATTACTATACGATCAGTTTATATGCCAAAGAACTGATATTCCTTTGGTTGCCTCAGAATATTTTTGGAAAAACTCTGAGCCCTCAGAATGACAATCTGAAAAAGAAGGTTGTTTCCCTCAGGTGGATTTGTCTGAAAACGCCCATTCCCAGTGTTCCCGTCCAGCTCCAGCCAGTACCGAGGCAGTGGGCTGTGCGGCATGTGGAGGGGGCTGGAGGGCTCGGGATCGTCCCCGGGGCGCTGCGCACTGCACGGGTGCTGGAAGCGGCCCCGCTCCAGCGCTGGGGGGATGCACGTGCCAGGGGCTGCGCAGCCCAAAGGGGTGGGGGGATCCACAGCAATGGGGGGTCCCCGGAACGGGCTCGGGGAGAGCCATGGGGCCAGGCGTGAGTTCAGAGCAAACTGGGTAAATGGGCCGTTCTCTGTCGGTCGGTGCACGGGTGTCCACACGCCGTCTTACCGCTGACTCGTGCGTGGCTTCCACCTGAGCAGTCTCGCACTCTGGGCAGAAATAGTGCCTAGTAAACGAAAGAAACAGATGAAAAGGGCAATGTTGGAGACAGAAAAGCATTACTCAGAAAAACGTCTTTTGGACAAATCCTTCCTATCCAGGAACCACCTTCTGTTTGCAGTTTGAGGTTATTAGGAATAGAAATTGGAAAATTCTGTGAACAGTGAAGAATAACGCAGCTGAAGCCTTTCTGTTTGGGATCAGCTGAGTGGAATTCTGAGTGAACGTGATCAATTGAGTGGAAGTCTAACTGGATGTGTTCATGGAGGGGTGCCTTAATATGATTGAGGAGATGTGGGACTGAGCATGATTTATTGGGAGTAATTGAGTATTCAGTACCGGAGTAGGAACAGGAGTCACTTAGATTAAAATACAACAACACCTGGTGCTTACTGCAAATACATTTTTCCTGGAAAAAGAGATAGTTAGAAACAGCTTTCATTACCCCTTTAGAGTGTTTTCTAAATAACACATCTCTGTTCTTTTTGAAATACCAGTATGTTAAATGTCCAAACGTTTTTTGCTGAAAATGATGCCTCTGTTAAATTACCAGTGCCCACTCATTTTCCCGGTAGAGGTACGGGGTACCCAGGGCCATTTGGAAACCGCTGGCAGGGAAGGCTGGGAGAGACCACCCGGTCCTGCCGACGGGTCTGGGAGGGGCCCTTTGGCTGCAGTCATTCGTTGCAACTTTCGGGCTGACACTGATTTCCTTGTAAGTATTTCCTGTGACTAAGTTTTTAGCCTCTCCCTGTCTTTTTTATGCCAGTCATTTTTTATGGTATGATTTTTTTTTTTAAATTTTTTTTGTTGCGTCTAGCCTAAGCTTTTCCTTCCCTAGCTCCAGGTCAGTGCTTCTCATGCTGGTGTCTCCTGCCCCTCCCTCTCCTCATCCTGCTGCTCATTCACATTAACTGCAAGATAATTAGAGACTGATCCTGTCCCCTGAGTCTTTGTTTCTCCAGACTATGGCTTAAATCCTACCCTCCTGCAGCAAACCCCACTGAGATCCTCAGGTTTGGTCCTTTTGGGGCTGCTGTTGCTGTTGTATCTAGTTCTCAGCACAAAGTTCTTTGATATTATAATGTTGTAATGGCAGGAGACCCTGGTTAAGCAAAAACAGAACCAGCCCTCCCTCCTTCCCTCTGGGGGTTGCGGGTTATTAACACAGCTTTGCTCAGCTGAGCAACATGGAACTGTCAGGTCTCTGCCCGCATTCCTGTCTTGCAGCTTCAAAATTCTCATACTATTTAAAAAAACAGGAATGAGGCAGCTTATGTGGTCCCAGCAGATCCTCATCCTGGCATGGCTGATGATCTTTTGAAGTTAGAGGCTCACAAATTCCTGCTGTCCATCTCTGTTCCCCAAGAGGAACAGGTCTGGGAACTAGATCTTCTGTGGGGTCAGCTTGCACCCCACTACTGGCTTGGCACAGCCAGCTCCAAGGGGAGGCACCCTCTTGACATCCATCAGGGAATCCCCGCTGTGAGCCCAGACCCCTGCCTGCTTGCCAGCCTCCACCCCTGCTCTGCCCTGTGGACTTTGTTGTTCAGTGTTACCTGCTTTCTTTAGGTTCATTATGCAGCGTTATAGCAACTTTTATTGGAATAGAAATTAATTCTATCATCTGCAAAATCAGTGTCTCGAGCGAAGAAATCTTTTGGACTTGCTTGGCACAACCTACTTTTAATACAGCCCGGTTACGTGGTAGTTGTTAGACCTTATTCCCACTGTTTATTCCACTGTGTTGTGTGGAGCTGCTATCAGACTGAACAGTTTGCAATTTCTTGCTTCTCCCTTTCCTGGTCATTCTGGCAGTCAGCAAAGTTGCTTCATGTTCTCACTGCAAACCATCCAAAACTCGTGCTGGGCTGTTCCCACTGCTGGGAATCCTGGCAGAGCCTCATCCCCATCCTGTGCTCTCCTTGTTGGTGCATGGACTGCTCTTTAGGTCGTATCGACAAAAGCCACCAGCTCTGTGACGCTTCTCAGCCCTGTAGCAGGGACAAGCAGCAGTATCGGAGCCAGTGAAGAGTTTGGTGCTTTAGAACCAGGTCTTGTTGGTTTGGGATCTTTCCATTTGGAGGCCTCTGGCACATTAAGAGCCCTCCCCTGAGTTTTTCATCTTCTTTCAAGCTGCTGCAATAAACTTCTCTTTCAGTTGGCTCAGCTAGTAGTCTGTGGTGGGTCTCCTGCCTTGTGCACATGCGTGCCCTGAGACCTGGACTGAGCATCGCCACGCTCCTCTCGCGCACACGCTGCAGAGAAGCCGCTGGCCCACAGCGCTGTGGAGTTGAGCAGATCTGGCAGCAGCGTCTGAATGACTGAAAGCTTCGTGTCACATATGCAACCTGCCATGTGCCCTGCTCTGCTGGAATTAAGGCTCTGTGCAGCACCCCGCAATTGTCCCCAGTAAAGCGGGCTGTGCAGTAAGGCTCGGGAGTGCGTTTGACATCGTGCGCAGCATGGGCTGGGTGCAGTCCAAGACTTCCATGTCTGCAGCTGTAACATAACCAAGGGACGAAATCCAGGAGGCTGCATCTCCCTGAACAACAGCACCACTTACAGCCTGGTCTCAGATGCCAGGCTGGGGCCAGAGCCACAGAGCAGCAGTCTGCCAGCGCCAGGGAGGAGGCTGGTATCTGCTTTTTCTGTGTGCCTCAGGATTAGTCCGACACAGCGGAGCATGTCCAGATCCTGCTCAGTGGCATCTGTGGCCTGTGCCGTCCGCGCTGACGATGGTCTCTGCTGCGTGGCTCTTACTGCCTGCGGGTGTCTGTGCCCTGGACAGACCCTGAAGAGTGGAGCAATGATTTGAGCTGCTGCTTAAAAACACCTCCTTGGAAAGCTTCTACCTGCTGCAACAAGGAAGGTGCCTAACCAACGGGAGAAAACATCATTGCTTGTGTCTTGGTTTGCCATGGTCTAGGACAGTGGCCTGCCAGACAGTTACCTGGGCATCATTTCTGGCATGAACTTGAGATAGCTGGAACTAAGGGTCAGACTTCAGCCTCTTCCAGGCAGTCCCAGCAGCAGAAGGTATCTGAAGAATCCCACAGACTCACACCCAATTTTCACGGCCAGCATTTCTCCCAGCACACACAACCCTGCCCAGGAGGCTAGCAGGGTTACTTTATCTGGAGTTTGGATCTGGACATGAGGAGGCAGGTGCTGGAGGAGACAGGCAGGCACATGAGCAGTCAAAGGCAAGAGCAAGCGTTTCAGGTCTGCACACTCAGCACGTTGTATCCCATCCAAGCAGAGCTGGGGATGTTGAAGGAGGGAGACGGGGAACAACTGGGGATGTGTTGCAGGGCTTCTGCCAGACTGAGCACCAGGAGTAAGGCGAGAGAGTGCTCTGTGAGCCGGGGAAGGGAACTGCGTAAGGTGAGGTTCAAGGATCGAGAGGAAAATTATAGCGGAAAAAGCCAAGGGTGTTGGGCTGCAGTTCCTGAGGGCTGTGATGAGAGACCCTGTGGCCCCTCGACATGTTGGCACCATTGCTGGAGACGCAGGAGTCTCAACAGACCAGCACGAGGGAGGATGATGGCTCCCGGAGCGGTGTCTGCGGGAGGCACTGCCGGGGGGTTGGCGTTGGGGGCAGTCCCTCGCAGGGGTGGCTTTTGTGATTGTCACCGCTCTAAGTCCCCTGCTTTACAGGAACGCGTAGGGCAGAGCTCGGCGCTGGAGGTGCAGCGTGCCGGCCGTGCTGATCCCAAGAGCTGCCTGGCTCCCCTCCCTCGGTGCAGTTCAGCACGACCCGCGGCAGCTGTCGGGAGAGGAGCCCACCCCTCCTGCGGGTCAGTGGCTGGCAGAAAATGCTCCTCACGGCCCCCACGTCCCCAGTGGGCTCTCAGCTGCCTGCCCCCTGGGGTGGGTGCCAGCCCGGCCGCACAGCAGACCCACCGCCGTGCCGCCCTGCCCAGGGGAGAAAAATCCAAGCCCACGTGCCAAGTGTCGCAGGAGCTGCCGGCGGGGAGGGCAGCAGAGGAGCCGGCTGGGGGGAGCACCCGCAGCAGACGGGTGTCCCTCCGGGGTGCCCGGGGGCCCGGTGCTGGGGTGGGCGCCCCACCGGGCCTTTGCCTGTGCACGAGTGCGAATCCTCCGGATGGAGTTTCAGCAAAGAGGAAGCTGGTACAATTTAAATGGAGGGTTTAAGGGCTGCCCTGCACTGGGAAGGGGCTCAGGCCACGACTGGGTAGGCGTCAGGTGAGCGGCAGCGGAGACGGTGCCTGCGCTGGGAAGCACTGCCGACACAAATCTCTTAATAGTCTGTCAGTCTCTGCAAGGCCTTAAAATCAATCAGAGGATTAACTAAGCAAAGCTGGTTTTATGATACTTGATCCAGCTTTGTGCAATTGGATCTAACTTTGCTTCAGCCCTCTGCTGTGGCCGGGCGTGCGGACGTGCCACCCGCAGCCTCCCGCGGGGACGCGGGGCAGCAGCGGTGTCCCCTGCCCGGGGGGATGCCAGCGAGCAGCAGCGTGGCACTGCTCGTGCAAGCCAGCCATCTCCTCTTAGTTCAGCATTTCTCCGTGCAGAAGCTCTCTGCCGGGAAGCCCCTCACCCCTTCTCAGTAGCTACCTGCCTCGTGTGGCTTCTGGGGCACCTTCTTCCAGGGGAGAGGTACGTGTTGCGCTTTCCCGTTTCTCATGCGGCAGCGGCTCCTGGAATCCGGGGCTGAGCTGAAGCCTGGGAGCAGATACACCCTTCTGCCACCCACACTGGTAAGCCTCATCCCCAGAGGACCACTTCAGAGAGGTCACCAGGGAGGGAAGTGATGAGTGTCCCTTAAACACACACCCTGGCCCTTGGGAGATCAATACTTTAATTCGTTTGATGACGACAGGAGCAATCCGCCCCGCTGACACCAGGCAGCATCTCTGTTTCAAACCAGGTGTAGGAATGTTTGTTTTGCTTTCACTAAAGCAGTTTGCTTTCTCTCGGGCTGAAAGTTTCCTAGTGACAACGTGGGCGTGAGAGCTGTCAGGTCCCTGACGGGAGTCTGGATCCCCCTACATGCGCCGTGCCTGCACAGCACGGGCAGATCTGGATGTTTCCACTCCACTATAGTGCCAAAGTGACGTGAGGAATAATGAAATATCCCCTCCAGAATCGAGCAGTCTCCGTTTTCTGGCAAAAATTCTCCTCTGCCCCTTTTTTCCAGACTCAGTCCGCGGTCTGTGGCCAGGTCGGTTGGGTCCGGCGCTGCAGAGGTGGTGATGCACCGTAACACAAAGCGATACCTGCCTGCTGCATTATCCCACCCTCCAGCACCCGCGCTGACTTGCGAGCCTCACAGCTTCGGGCCTGTCAGCCACCAGGAGTTCATCTATGCAAATTTGCTACAAGAAAATGAGGTCTATAAATAATAGACACCTTGGGCCTGCACGTCAGTACGAGGTAATCCATTGCCTTGCTTGAAATGTATCCGGTTGTATTTCATGCCTCTGTGTGAAAGTTGCAGGGAAAGAAAAGTACCCACGACAACATCCAACCTTTATTCACCTTCTGACCTAAAAAAAGAGTGGAGGTGAAATGTTTCTTGGCTGAAACTGGAACTGGTCTGGCAGGAGGTCGGCCCTGGGCCTGGGCTCTGCGCTGAGGGGGGCTCTGGGGAACACTCCTCCTTCTTCTGCCTCCATCGCAGCGGCTGCCTCCCTCCGCTCTGCTTTTCTCAGAAGAAATATAAGAAAGCTTATTTACACCATTTGCCCAGCAAAGGGCTACTTTAGATGTTAACAAAACCCAAACCGTTCCTAAGTTGTACTGCCTTTAAGTCTTTCTAAACTGAATGTATTCGCCTCGCAGCAGTCTCTGCTCTTGGGAGGCACTTCTCTCCCGACTGCTGCTTTGGGTGGCACACTATTCTTGGGAATGCAGGCCACAGAAATCAAGTGAAATTATTTAATTCTCTTTCTATCCTAGTCGTCAAAGCATTTATATACCTGGAAAATATTCAGAAATGTGCGACAAGGCTGATCAAGGGTACAGAAAAGCATCCGTAGGTGGCACAGCTCCATAGACGGTGATTCCTCAGCCTGGAAAGAGGTGACTGCGGGACAAAATGATAGCAGTCTCTGAGATCGTGAGTAGCATGAAGAAGTCACCCAGAGGTGATTTGCTCACTGGCTCTGGTTCTTCAAACAGAAGAAGGTGGTTCTTTGCACAGCGTGTCATTAATCTGCAGAAATCTTTGCAGCGGAACGTTGTGGATGCTGAAGGTTTACATAAATTTAAAAAAATAAACCGGATAAAGTTGTGGAAGGGGAAAAAGAAACCCCTAACAGCTATTGAATAACAAACCTCATTTCTGTCATGGGAAATCTCTGCCAACTGTCAGACTCTGGGAGAGTATTCTGGCGAGGCGTTGCTGCAAGCTTTGGGCTGTTCTGACAGTCTCCCCTGCGCCTCCGTAGCTGGACAGGGTATCTTTGCCCTGACCTCCTGTGGGCATTTGATGTTATGTTCCTGTGCCTCTCCTCCCCCATGATTTCCAGCCCCATCACCTTTTTTTCTAAAACTCACAGATTTAGTGTTACAATTAAGTTCTGCACTGAATATATTTTTGCTTTGATAAGCGTCCGAACAATTCTTTGTGAAAGCGCCTTCTGGCTGCCTGTACAGCATTCTGAAAAGGACGAGCCTTTAGATAGGCTGGCAAGTCATATAAATAGTAAATACGTGGTTCTGAGAATTGAAGTTTCCCTGGGAAGCCTGAATCTCTAGTTCTGTAACGGCTTGGTTATCAAACAGATGATTTACATCTTATTAGGTATTTCCATCTGTTGATAGAAAAATGCTCTATTGCATAATGTTGCTTTTGCTCCTGATTCAGTTCTCACCATTGCCAGAAGTGCTTTTGGGCCCCCAGACCAGCCCGCTTAAATAATCAGCTCGGAGCCAGTGGCACGTTGGGGTGCAGTCTGGTGGGCGAGCAGGGAAGGCCAGCGGGGAGGGCCGTGGCAGAGCCGCCTGCCGGTGTGCCGCTGCCGGCGGGCACCGGCTGCACGCCCCGAGGACGGCTTCTGCCCGCGGCCCTGCCCGCTGCCTGCCGGTGCGGCTCCGCAGCGCCTACCGCGGGGCTCGGTGCCCACTGGGCTTATTGCCACCCACTGCTGGGAAGGTATTTTTCCAAGCGTGGATGCAAATTTCAGTCGCTTCTTTTTCAGCATATGTGAGTTTGTTCGCTTTTGGTGAAGCGTGTCCAAAGGACAGAATCTGTCTTTACTGCAGTTGCAGGGGAACTTTGCAGCCCAGTTGCCTGCAGATGTTCAAACTTGCAGCCACCCGAGGGAAAGCGCAGTGTGTGCAAACCTGAGTGTGAGTGCGTGTTGCTCTCCGCGTGCCCGTTCCACTCTGCCAGTCCGTATGTGGACTGCTCTGCTGCTGGCGGGTGAACTGAGAAGCTAGCAGTGCCAATAGGAATGCATTTGTTTGTTGATACAAATTCGCATCGCCAAAGAACCCTGAGAACTTTAATTACTCCACAGTGTCCCAGGATGCATTGCTTTGTAGCAGTCACTGGGAATATATTATCCTTAATGTAAAACAAAGAACCTGGAAACTGTATTCAACAGGCAAGCAAAACAGGGAATATTTTAATCAGCAAAACGAGGGGAGAGTGTTGAGATGAGTGAAGAGCGGAGGGAAATACTGGGCTCAATGCCTGATTCCTAATCCCTAAGCTGTCTTACTATAGTATTGTGAAAGCCAGGAGGAATAAACCTAATACCACAGCTTCTTGCCATCAAGAAACTATGTATTAATACAGTACTGCTAAGGTAATTAACCAAATCAGACTTAGTCCAGTGCTGAAAAGGATTTCTTCCCCCAGGGATAAGCAGATGTCTCAATCTAATTATACAAGTTATTTAATCAGAACCAGAGGTCGGATATCTAATGAAAATACTACCTAATGCGGGGGAGAGAGGTTGTAGCTCTGAAGCAGTGCAAGCAGAGGGGGGATACAAGCTTCCAAACCGGTGCAGTTTCTAATGCTCTTCTGCTTTATTTCTATACACGACTTCAAGTAAGATCTCAGGATAGGACTTTGAAAAAAAATCACTCGTGAAAAGAACGCATTCTAACAAAAGTTTGTTTCACTGCCAGGTATGGAAAGAAAATTCTCCTATAAGTGTCATCAGTGCTTCACCCACCCATAGCGCTGACGTAGGAACAAACAGCTGTGTTTTGTCTGAGGCAGTTGATAGCTCTAAGTGTTACCGTTTCGTTAGCCTTGCTTCACCTGGGTAAGAACTGTAACAGATGCCCCAAACCTGCCAGTTGTTCTGCAAGCGTGTAGCTGACAGTGGGTGTGCAGTTGTTAACAACTGGAGAGCTCACGCTGTGGGCTTGCAGGAAGGGTACTCATTGTGTTGTCAGGGATGGGCAGAGCCCCTGAACCCATGATTCGTATGATATATGGGTGTCTGAAAAGCAAGTGGAGAATCCCCCCCCGGGAAGGCTGTGGTGCTCTCACCAGGAGCCAGTGCGTGGGCTTACTGAACAGGCACGGGATGGGGCACATCCATGCTCCAGCCCCGAGAAGACAGAGGAGCTGAATTCCTTTAATTTTATTATAATTGAAACCCAGGTACTTCTAACAGTTGGCATAACTTAGCTGCATGCAAGGGCCTTTCCCGCATGCTTGGAGGTAGCTGCTCGCAGGGGGAGCCGTGCAGTCTCGGAGGAGGGGCACAAAGCTCTGGGCAGGACCCGGTGCGGTCCCCTCTGTGCCGGCAGCACTCGGTCCAGGCTCCTGCCCGTCTCCCTCAGTTTAGCACGTTCCATAGATGAGGGTCTTCTCCCTTGGTTTCTTCCCGACAGCTTTCTCTGCATCCCCGCCGCTGCAGCCCGGTTCCTGGTGCCGGCCGAGGCGTGCTGCTGCTCCCGCTGGCTTGCCAGCCCCCTCCGAGCCAGCCCCCTCCGTTTCGGGGCCAGACTGGCCAGCAGTGCCACGTTGCCTAGCGATGCATTTCTGGCTGTCCCATCTCATTAAGCTGTTCCAACCGCACGCACCCATGGGGGAGTCAGGAGGGAACGCCGGCCCTCGCTGCTTTAATTGGCTTCTTGCGTGTGCACACATGCATTGCAGATAGAGCCGAGTCTTCCGAAGCGGTCACTGATGGGCAACGAGTTAAAATGTACAGCTGTGTGGCCAACCTGTCGCTGCCTCGGAAGCTTTGTAACTGAGGGAGTGTGGGCAGCACCCCCAAAATCAGGATTCTTTTTTTATCTCCAGGACTCTCCCCGTCATGTCTATGAGCCAGTTTCAGCAGACTTGGTCCCAGTAACCTACGGATGGGCATGAGGAGGCTCCTGCTCCACATCCCAGCGGTGAGTGCTTGCGGGCTCCTCTCCGACAGGCGAGAGCCCGGCTGCTCTCCCTCGCTGGGATCCCCCAGCACCGTGCTCAACTGCAGACCCTTGGCCCCTCGAGGCTGCAGGGGATGTAGATGCGCAGCAATGCTGCTGCACATTTGCACCCGCGACGTGCCCCAGCCTTGCCGCCACCGAGTGCTGGGGGCACGAGTCCTCCTGCGCGAAAACAAGGGGGAGCCTGTGCCGCACCAGGCTGGGGACGCACGGCAGATGTTGCCCTCTCCAAGAGAGAAAGGGAGAAAAGGGGAACACCACATGCAGCACCGCCACATGTTTTACTTTCAATTAAGTGAAAGTCCAGAAAGATCCAAAAGGCTCTCAGTTTGCTAGCCATGTGTCAGCTTCTCAGGCTGCTGTTGTTTTTATGCTGCCACCTCAAAAGTTGTCCTTCTGATGCATTAAGAGCTAAAAATAATAGCTTATGATCACATTGATTAAACAAGAACAGAGGGAAAATGCTGTTCAGCTGAAGATTTCCTTCAGTTATTTAAATTTACGTGTATTTTTCTTGATTAGTTTCAGTGAATCTTAACCTTATCTTTTGTCCAGTTTAAATAAGTTTGTTTTCTCTACTGTGTATAATTATGTGACACACACGTATAGAAAAAAGTCAGCCTTCACGCACATTCTTCGTTCTGAAGCAGAGAGCATCTGTTTGTAACAGCTGAACTGAAGAAATATGGCATTTCTGAATGTAGTTGTAGACAAATGGGTTGTGATATGCTGTGAGACTGAATGAAAGAGGGGAGGAAATAAAGTGCGTAGGCCACTTGAGTTTACGCAGGTATTAATTCCATTCTCTAGGAATCTGCTCCACAGAGACATGTTTGCAAAGTGTGGTTTCTCTTTGTTCATGTAGAAATCTACACACAAAAACTCATGTGCAAAAACGGTCTGCTTCTCTACCGGCACCTACAAATGGCAAAACTACAAATTGAGCACAGATTGGGGGCGGTGCATGTTAAATTTTTTTCTGTGAGCTTATAGCTGTGCGGAAACAACTGAAGCTGAGGTGAGGCACTGCAGCCATCGAAAATCTGACCCTGGATATTAAACAACCCCCCTGTCAGGCAGTGTTCATCTAGGGGATTTAAACAATTCTGAATTGCCAAACCACAGTGCCCTGAAAGAGAATTTACTAGACAATAGAAAAGAGATTGACAGAAAAAGAAATAAAGATGAAATGTGATGTCTGTTTAACCTGTTTTTCTTCACTTCCATTCTTTGTTATGTATTCTGTCTTCTTTAGCCAATCTTTTATTGAGAACTCCTCTCTATTTTTATATCCACCTCGAATGACTGAAACACTGTATGCCAGAAGTTTGCGGGCTCTCCCCCTCCCCAGTCCACAGCCCTTTGCCTGGGAAGGACAGATGTGCACACGGACAGACAGATCTGCATCTGAGCCTTTCCGTGATGTGACCACCTCTGCGGACCACCAGAGCGTTACCATCTCTGTGAACTACAGCAAGAGTAAAGCAAGTCTCCAGTGCTGCCGCTAAGAATTTTCTTGATGAGATTCTAGGAAATGTTGACCCAAATAAGTGGAACTGGGAAGAAAAGGCTTCAGAGCAGTAGTAAAAGTGAAGAGGTGACACATCGTCGCACCATGACTGGAGAGAAAGACCGAATCCTGAGGGCCTGTTGATTGCAGTGGGAGTTTGTTGGCCCACAGTGCAGCTAAACAAAATACAAGAAATACAAGCTGTGGCACAGATCAGAGCTCAGATGAGACAGTCCCGTAACCAGTCTGAGAAGTGCTGGGCGCTCGCCAATGAGCTACTTGCAACACACAAGGAACAAAGAGAAATTTGACTTTGAACTATGCTGTCCTATATGCAGAAGACCAGTTGCATTTTTGTAAGCTGTATAAATATACACTTCTTTTATCACCTTGTACCTATTCCCCACCAAATACCCGAGCAATCTGCCTGTGAGTAAAAAACAGCTGTTTATGCATTGTAGAGCACGTGGCATTGTGGCACCAGACCCCCTGAAAAGAATGTCTGTAGTAGTGCACCAGATGATGGCATTTAACTTGTTCTTGTAACAAAGCAGGATCCACTCCTGCTTTGTCAACTGTGCAGTCCAGCATGGCGCAGACAACCTGCATTCAGTCCTCTGGCTTCTTTGGAACACAGTTTATGAGAAGGAGATTGAGGAACAGTTCTTTTCTAAGATTTGGCCACTTAAAACCAGCCTTGTGGAGCAGTAACTTAGTCCCCGCTTGTGAAGATTTCTCTTCTAGAAGCAAAACTGTAAGTGTTGGGAATGATCTGAAGTCTGTCATTTCAGATGTGATGATCACTCTTTGAAAATCCAATTAATTAAAGTCCGTTCAGCTTGAAAGGTGAAAGGCTCAAGGTTTTTCTTGATAGGGAGCAGCAGAATGAACGTTTAAGATAAGATACAGGAGCAAGGATTTGATGGTTACTACAATGTATGGCCACTGGGAGGGTGCCCACTCGGTCCACTGTCACTGGGACCAGCAGAAATCAATCTCTGCAGACAATGCATCCCCCTAAGGCAGGAGCTGATGGAGAAGAGGGACTGCGTTCAGAGGGACAGCCCTCCTGGCGGTGGCACTGAGTGTGGCCACGCTCCAGGCTGAAAGCAGATGTGGAATTAATGCCTCCTCCCGTCCAAGTCTGGAGAGCTTTTCACTGGCGTCAGTGGCAACAGGATCAGAGTAGAGTCTTAAGGCTCTTCCCCTGGAGCTTAGAGGAGTTTAATGGAATACAGCCTATGCTGTAATTAATTGGCTTCTGCTTCTCCTGCAGGAAAGAGTTAATGAAGGCAAAGCTTGTCTGGCCAAGGGGCTGGTACGGCTCCAGTAGAGCTATGACTCACAGATTGAACATCCTGCCAAAGCACCGAGAAGGCTCCTCATCCTCACCTCCTCCTGTCCCAACAGTAATGGTGCGAATTGGTCCAGCATCGTGGCTGGAAAGGTTTGACCCTTGGAGCACCTGCTTTTCCCACTCAGTTCAATACTATTTCTTTGCACAAAAAGTCAGTGTCTGCCAGGTAAGACCTTACACATCTAACTGTATTATTTTGTTCCTACGGTGCAGACCCCTCGGTAATCTCATAAGGGCTCTCTACAGGACTGAAGGAAGAAGAGGTTAATAGAATACTTTAAATGAGTAAGGAAATGGCAACACACAAGGAGAAGTTACTGGGTGAGTTGGTCAAAGATGAGTCTTGGAACTGACCAAGTTTGATACTTTCATCATTGAGCTTGGCTCAAAAAGAGGAGTGGAGAAATGAAATTTGTTGGTGGCATCATCCTTACAAAACAGCCCTCGCTTAGTGACACGCTGTCCCAGGCGTGATCCTGTACCCCAATTGCTCACCACTTCCCTCTCTCTGGAGAGAATGAGGCCAGCAAAGAGCCACCAGCAACATCACCTCTCTCTTCTGCTGAGTCTCCGCCAGGACTACCGGGTCCCCATTCTCCATGTGAGAACAGCACAGTGAGTGGGGGGCTCGGGGGGCTCAGGTACAGGCAGGGAGAAGCAGAGCTGGGTGGTCTGAAGGCTGGTGCCCAACTGATGTTCTCCAGGAGCATGTGATCACCTGAGAAGTGAACTTAATTAAAAATTGATGTTTTCCTTCCTTCTGGATTCTTGTCATCTGCCTCAGATCAACAGGGTTGATGATGAGTCACAAAAAGTGCAAAAAATTATGATAGAGTGACAGTGCAGGAGGAAGATAAGGAGGACTTTTGGTCTTGACGATGAGCTGAACCATACCACTTTGAAGCCAGCCTTGCAAAGCATAAATATATGGATTAGCACCAGTATAACAGATTGAAACCTGAGGTGAAGAGTTTAAACAAAGCATAATTTGAAGTAACAACAAAATTACAGAGATTCATCCCTTCATCTCCCAACCCTTGCACCTCAACCTTGCCACAAGGTTGCCTCCCCATTCTTACACATCTGTATAGTTTTCAAAACATGCCACTTTGGGTAGCCAACCTGGGAAGCGGCGCTGGTCAGTATTGAAAGACCAGCCCTGGAACTGTGCATCATTAGAGCAGTCAGTGTGGAGTGGGGAGAATAAAGGAACGCACATGTCCTACACCAAATCTGTTTGGAAAATTAAAAAATGGACCATTCTCTGTGCAGTTCCCCTTCCTCAGCAATCGGACTTTGCAGGTTGCTACGCTGACTGTAACCACTACTGGCTGACTTTGAGGGACAAGAACATGAGAGCTCCTGAGTTTGACCAGCTCCAGGTGTGGTGATTCCTTGGCTCCCGTTACTCGCTGGACTCCAGTGAAATAGCGGCTGCTTCTCCTCCATGTTCGAGTTGATATTAGATTGACAAGATCAAGTGACGGCACAACCATAGACACCTTTATCTGCTGTATGCATAATCTTTCTTGCTGAATGCCCGCCAAACTCATCCCCAGGTCTTATCTTTTCTAAACTGAGTATTTATTCATGTGGTTGTTTTATGTAAACTGCAAAGAGCCTCATTAAATGGAAACCTTAACTCAAAAGCTTCATTATTAAGGTGGAACAGAGCTCGGAACGCACAGAGTGAAATTACCAATCTTTTGTGTTATTTTGGAAAGAAAAGCTTAGTGACGCAGTCCAGTGCTGAGCCCTCCTGTTACCCCAACCTCCCTCAGGTTAGGGCTTTAAGGTCTGGCTTCAAGGTGAAGAGTTTTACTGGCCATTCCCTTGGGCTGAGGAGAGCGGACTCTTCAGGGAGAGGCGGGCAGGGACGCCTCAGCCCCTGCTGAAAGAGAAGCTGAGGGGACGCTGGACCCTGCCCTACCCCGGCAAACCAGAAAATTCCCCTGTGGCTTCTGGAGAAGGGCTGGGCCAGGTGGGAAGAGGGCTTGGGCGTGCAGCCACGCACCGGCTCTTGCTCCCGTTGTTGCTCGGTTCTGCAGCACCTTCGGAGCTGGCTGAGGCCCCGGGAGCTTCGGGAGAGGATGAGGTTTTTGCAGACAAAACTCCACATCACTTGAACGCTGGCATTCACTGAAGGTAAATACCAACGGTTCTGAGCTTCCATGTTCTCATTTATGTTATAAATCCTAATGAAAGAGATTGAAACGAAAGACACACACATGGTTAAGAACGTGCAGGCAGTGAAGGCATTTTTCTGAAGCTGGAAATTAATTCTGCAATATTTTCCCTTTCTTAGTTTGCCTGAATCCGATATATACTTTACCCAGCCATCAGAACTGTGAAACTGGTGCCTCACCAGACAAGAGTCATAGCATTTTGTTCCTAAACAATGGGCGGTTGCTAAACAGGGTAAAATTAAAGAAGGTAACAAATCAGTATCCGAAATTTGCATTTCTTCTGGAGAAGCAGCCTTTCAGGGACAGCTTGTTTTCCACAGCAAAGAACAGCTTTTTTAATTCAAACCCTTCAGCAACATTAACATGCTTGGTGCAGATCTATACCCTGTCATACTTCTTATCTCAAGGACAGCACCTCCGACAGCAAAATGCTGCATCCATCACATGGGAATATTAGCAAGTGTCCGGTCGTCTGGAGTATGAATAAAACGCGTGACCCGCTGGCTTCGTGCCAAGTCAGCTGCTTTCTAAAGCTGCTACGTATGTCCCGAAACATTAGTACAGACCATGTTTCGTTATGGCAGTGGGCATACACGATTAACCGGCACCGTATTTGTGAAAAGAGGCTAAGGAAGCTGAGAGGGACTCGCTGCATCGGGACACCGCCGTGTCATGCACGTGCTCAGTCATGCCAAGCCGCATGTAGAGTTGTGTATCTGCGTGCGTTCATGTTTGTGCACATGCACAAGCACTGTTGGAGATCGGGGGTGAGGAAAGCTCGTATGTCATCCCCGCTTCCTTCTGTGTCTCTTAATCTTCAGGATTGTGGTGCGTGTCTGCGGATGTGTGCATGTGTACGTTTTACTTCCCTTTGTTTTGTTTGGTACTTTTAATCCCCTGGGGCATATCTCTGAGCTGAAGAACTTTAGAGCTGATATAGCTTTTTAAAGTGGGGATTATGTAAATGCATATTATGGGGCTTTCATAAATAGGGATTATTTGTCGAATACATTTGAGTGCTTCCTTTGGAGCCATTAAGGTCTGTTGTGTAAACAGGAATTTAGTGACTGCCTAATCTAAATTTCATTGATTCAATAAAAGATCACAACAGCATTTTTTTGCATTCATTTTGGCCTTGTGAGAACATATTTCTGGACACTTTTCAAATAATTACAGGACCGTATACAACTAAAGCTAATCATAGCGAGCATACCTCACACATCCGTATTAACTGTTCTCTACGATTCACTCTCTGTTTATCTTCCTCTCTAGTTTTACGGTTAAAATCACTGTTGTCCCAGCCACTAACTTGTTAATTGTCACCCACTAAATTAAGAATTCTGCAAGTTTAGATAAGCAAAGCAAAAAGAATATTTTGCCAAAAGATATAGCCATGCAAAAAGTTGTAAAAATTTATTATCTGTGCTCTAGTTCTAGATGAAGGACATTTAGACAAAGTGCTAAAAATTTGGGGAAATGCTGCCTCTCCTCAGGGGAGTTTCACACTTACAGACAGTTCACTCTGAGAAGACTTTTGTACTCCTCTCAGCTGACAGGTAACGCCGGTGTCTTTCCTTGCTGCAGAAATGGTGCAAACCCACCGAGCACACGTTCGATCGAGTTGTTTCAACCAGTGTCTGAGCCGAGGCTGGGACTGCACCAGCAGCTCTCTTCACCCAGTGCCGAGCTGCAGGAGACCTGGCTCCAAGGCCCAGTTCCACCATGAGCAGTGGAGCTGCAGTGTGCCGTGGTTGTGTCCTGGGCATTAATGCAGCTCCCAGTGCAAACACCGCAGAGGAGATGGCAGCCTCCCTTCCCAAGGGCGCCCACAACGTGCTTGGAACTGGGTGACTCCTGAAGAAGTGGGCCTAATACCATTCAAAGAGAGACTGCAACTGAAAAGGACTTTCTGTCTTGACTGAAGATGGTCTGGGTGACCACGACCATGTTTTCCCAAACGGGTGGCTTCCAGAGCACGCAGTGGCAGGGTGAGAGCCTCCCCCATAACTCTGTTGTTTGGCACTTGCCATATCTCCTGGAGCCAAAGCTCACAGAATCCAGCTCATCTTCTTTTCTCAAATTGATTTTAGTCTTCTGTGTGGGAGTCTTTTTGACCTGGAGGTAGAAGCAGCAATGTCTTTTTTGTTTTGCCTTAGAAGAGAAAGCAGCCCTAACCCCAGGCCAGGTTGGAGCCCCTGCAACACACTTGAATTCACTGGGACAGACGGGATTTGTCCAGTAAATGAGGGCATGACATCGTGTGCTCACTTCACAGGGTGTTGGTAGATATGTCATTCTGCAGTGTAACTCCAGAACAGCCTTCCAGTCTGTACCACTGCGGAAGAGAAAGCTGGTGCTGTTCAACCCCAACAAAACCGGAGGCTGGAGGGATTCCCCCCCTCGAAGCCCCTCCTGCTGCGGTGCGTGGATTCTCCTACTACACCTGCTGGCACTGCAATGTCACACGTTGCAGATCCTCTTGGCATTATGCATGGGAGCGGAACCTAACCTGGGAGGGGAGTGGAGGGAGAACTGGCATGCCTGTACGTCCAGCAGAGAACTGATGGGGAGGATTCCTCCAGCTCCTTCGAGACAGGCTTCCAGCCGTGACGTCCTGACACAACGCGGGCCCTTGTCACAGATCGACCCCAAGCTACAGCAAGCGTGAGCGTCCCTGTTACCCGGACGGATCAGGGGATCACAGCACGCGCTGCACTGCCAGCATCCCCCCGCTGCACAGCGGTTCAGGCTCCACTCTTCTGCGTGCCGAGCTTGCCTCGTTATTTCAGTCCTCCCACCAGCCTCAGATCCAGCTGCATTAGGCAGGTTTTGATGCTGTCACAGTCACACAGAGAATGAATCATATCGAACATTGCCCATGGGGTTGTTTATTCCTTGAAGAGGGAATGGACTGCATGCCAATATTCCTGGTAAGGCATAATGAAGGAACTAGCTTTTGCTAGGAAACCTGGATGCCCTCCTACAGGGATTCACTGGATGTTAAGGCTCTGGAAAAGCTATGTAAAAATAATAATATAATAATAAAAATAATCTTAAAAAAAGCAAAGACACTCTCACCATTCTGAAATATTGACAAGGTCTTTCAAACAGCACACCTCCTCCGTAGCACACCTCAGTGGAGAGAGGGACACCAGGAACACAAATGTGCACGTCCAGTGCTTGAAGTTAGTGCTTATATGGACATACCTTAACCCTCCCTGGTCACTGTACTTAGGGTCAGCACTCTCTTTTGCTTTTACCTCCTTCACGTTGTTTTACAAAAGAGATACTTTGCCACCTGGCTCTCACTTCTGGAGTTGGAGTTGCTGAGGAAGGTGTTAAATGGGAACACCTTTGTTTTTTGCTGTTTCCAGTCTTTACATTCAACTTTTAATTAAGCAAAGCAAGCCCAGGGCACAACCTGTGTGCAATGTCTTGGTTTGAAAAGATCGTTTAATCAAGCATAAACCAATACTACTGTGTAACCAGTCTGTGATGGGGACCTAAGTTATCACACACAACGTGTTTTCTCCTTCGGTGTCTTCTGAACTACATAAACAGATAAAAGTTTGAAACGCGATCCAGTCCTCAGCCTTTGGAAATGATTCATTTCCATTAATGATTTACTGATATACATACAGCTTATTTTGCATAAAGCTAGAGCTGGGCACATTTATTCATTGTGATTCCCTTAAAAATGGATATAAATATCAAAAGCAATTGGCTACCAAAAATTTGAATATTATGGCACTGCATCATGGATAGTTGACATGAATATGTCTCTAGGTCAGAAAAAAATATACAGAAAATGCTTAACCAAGTATGATATTTTACAGCATGTCACTGAATCATCTGAAAGGGTTATATTCATTACAAACGTATGCAGTGTTTGCAAAGGATTCCTCAGAAAAAAAAAACCCACATCATTCTCCTAATGAAATATGCTCCATGATCTATGAAACCCATCTCTCCTGCAAAGTCCAGCCTCTTTCTAGGGCTATATACCTGAAAAGAGATACTGGGTTCAGTGAAAGGAACCAATTACACATGCCAAAATTACACATGTTCAATCCCAAACTTGTCAATTTTGGCAAGGACAGTGCAAAACTGAGCCTGCCAGCAGCAAGGTATGTCACACTTGTAGCTGTTCCTTCTGCGATGCAGCAAAACAAGGGCCAGTACCTCCCCAGTCCCCTGACGTGATGCCTGAGCCCTTGCAATGGGCAGCGCTGATCGTGCTGCTGGCGCTTTGGCCCTCGGCTGCTGAAGGGCAGGAGCAGTTCCTGCCGGGTGTTGTCCGCTGCAAGCCTGGAGGAGGAGATGGACCTTTCCAGCCTGGCGTGATCCCACCCAACCAGCAGCTCCAGGGGCTGGGTGAACCAGGAGAGGGGTCTGGTGTGCGCCAAATTGGAGGGATCACCAGGCGGGCACCTCGGTGGGTGTGGGCAGTGCCTTTGCCCTGCCGCCCCGCAGCACCAGGGGCCCGATTCACCACAGCCTGCAGGGCCATCATCACGCCGGCACGCTGTGGGCAGCGCAGGTAGGGGTTCACACTGGGCAGCGCACTGTGCTGCAGACTCACTGGCGTGGGGTGGTGCAGCAGCCCTGCTCGGTTCCCCCCAAGCCCAGAAGCCAACATTGGCTCTTGTGTCTGCTGGCTCTGTAGTCCCAGCACGTAGGCTGGAGTCACCTGAGTCCAAATCGGTGCTTTGGCGCACTGAAGTGGCAAAGTGCCTCTAATGCAGAAGGAAGAGATGTGGCACACCTTCTCAGGAAAGCCTTTCAGGAGGTAGCAGTTGATGTCCTTAGCAGCAGAGAGCCACTCTGCCCAGGCGTCTCCTCTCTACTGGGAGAGAGCAGGGCATCTGTGTGCAGCCATTGACATGTTAGCCTCGTACACGTATTGATCCGATGGTTCATTGTTCACCCAAGCCCTTGGCAAAGGTCACTGTCTCTGCTCCCATTTTACAAACGGGAGCACAGAGGCGAAGATTAATTTTCAGAAGTGATTAATGTTCCTGGTGCCCATCCTGATTCACTTTGGGCCTCGAGCCCCAAATGAAGTCTGGAGCTGGGTTAATGAAGGTGTCCCTTGCCCCTCTCCCAGCACTGCCAGACACGTCCATTGCTTGTTGTCATTGTCTTTTCCCACAAACTCCTTCACCCTTTATCCTGTGCCAACCCTCAAACCGGCTCAGAGACTTGCCTCTGAGGCTGCTTCCAAGACCCACATTTCCCATGACGCCCAAACGATCTCAGATCCTCATTTCTTGGCCCTCAGTGCTTTATCCTATGGGGTGTTTAGGAAGGAGCTCCCTCCTTCCCCAGGTCCAGGGGCCGCATTTACCGAAAAGTTAAATCTGGGCTTTTAATGTGCGAGAAGCTCTTGATTATGGCAGGGTTCGTTGGCTAGGGACGGGGGGCTGCCACCGCACAGCAGCTGCAGGAGGCTGCGCTCCCACACGCTTTGCAGCAGCCCGAAACCACAGGGCAGAGGGGCGAGAGACGCCCCCGGAGCCCTGCCGGGTGCCCCGCAGGCCTGAGGCACGGGGGCGGGCGCTGCAGCACGCCGCTCTGGGTCGCGCAGGGCCGCCGGTGCGGGTGGCGGCAGGCCAGGCCGTGCTGGGCCG
>VUYV01000252.1:375057-412622 GCA_008711295.1 Anarhynchus alexandrinus
GCCGCTGCTCTACGCGCAGCCCTACGCCGGCCTCAACGGGATGCTGGGCCCGCCGGCGCCCGCGCTGCACCACGGGCTGCGCGACCCGCTGGGCGCCGAGGAGGCGGGCGCCCACGAGCTGGCGGCCTCGCCGCCGCCGCTGGGGCCGCCCGAGCCGTCGGACGAGGACGCGCCCAGCTCCGACGACCTGGAGCAGTTCGCCAAGCAGTTCAAGCAGCGGCGGATTAAGCTGGGCTTCACCCAGGCCGACGTGGGGCTGGCGCTGGGCACCCTCTACGGGAACGTCTTCTCGCAGACCACCATCTGCCGGTTCGAGGCGCTGCAGCTGAGCTTCAAGAACATGTGCAAGCTGAAGCCGCTGCTCAACAAGTGGCTGGAGGAGACGGACTCCAGCACGGGCAGCCCCACCAACCTGGACAAGATCGCGGCGCAGGGCCGGAAGCGCAAGAAGCGCACCTCCATCGAGGTGGGCGTCAAGGGCGCCCTGGAGAACCACTTCCTCAAGTGCCCCAAGCCCTCGGCGCACGAGATCACCTCCCTGGCGGACTCCCTGCAGCTGGAGAAGGAGGTGGTGCGGGTCTGGTTCTGCAACCGGCGGCAGAAGGAGAAGCGCATGACGCCGGCCGGGGTCCCGCACCCGCCCATGGAGGACGTTTACGCACAGGCGGACACGTCGCCGCTGCACCACGCGCTGCCCGGCGCCGTGCAGTGACTGCCCGGGCCCGCCGCCGCGGCCCCGACGGCGGCGGAGCGGAGCGGAGCGNGCCCGTCCCCGCCGCCGCGGGCGCCCTGCGCGCCGGAGCCGCCCGCGGCCGCCGCAGCAGTAGCCAAAGGTTTGCGATCTCTAATTTATTCCCCTCCTCGCGCGGCCGCCGGGGCGGCGGCGTCCCCGTCCCGTCCCGCCCCGTCCCCGCTCCGCCCGGCCCGGCCCGGCCTCGCCCGGAGGACGCCGCGGTGCCATCCCCGGCCCGTTTCTATTTATTTTCTAACCGTGCGCGGAGCTCTCCCCTCCCGTTGGTGGGTTCGGTCCGGTCCATCCCCTTGGGTTTCGGTTTTCGTTTGTATCTTTATTGCAAAACCAATGTAGACTGCGAGGGTACGTTTCTATTTATGTTATAGTAAATATTTTATTACTTGCATAAACCATTTACCCAGGAACCGGTCTCGTGTCGTCTTTGCGGGCTGCGGCTCCCAGCCGGCGGCGGGTCCGCTCCCGTCCCGGGGCCCCGCCGAGCCCCCCACCGCCGCCGCGGCGGCGGGCGGGAGGCCGTGCCCCTCCCGGGGCGCAGGGGGCTCCGGAACGCCCCGTCGTTCCCCGGTAGCCGCGGGGCTCGGCGGCCTTCGCCCTCCCGGTAACGGCACTTCGGGGAAGCGGCCGCTGCCCGTGATGCCGCCCGTGTGCTCTGCCCGCGCGGGGGCGAACGGCCGGAGCCGGCGGCGGGACTTGCGAGCACCGGCGAAGTGCTGGAGCTGTGTTTGTGGCGCTGCGATGTTTCACTGGCCTTAACGTAACTTTTTGCAGTCTACAGTGCGAGCAGAAAACGTTCTAAACATAACTTTGATCCCGCTTATCGCAGAAGTAATAAATGTACGCTAGTATAGCTAAGAAGTTTCCTTCCTTCCATGCAGACCGCACTCCCGGGTTTTCTGATGTCACCGGTTTTCCCTCTCATGGTTTCATGCCCTGATATTTTTTGGTTATGCCAAGAAAGGCTGAAAATGTAGTGATTGCATTCTCTATTTCTAGAAGAATCGGCTTGCATCTCCACTTTAAACCTCTTCTCTTTCAGCAAATGTCAAGAAAAGTCGCATGTGAGGATTGTGTTTGCCTTTGCAGCTCCTTTGATTCCTGCAGTATTCCATGTGTTGGGAAAACTTTTGAAACATGCCTATACAGAGTGCTTATGCTGATGAAATAGTCGAAATCTGGTAGTAAAGCACTGAATTCTTTCTTTTTATTTGGCAGAGAACTTAGCGATGTTCTTCAACATGTGGCACTTGCTCGTTTCCCTACTTGACTCTTGGTACAAATTACACACTGTGAAAACAGCAGGCTTAAAAGCGATTTTCTAGTGGTAACACTACATCCTGCATATGAATGAATATATAATTATTTTTTATATATATATATAAATTTTTAACATCAAATGTAACTTACACTTGACAAGTCATGCATGAAAATTCTTGTCTTCACTGCGGTTTGATTTTGTTGCGTTTTGTGCCTTTGGGGGTGTGTATAATACTTGCCTAAGCAACAATGCATTTGCAATAGATAATGTTACAAGTTATCTCATTCTCAATGTGTCTTAAAATGTAGCCATTCTACATCAGCTAACAAAAATTATTAAGTTCTCATTCAAAATTCTAGTAAACTGGGTTTTTAGATTTTAAAATAAAGTCACTTTGAGCAGTTATTTAATTAAATCCTATGTTTGATGCTCATGAGTATGTAAAGAAATGGTTTGCTTTGTGGTACAAATAAGCTAGCAAATGCTGCAGTTTAGTGTATTAATAACTTTCCTTGGCATGCGGAACATAATAAGGAATCTCACTTAAAGGATTCAGTGTGCATTGTATGTTTTGTCAGCTTTTGTTACAGACAGCTTCCTTTTTTTGTAATGTGACTTGTTTTTATAGAAAAGCACAGAATTGTAGGATTGTTGTAGAGATCCTGAATTCTAAAAGTTTTGCTGTACTTACTGAATATTTACTGATTTCTGAATAGCTGAGCATATGCAGTAGCTTAGATGATACACTCCAGTAAAAAAGTAAAGGAGCATGACGATTCAAGGGTTTGAGTCAATGTATCATGAAAGCATTTAAATTAATTTTCAACTCTGAAAATCTTTCCTTAGCTAGTCTTTTGTGTCTTTCACACCCATGTACCATTATGTTTAATGTTTGGTAATGCTGTAACTCTGCAGCCGCTACTTAAGCATTTCTGTGTGATAGCCAGGATTTAAGGGAAGAAGAAACAAAATCAGATATGAACAAAAGAGGTTTTTTGTTTTATTTTTAAAGAAAACAAACTCTTATTTGCATTGAATGATTAATTGTACTGCTTTTCTATACCAGGAATGATGTCGGTAGCCTCTTCGTTCAGAACTAACCCGGCTGGCAAACAGTATTTATATTGATACTTGGAAGGGAAGGGTCAGTTTTCACATTGCGTTCTCATAATGGATGAGATGTGCTGTGAGTGCTGGGGAGGACGAGCACCCTTGGGTTGTTCGGTTTGTCAGATTGTATAAGGCACTGGCAGCCCCACTGCATTAGCTCTTTCATGCTGTTGAGCAGCAAAAATAAAATACACTTTCTATATCTTATTTCTGCAGTGCCGCAGTGCTCAGCCATTCTAAAAATCAAATGCCCCAAAGGTTTGCCTCTCTTAGAAGAACTTGTTCATTTTCTTGGTCAAGGATTAAATAGCAATTACTGGAGGGAGACTTGATTTTTTTTTTTTTATTATTATTTTTTGGGTGGTGGTTGTTTCTCACTAAAGTGAAAGCATGAGCTCGTACTACTACATCAGGAGTAAAGCACACAAAGGTAGGACTGTGATGTTGGTACATTAGAGAAAAGCAGATGTACAAAGAGTTATTTAACAATGCACAAAAAGTAAATAGTAGAATATGCAAAGTAGGAAGTGTAGATAAGGAAAAGGAGTTATGTGCACTACAAATATTGGAGGGGTTTAGGTCTGCGCTGGTGTGAAATCCTTCCTTGTAGCCCAAGGAGAGAGGGAGCTGCAGGAGGTCTCTGCTGTTGGGTACTGCCTGGCCCCAGCAGGTGCTCTTCAGAGCAGCGTCGCTTTTGTGTTTGCGGCCGGGCTGTGGCTCGTCCCTTGGCAGCATCGGGCTGTGCTCGCCTCGCTCAGGGCAGACACCCGCCTCCAGCATGCTGTCTGCCTTCAGAGGGACCGCCGGTGACCTGCTTGCCTTGCCCGGGTGTGCGTGGTCCAGAGAGGCTGGTGCCCGGCCGGTGAAGTAGTGGCCAAGGAGTCTCCGGCCAGCTGGGGCAGGTGGTGGCATCAGGCAGACACGTCCCTGGTGGGAGCTCGCGGGAAGGCACAAGGCTGTGCGGTGCCTTCTGTAGCTCATCCTGGCTGGGGGCAGAGCAGCCTGCCGCTGCTCTCCAGGTGCTCGCCAGGACAGCCGCGCTTTCCAAACATGGGTGTCTTATAAATTGGTTATCAGCAATTTTAGGAAATTGCAGGTTTCTGTAAGGCAGACAATATTCAGCAGAGTATCACTTACTTGTTTTTCCTTTTATTTTTAAAAAGGTGGACGGTTGCTGCTCGTCTTTCCTGTGTGCTTAGGAAAAGGTGGTGGTGTTCCAGTGTTCAGCTTTCTTTCCAGATTTCTTGTCTTAGAATATTATTACCGCCACTTGCAAGAGCAGTGAGTGTTCGCTCTATAATAACTGCAGAAGTGACTACAGCACAGCAGTTTGCCTTGCTCGGCACAGTCACGCATAATTACTGATGTTGTATTCATCTTATGCTTTCAGCAGAATCTGGTCTCTTCTGCTAACTGCTGTCCACTTAGAGCCTGATCCCGGCAGAGCCCCGGCAATGCACACTGTCCCCTAACTAGCTAAAGCAGCAGCAGAAACGCTATAATCTCTTTTCATGTAAATTTGGAGCATCAGTGTTAACACCTTGGAGTCTGGTTCCTAACTCTGCCCGTCCCTGCTCGTTCTCTCTCCGGTGAGGAAAGATTTCAGCACCATCTTGTTGAGCATATATTTTAATTCTGCGCTAATGCTGTTTGCATATATTTTAATTTTACGCTAATGTTACCGTTGTTTGGCTGGAGCCGGATCAGCCCCGGGAAAGCTCAGCATTGTTATTTCGCAGGTATTGGAAACAGGCTTGGGTTGTGCCCCAGGGCAGAAGTCCACAACTGTGGAATTGCTTCTCCTTAGCTGCCTGGTATTGTTTCTTACAGTTGGGTTGTTTTAAATCAGCACATCCTGGCCCACAAACCCCAAGCTGGTGCTGGTAGCTTGTCGCATGTGTTCAGGACAGGAGTGCAGCCTGCCGTGGCTGCCCGCAGCGGGGATGCGCGCGGACCGGCCGCCCTCCTGCTGCTCTGGGAGCACATCAGCTCCGGGCAGGGGCAGGAGCAAGCTGAGGGGGGGGCGGCTGTTTTGTATTTGGTTTAAAATGCTAAATGTCCATAGGTGAAAGTCTCTGGTCTCGCTAAGATTTATATTGCTGCTTAGAGAGACCTGGCCCAACTGACCCTCCTGAAATGGGCGACTCCACAGCACAGGCTTTCTCCAGGCTACAGCCGTGAGTACGCTGTGGGCTCTGTTCAGCATCATCCCTCTGTTTTACATGTATGTGCATATATAGGAAGAACACAGAGAAGGAGCTCGTTAAGTCTTTCATGTGAACTCCCACTGCGCTTCGCAGAGCTGATTTATGGGCATTCAGCATCTCTCCCACTTGTTATTTGTTGGTGAGTGTAACTGTGCATGTGTGCACACAGCTCTCGCCTGCGCACAGAAGTAGAAATACCGGCAACTGCACTCAATCACGTGTTTTCCTTTGTGATTCGGGTAAACTCTACCCATGAAAGTTGCCCCTAGTTTCGATATGAACCAATATAACCAGGCTTCTCCGTGTAACCTGCCGTGCTGTGCATGGGAATCGTAAGGTTGCAAAGGCAGCGTCAGAGCATATGATACTGTAAAAAAGATCCAATGTGCATGGTAGATCAGACCTCATGAATATTTCATGTTCCTCGATATGCCATTATTTTTGGTGTTGGTCAAAATGAGTGTTATGTCTTGCAAGCCTTGCAGAGGTGGTTTGGTTACACGGGTGCCCTGGCTCATGCGCTGCTGAGAGCACTTGCTGCAGAGGAGAATGCTGCCCGTGACAAACTTTACAGACTTTTTTTTTTAATTGATTTTCCTCTTTACCACCTTTCTTTTGGAGCATTCTGCCTGATAAAGACATCCATGCAACACCTCCAGCACCCAGGTTGCGTTTCCTTGTGGACACATTGAATCCTTGCAGCTCCACAGAGGGCAATCCGCTTCTAATCACTTTGCCAGATTCCCGTTCTTCCAAGGATTCTTGCTTTTTATTCCCTGCAGCAGCTGCTCTAGGGCCAGAATGGACAGCAGTCACCGCAGCCAAAGAATAGTATTTCTTTCATAATGTTCCCAAGCTGGCTTTTCTGTCCTCATGTTTAAGCAAGGCGGGTGGTTAGCTGGACCTGCTCGGCTCCCTGCCTCAGGAGCTGTGCCCGTAACAGCCGAGTGCCTTCAAAGTAAATGAATGAACAAGTGCACCAAAATCTCCTTGCAGATGTCACGTATATGCACAAGAGTTGTCAGATGCTCCGTGGAAGTGCCTGCTCCTCACTGGGGGATCGAGACAAGGTATGAGAAAGCCAATGGGCACTTTTTCATTTCACCATGGGTTTTTTTCTTTTTTTCTGTGGAAATTTGTCGTGTGGTTTTTCATTACCTGGAGCTCAATGTATATTAGTACCACTCACTCACCCTGGAGGCTGTGTGACTTTGCGATTATGCTGGATCATAAATTTGTAGCTAGCCAAAACTCTGGGAAATGAATTTGATTTACATGTTTGCATCTTTTGCAGTCATTTACAGGATTGGTTTTAAGGAGTCAGGCCATTGCATCAGATGTTTTAATTTTTTTTTTAAATATATAATTAGTTTTAAATTGGAGAAGTTTTTTCAGTCATGTTTAAGACTAACCTGGTCAAGACAAAAGAAGTGATGGCTTTTGAAATAAAACAGAAGTATGGGCAGTGAGAGAACTGTAGTACAGAATGGTGGTTGAGATTTGCTACAACAGAGGATTTCTTCTAAATGAGTATTGGAGCTCCTGGAATTTACTCCCAGATTTCCTGGAGGACTATGAGAAATGTTTTGGGTTTTTTCCCAGTGTTCTTACTTCTCATGAAGTGATGTATTAAATCTTTCCTTAAGTTGCAAGGGTTACTTTCTATGGGGTGCTGAGAGGACCTCAGGAAAAAGAGCTACAGCAGCGTGAGATGCTCCTGGGGGCGATGTGAATAGTGGGGGGTTGCGGACGGCTGACTCGGTAGCTCTGGTGGAGAAGCGTTTCCGTGTGCTGGACTCCGAGGTGCAGCGTGGGCAGAGCTATACTATACTGAGCTGCTCTCCTGCGTCCCTCTCACGGCTCCGTGTGTGGATACTTTCCTGGTTTGTGCAGAGTGTTCCTGACCCTGCTACCCCGGGGCTGTGGACAGCAGGACAGGCTTGCTGTGTGTTTTGAGGATAAGCGCTGGGGAAGGGCATCATCCACTGCTGAAACGGTCTCTGTCAGCCGAGGAGCCCCGTGGAGCTCCAGTGCGTGATGACAAGCGCAGCCGAGTGCCGTCT
Source organism: Anarhynchus alexandrinus (assembly GCA_008711295.1). Lineage (NCBI taxonomy): Eukaryota > Metazoa > Chordata > Aves > Charadriiformes > Charadriidae > Anarhynchus > Anarhynchus alexandrinus. The sequence goes on from VUYV01000252.1 coordinate 382,447, forward strand.
CTCCAGATCGCGGCTGACTTGCATCAGCACAGTGTTATTTTTGCATACACTGCCCGTGGCGTGTGTCTGGCAGAGCGGTCTGGAGGAGCACGGACCTGCCGTGGTGGCTGGCCTTGTCCCCTGCCCTGTCTCCCAGGCAGGTGGGCACCAGGGTGCAACTTTGGATTTCTCTTCTTCAGGACCAAGGTCTGTGTCCCTTATGCTTTTGTGTCCTCTGCAGAGCTCGAAGTGCCAGGACCTGGCAAATACTTGGTGCTCAGAACAGTTTAATCACATCTTTTCTCATGCCATAGCACGGTCTCAGGTGTTGGAGCATTGTTCAGGAGCAAAGGGATGAAATCTGTTGCCAGACCTGACCCCGCGTGTTGCTTCCCTTGTCACCCCCCGGTGCTCTCCCGAGTGAGTCCCCGTTCTCGCGGGGCAGAGATGCGCAGGATCCGCTCGAGCGGTGGGGGTCAGGGTCTGACCCGCTCCCCCCCTGGGCAGCGAGGGAGAAGCCCGATGGGCCTGGTAGAAGGTGCAGAATTGCGATAGGTGTGGGAGCGATCCAACAAACCCATCATCACAGAAAAGCCTTGTGTCTTGTGGTTCAGGCTACAAGTCACCACAGGGCCTGGGGTTTTTTCTTTCTTTAAACATTATCACTTCAGCAAATGGAGCTGGAGTCATCTGCAGCCTTCTAGTTGGTGGAAGCGGGGGAGTGCTGAGCCCCATGGCGAGCAGGCTGAGCAGCCCACTTGCCAGCCAGACTTCAGTGTGGAGGATGTTGATTCTTCAGCAAATATGGGCAAGCAAAAAGCAGCAGGCAGTCGCAGCGCTGGGTTCGGTCTGTCCTGCTCTCAGGTATGTGTGAGAATCACACTCTCATTCATAAGAGGGTTGTGACACAAAGGGGATTTGCTTCCCATAGGAGGATTCCTAGCTCTCTGTTTTCCAAAAATTACTTCATTTACTCTCAGCAGCAACATGCAATTTTATTTTCAAATGAGAATATATGACAATTTAGCTCACCGCTAGCAGAGCGTGCCACTTCTGACTGCAGCAAGTCTGTGACGGTCTTTCTTCAACCATTCAACCAGCCTCTTACTGGTGTATGGAAGAAAAGAGTTGTCTCCGCTTTGGAAGCATCCCACAGTTGGTTCTCGCTTCCTTAGACTTACTGGTTGCTGGGTTGTCCTGCTGCTTGCATGGCACCAGCCGCTTGCCAGCCCTTGGGTCATGAAGATCAGCGCAGGGCCGAGCAGCAGTGCTGTCCCACCGGCTGAGCCGCTTCGCCTCCTCCTTCCCTCTGCTGAAGGTGCCGCCGGCCAGTGAGATCTGCTGCTGCAACCTGGAAAATGGCTGCACCCACCAGAAATAAAAAACCTGAAACTGTCCCCGAAGTCACTGAGATGCTTTTGCTTGTCTCATGGTGTGTTTGCCCTAAATATACTTTTAAAGTGAAAGACAAATAGGCAGATCTCTGTGGGGTTTGTGAGCCGGGGCTCTGCAGCATGATGGTCTAACGGGTCGCACGGTCGGTATATGCACCCTGACGCTTCCCTTGCGTTTGCTTTCCGGTTGCTATTCACTTTCAGACGTTTCTTTCTGGTGTAGATGGCAAAACCAAAGCACTCGGTGATACTTTGCTGAACGTACTTGTCATGCAGCGCGCTCCCTCTCTGCAGGTCAGTGCTGGGTTTGGGGGAGGTTGGGTGCTGGGGCGCAGCGAGGGCACAGGGAGAGCTGCGCGGGGTGAGGAGCGGTTGGCGCAGGCGTGTGTGTGTCAGGGTGTTTGCCCGGTCCGGTGTTGCAGCTGGGCCCTCCCCAGGATATGGGGGTCAGCCGGGCTCTGTCCCCAGGCAGCCTGTGACAGCCGGCACCGCAGGGCGGAGGTGGGTGCCCGCAGCGGGACGGAGCCAGGGTGCCCACCCCGGGACCGGGTGGCTGCCGCTGCACGGGGCTTAAATGCGTGGCCGTGTCTGCGCGCGGGGCTGGCTTTGGTCAGCTGCTGGGGAGGGAAAGGGTTGGACCCGGTGCGCAAAGTGGCCGAGTCCTCCCGCGGTGCTCGGCCGCCCCTCGGCTGTGCTGCTGGTGTCCGCCCGGGGCCGGGGTGGCTGTGACCGCGGGAGGGGGCTCCAGCCGGGGCTGGGGGCAGGGCAGCCGCCCGGGCTGGCCCGGCCTGGCCGGTGTGGGGGACGGGCGCAGGTCAGCATCATTAAGAGGGAGAGTATTGAATCGATACCTGGAGCGTTTGATATTCTGCTTAGTGGAACACTTGTTATGTCTTTAATTACTATTTCTAAAAGCACCACGGGATGGAAAGCAAAAGGCAGAAATAAATAGCGAGGGGTGATCAATTGGGCATGAAACCCTTGTTATTGATCACCTTTAACCTCTGCTTAAACTAATGACAGAGCTACCATTTAACTGTCCCCAGGCACAAAGCGCATCAATTGTCCAAGTGCCGCATAAATCACGGCGGGCTGCAGCGCACTGCCGAGCGCCCGGGAGCCATCCTGCCCGGCGGGGAGCGCAGGGGTCCCCCGGCAGCTGCGGGGGGCACTGGCCCGTGCCGTGCTGCTGGAGCACCCTCGGCTGCTTTTCTCAGGTAAGCTGCTGCACCATGAACTGGTGTTTCACACAAAAAAGCTCCCACGAGCAAAGCTCTGTCACAACTCTGAAGGTAGCGCAGGGCTGCAGGAGTGACAGTATTTCCCATGTCGGCCTCTCTCCCCAAAGAGCTAAAAAAGGATTTGTGCTATTAAAGATCCCTTTGATGCCCACTCCTGACCTCCAGAGAGCATCACCGGAGGGTGGTTAGTGAAACGTGGTGGGTTTGCAGGAGGAAGGACAGATGGGACTTAGGTGCAACAATGATCCCGTACCTGAGCAACTCTTGGAAGGGGCAGAGTTTGAGGAGGGAGTGACGTAGACTGGGTGCAGTGAGGATCACCTTTTCCCACATGCCTTCAATTGGCTTCCTGAATCGTCAGCTGTGCTGGAATTGCCCTTTCTGTCTGGTATAGGGGTAAAAAAAAAAAAACAACAACAAGATGTGCAATTGGCAGCAGAGTGAAGTCAACACAGCCTCTCCAGATAACAACAATAATATTCATTAACATTCAATCTACAAATTATCCCTTGAAACCCCAGCCTGGAGATTTGCCAGTTTTCAACACAAAACAATGTTGTCTGTTACGTTTCCAGCATGGTCGCGTTTCCAAGGCTGTGTCTGACATATGGCATCACAGAGCGATCAGCTGTACGTCCTGCCGTGTGCGGGGCGAGGGGCTGCACTCTGCCGTGTGAGGGAATGTTTGTATCTCATTGAAACAGGATGGCGGCTCTGCAAATTCTGTTCCCCAGAGAGTTAGGAGGTGATCTTTTTCTTGATGTTCCCTACTCTTAGTTTTGGTGAAAGCTGCTGAAAAAGCCCACTGCTTTCAAAAAGCCATTTGTTTCCAGAAACTGTTCAGTAAGCATTCACACTGAGCCCTGGGCAGGGAAGGTGGGGAAAAACCTCAGCAACTTGGAAGAGTCCCATTGAGCAGCGTGTCCGCGTTCATCCCTCTCGGAAAGTTCTCGGGATTACTCATGTCTCCACGGGGACAAGGAAAAGGTCCCTTCTTGTCTGCTATTAAATGGGCTGTCCACAGCATGATGCTGAGCACATACTGTGCCTGCGGCTGGCGTTGCTGTGCACATCCCTGGAGGACGTCCTTAGGAGACCCGGGATTAATACACACTTTGCCTTTGTGCTGCCATTTGGAGGGTTTCTACTGAAACCTTAAAAATCATTTAGGTGTCCTTATCCATCAGCTATTGGAAACATTATTGATAATGCAATCATTCCTCCTTTGGTCACTGTTTCCCTTTTTCTCTGCTGCGGATGCTGTAATTTGTCACTGCTGTCCCCCTGAAACGTTGAGAGACTGGAATCTGCCCGGGTGCAGTACGGGAGCATTGCTCGTGCAGCACAGGGAGGCCTCCCGCCTCTCACCACCCGCGCGTCCAGCCAGGGCTGCAGCATAGGTGTCCACAGCTGAGGGACTGTCCGACGTGGCCCTGGGGAGTCTGCGCAGCACTCCTGCCTCTGCCTCTGCTCACGCTCTGCGCTGGCCAGGCTGGGGCTCGGGTTGGTCGGTGCCAGCAGGACCCCGCTCCGGGGTGTCACGGGTTTGGGTCTCTGAAGTGCTTTCTCCCCTCAGCTCTGGGTATTTCACGGGGACCTGGATGACATGCGGGTACCCAGGTATGTCTGCTGACCCTGGCGACGGCGCTGCTGTAGAAGAAGCCTAGGCCAGCAGAGGTCCGTCTGGCATCGAGGAGGGCAGCGCTGTGCCCTTGTCCTAGCCCGGGTTTTGGCCAGTGCAGGAGACCCAACCTGCTGTCTTGTGTCGGAGCGGTGACCTGCTGGCTGCCAGCCACTGGGCTGCGGGGTCCGATCAGGCGGGACGCGCACAGCGCCCTGGGGCACGGGTCTGCTTGCTGCAGAGCCCCCGCACCCTGCCGCTCGGGTGGGCTGCCTGTGTGGGATTGCACAGAGGAAGGAAAGGGAAAGGTCTGCCCTCAGAGCTCTTCCTACTTCTTCCTAAGGCAACCGTGGTCTCCTCGGGCTTCCCTGGAGCAAGTGAGCTCCTCGTGCTGGGAGTGCAGAGAACAGGGTCAGGCTCTGCTGTGTCCGCTTCGTTCTGCCCTGGGACCAAACACCTCTCCCTGCACCGTACTCCCTCACTGCCTTTTTCCCCAAAGGTCTGTGTGGTGCCTAGAGCGATGGAGCCCTCACAGAACTGCTGCAGGAGAGCCCCTTTGCTGGGAGAGCCTCCAGCTGGGCTGACGTGGCACCTTAGCCATCACCTGTGATGGACCTGAGACTTCAGAGGTCCCTTTTTTCAGGTAGTACTTTGCTTTCTGGTTTCCATCAGTGTGATGCTGGCGGGGTTGGCTTGAAGGGGTCACTTTGTTCCTGCCCTGGGCCCCCTTCAGGTGGGTGCTGTGAGGTCACCCTGGAGGTTTGCCCCAGGTCCCCAGAGGGTTCCTGTCCACTGCCGCTATATTCACTACAGACAAGTACCGAAACAGGCAGTGCTGCTGCTCCTCTCACGGTCGATGAAGGAGTAAGCCACAGGTGTCATTAGCTTTGAGCTGGTAGTTAGCTTTCATTCTCTAGGGGCTTCTAAGGCCTGGGCACCTCGGAGCAGAGGGACAGCGAGTGCCATCCCGCAGAGCCCCCGCCGAGCCCTGATCTGCGTGCAGCGCTGCCCGGGAGGATTCGCCCCGGACGCCGGTGGATGGCAGATGCAGGCCACGGGGGGACACCGGTGGCTGCGGTGCCTGTGCAGCGAGCGGCTGCTGGTCTGGCAGAGGGAGCGTCTCAGCGCACGGTAAAATCTTCTTACATGTCAGTGCGGAGGGGCAGAGCTCCCCGCTGACAGCAGCTGCGCGGAGAGCTTGGCATGGATTTGCATAGATGAAATGATTTCTCCTGCCATTCATTCAGCCTTTCTGTCTGCCGGCTTCCCTGCTCCTCTGTGGAATCCGGGGTCCACACAGAGAGCATTCAGCTGGCCGCGAGCTCTTTGCTGTGCGTTGCTTTGCACAGATGTCCCCGAGCAATTCCATGAATTGTTGCTCTATAGTCACTAAGCTGTTTGGGAAAACATTTCAGATAACTGTCCTACGCATTGGGGTGACTGAATTAATGGCATTTGAATGGTCAAAAAGATAGTGTGAATTGGAAACAATGCTGTCCCTGTAATGGGCGGCAGGAGAATTCCAGCTGGTATTTTCATTGTTAATGAGCAAACCCAGGGCGCTGTGCGGCCTCGCTACCTTGGAAGGGGCTGGAGAAATGCAAAAACCAGCCCGTCACTTCCCCTTCTGAACTTTCCAAATGCCAGGAAAGGAATGCTTTTCAGATTGTCCTTTAGAGCTCCACAAGTGAGACACTATACCTCAGCTGCGAGAAGGGAAGGGGCAGGACTGTGGCCGTGGCTGCCCAGGGGAGTGCTGCCTGAGCACTGCCGTGCGCTTCCATGTGCCCCGAGTTCAGGAGCTCCTCTGCCCTCGGGTGCCGAGGTGGCACCTCTGACGGAGGATGCCCATGAAGGTGGAAGCAAACTCTGCAGCGTCCACCCTTTGCCCAGTCTCGCACTCCTCCCTGCATGTCCACTGCTGACCGTTGCTGAAGTTAAGGTACAGGGGAGCGCGGAGACGGGGCTGGTGGGGAAGGAGGAGAGGGAGAGAGGTGCTCCCTGTGGGGAGCTGAGACGCACCTTCACAACTGCCATGATGGAGACTGTTTCCCCACAGTCTGAGCAGCCACCTCAGAAACAGCACATTGACCTCAATCATTCTTTTCAAATACACTACGCAGTCCCTAACACAGTTTTCACTGCATGAGATGACCATCAGTGACAAGAAGTCCCCGGTGCAGCAAGAGGTGTCCTTCGTGGCAGGAGCAGAGGTGAGCCCACCTGCAGCCGGCCGGTGCATCCCCTGCGGTGGCAGGTACTGCTGCGAGGAGGGCACTTGGCAGTCAGGAGAGCTGTGTTGCATCTGGGCTTGGCAGAGCACAGCGATCCCAGCCATACATCATCAGGAAGAACGTGCGCTTGGGTAACACATTAGAATAATACATTATTAGAGCACTGTTGCTATGGTGATGTATTAGGGCAATATATCATTAGATACCTTCCATTGATGATGTATTACTCCAAACATGGCTCCTGCCAGCACCAGCACAAGGGCCACAAGGGAAGTCTCGTCTTTTTGCAGAAACTCTACCCTTTCCCTAAGGAAAAAAATCCAACCGTAATGGCTTCATTAAGGGGATGCGGGGCAGGGGCTGGCCTGGGGCACCTCTTCCTCTCTCCTCAGGCCCTTTCCAAGTGAGGCTGCTCTGTGCGGAGCCACCTGCTGTGTTTCTGGGGACCCGGTACCTGCATTTTAGTGCATTTGGGCAAAAGGACCTGCCTGCGACTGCCAGGCAGAGGGACGAGATCTGCCGTGCCCTGCGCTGAGGCATTAGCGGTGGCCTCCCCCAGTGCAGCGTGAGTCCCATCGGACACGTGACTGCTGCTGCTCCCCTTCCCGTGAGCCGCATCGCTGGCTGGGCTCCGTTCCCCTGGGATCACTCTTCCCACGCACATGCCGCGGGGTGAACGGCACCTCGCTGGGTCTCTCCCTGGGCGCAGGACATGGGCAGATGCTACCGTTTGCAGGCCCAAGGCACGAGGGATGTGAGCTGCAGCCCGCGTGACATTTGCAGCCCTCCCTGGGCACGGGTTTGTCACTTGCTGGAGGAGGGAGCTGGTGGCAAGGCTGCGAGGGCTGTCACGCAGGCAGCAGCTCTCCAGCACCATGCACATGGTGCCCAGCAAGCAGCTCTCTGCACTCACAAGGCCACGTCCCATTCGAAGCACAGAGCGAAGAGGAATTAAGGAAGTGCTCAGCGCCAGAGGGTAGCGCAGGGCGGCCCCTGACGCAACAGACTGAGGCTCACGAGTACCCACTCTGCTGCTCTCTCTGCTGTGCCCCCAGGTCCCATGGGGCAGGCACCGCCTGGGGCTGGCGGGTCGGCGTTGGCACTCCGTGGGTGGCAAGGCATGGCTGGAGATCTGCAGGGGCACCCGTGGCCCTTCACAGCCTCCCGCTAACACCAGTGATCGCCTTCCCCATCTGCGGGGCAGCCTCCCCTCCCCTCCGCGCCAGCCTGGAGCGAGGTTGTTCGGGTGCTGCACTGATGCTTTTGCCCCCGGTCCTGGGGGACCCTGGTCCCAGCCGGGCATGAACCCAAACTGTTGAGCCCAGGAGAGGCTCCAGCCAGCTGAAGCACCCCCTCAGGCACCCCCGTGGTCTCTGCAGGGCTGCACTCTTCTCAGCTCAGCACACTAAATACATTGCTTCAGCGACAAAGGCTCCAGAGAGTGGAATGGGAAAGCAGGTTGCTTTTGCTGCGAAGTATGCAGTGTGCATCAGATATAATTTGATTTTAATTAATGGAGAAGAAAGTAGCGGAGTTAATAAAGTATGCACTGCCTTTTGCAGGGATGTCAGTGCTGGGTGCCTGAAAAATGTAACCAAGTCAGAACGACAAGTGCGAGGTAAGCAAAGGCTGACCATGCCTGGACAGTGGCATTGTAAACAGTGCCGGGAGAGATTCCCCATCCCACAGTCCCCGTCCCCACTGCAGAGAAACAGTTCACGGAGCACATGCTGTTACTCGGTGTGGAGATGCCCCAGCTCGGCAGCCCCCGTCAGAGCTGTCAGCTGCACACAGGGACTTTTCAAGTGGCTGCTGAGAAGGCGCTGGCTCCCCTGCCCAGCTCCCATCTCGGGCATGGCCGTACAAAGTGAAGGGCGCAGCTGAGGCTGTGCAGGTGCCCATCACTTCCCTCCCCATCTTCTCCCCGTGCCTGCAGGGACCTCACTGTCTGCCCCCTTCCCTCGTAGGGGACAGTTGTGGTAGGGCTGCTCCTGGACCCCCCCCTCCCCAGCACCGCTTGGAGGATGCAGGTTCACATGCAACCCTGGATGCAGCTGCTCGTGCATACGAGCGTGTATCTGGGCAGCAGGTCTGCTGGGCTCCGTTCCCAGCAGTGTGGGCTAGTGGTTAGACCACTTAAGAGCCAGGCTGCCCCCACATCGCCCTGCAGATGCACACTTCCTTCCCTTGAAATCTCTGTGGGAGCGGAGTCTGCCCACTGAGGGCAGAGAGGGCGAGAATAAGAGGCTGTTTGTGCAGACTTGAAGTATGATAAATAATATTCCCCTGGAACTGCCCTGCTGCTGCTGGTTCCCGCTCATAATAATGATGTGTGAGACACTTTAGGAGAGCAAGACTGTGTCTGCCCTTGATGCCAATGCTTTTAAGGGTTCAGTGTGCTGCCCTGCTCCCAGGCACCATCTGTAATGCTCTAAGCCAGGGCTGCTTTTAGCTTCTCAATCAATTGGATTCAATTAAGTGATAACGTGAGCCTGTGGGTAGAGAAGTGATTGCTTATCCCTTAATCAGCAAATTCTCCCCAGGTAGGGCAGAGCAGTTTGCCACCCGGTGTCCACGTGGATTTAGTGCGGATGTCCTCTGGATGGGAGTTGGGGGTGAGAGCTCCTGCCTCAGCCCCCTGGAGCCCTGACCTCCAGCTCGGCCTCCTGCCCTTGCTGCCGAGCCGGTGGTGGGGACGGGGACATCCTGCATCCACGGACATGACTGCCTTTGCCCTCTAAGGACGTTATTGGGGGGTCTCAAGGCTCAGGGTGCACCCGTTGCCTTTGGGGTTGCTGCCCCACACTCCCCAGGAGAGAGGAGCCAAGGCTGGGGATGCTCAGCACTGCCTGCACAGACAGGAGCAGCCGCCTCGGGAAGCAGAGGTACATTTATTTAAAGCGCTCTCTTTTTTCACTCTGTCCTCAATGCCATGTCTCCACTGGGAGATGCTGCCAGCATCCACCCTGGCACATCTGGGAGCTGTGTGTTAGGGAGGCTGCGGGCATCTCGGTGAAACAGCGCTGTCTCTGCCCCTCTGCCCGCTCCTGCTCCACGGCCATGGCGTGCGCGGGGCACCTCGGCTCTGAGGCCAGACCTGGCTGTGAGGGATTTCAGCCATCAATAAACATCAGTGTCAAAAAGGACAGGAAGAGGTTATTTATCAGAAAACAGGCCAAGAAGCAGGATTGCAGCGGGGGTGACATGTGCTCCGGCCACGCTGCCAGGGCCGCATCCTGTGGTGGCTCAGAGGGGTCAGAGCCACCGCTCCAGCGCTGCCTGTGTCCCCACACCAGCTGATGGCCGTGGCTCGGCCCTGCAGCCCCCGTGCTGTGCCCAGGGCCAGGCTGATGCCACCAGCCATGACAGCAGCCCAATATTTCTCTCGCTTCCTCCGGTGTAATTAGGACTCGGTAGGAGTGACAGTCTCCTCAGAGCAAGTCAGGCTTGGAGAGGGCTGAGGTCTGAGAGCGAGCGCTGCTGCCCGCAGTGCTCTCCGGGCTGCCGGGCTCCCCGGGCTCGGGGGGGCTGTTGTTTCTGCGCGAGACCAGAGGCTCTTCGGCTGCCAGGGAGCTGCAGAAAACTGTTTGCGGGTGCGTGCATGTGAGTAACTAACATGGTGGAGATTTAAGAGAACAATGTTGTACAAAACAAGAATAGCAGAGGTTATTAATTTTCAAGGTAACACCAACAAGGGGAGAATGCTGAGTTGCTGTTGAATTGTTGATCATTTTCTGGTGACTGTCTAGTGAAGACCCGTGTGTGCCCTGTGGCCTCATGTTTCCCCTCTGCCGTGGCAGGGAATGCATGGGCTGTGCCTGTGCTGTGTGTGGGGCTGACTGCAGCCCCGCTGAGCCCCGCCGAGCCCCGCCAGCGGTGGGAAGGACGCCCGGGGGGTCCATGCGGCAGACCTCAGCTCGGAGCAGCGCAGGGGATGGGCGCGGGACGTCTGGTGGTACTGCTGGTGCTGGGGCAGTTCCCGCAGGAGCACATAACGCACCGAGGCCTCAGGGATGCCGTCGGCACATCCCTGGCATGGCTGGGAGGTTCTGCATCCTTCAGACCTGTCCTGACGCCGCAGTTCAAGGTAGAGCCCCACTGCTGTACCCTCCCTCCCCCCATCACCTACCTCTGATTAGAGCCCTCAGAACAAACCTGCTAATGCCTTTCCCAAGCTCTCGCCCCCACACTTTTGCCATATAAATCACTATAATTAAAGTGTTTGGAAAATGCTTTGGGAGCCCAGACAAGCATCCCCACATGCTACACACCCAGCTCGGCAAGCCCGACTTCCTGCTGCACCCACCCCGCCGCCCCGGGCGCTGCATCCCTTCCCTCCCCAAACACCCGGCAGGACAGGAGCGAGGACCGTTCCCAGGCTGCGCTCGCCGCGGGCTGCCTTCAACCCGGCTCCCGGCTGGGGCTGTGCGCTGAGCAGCCTCCCCCAGCAGAGAGGAGTCCCAGAGACGGGGCAGGACCCCTCAGGCCCCCGGCACCGCAAGCAAAGCCTGGACAAAGCAGCCCGTGAGGGGAGACAGGGGTGCGGGGGCTGCTGGGGACATCGCCGCTGTTCACGTCATCTTGTTACAGGCTCGGAGAAGTGATGCTCTCCACTGGCTCCTGGCACCTGGGTGCGGAGGAACCTGGGCAGAAAGTCCCGTCAAGAGGGCATGGCATGCTCCACCCTGCGCTGGCCCTGCTGCTAATGACAGGGGAATGAGCCCCAGCGGCCCATCCATGGCCACTTTCTCGCAGATGCGGAGGAGGCAGCAGCGGTGAGCCCCGGGGGTGCGGGCACGGCTGGCAGAGCCACCGAGAGCTGCAGCCCGGGCAGGGCTGTGCCGGGGGCTGGCAGAGACTGCCAGGGCGGGATGGGCACTGCGGCACCATCACAGCTCCCCGCGCTCAGCGCGGCTCTGCGGGCAGGAGTGGGTCCCGTCCTGCCCTGAGCCAAGGCACGAGGACCCCAAGAGGTTTTGTCCCCAGCTGTTTAGCTCAGAGCCAACAGCCCTTCAGGAGTTGGTGTGAGCTACTACCTGGGGGAGAAAAACCATTTTTCAAGCCATGGGCAGCAACATCCATGAAACATTAATTTTTAACAGTGAGCCCCTGGAGTGAAGATCAAAGCAATTACGTGAGGAGGCAAAGGCAAAGGGAAGAAGCGGAGCGGCAGGCGAGGAGACGATAGCTGGCTGGGTGGGAGCGGTGCGGGTGTGCGGCGGCTCTCCGGGACCCCCGGAGCGGGGCTGAGCGGGGACTGGCTCCCACGGCGCCCCGCGCAGAGCAGCTCCCGGCGGGGGGGACCCTCTCTGGACACCGGTGTCCAGGCGCAGGGAGGTGGTTTGCTGGGCTCGGCTGAGCACAGTAATTGCGCACGCGTCACCATCGCTGTTGGTGGAGGAAGCACGGGCCGGGGGAGTCGGGGCTGGAGCTGGTCATCAGTGCCCAGCTGGGCCCCCGTGTTTCCTGGGGCAGTGGGGGGCATCTGCCAGCAGGAAGGTCCCTGACCCCGGGGCAGAGCGTGGCATCGCGGGAGCCATTCAATTGCTGATCCCGTCTGCAGCGGGCTGGGGGCCGTGCCGCGGGCCACGCTGGGCTGCGGGGGGCTGTGGGCACAATGGAGCAGTTGAAGTTCTCATGCAGCATCCTTTTCGTCTTGCCCCGTGAAACAGGGATAACTGCAGCTCCTCATCTCACCGCTCCTGGACCTGCTGTCGCTCGGTGGCCTGGCCACCTCCTGGCCTTCCCCCAGTGACCCCCCAACACCACTTTTGATGGGTGTTCCCAGGTCCCTCATCCCCGTTCCTGAGTCCCATGGTGCTCTGCCCGGACTCCTCCAGCGGGTCCCTGCCCGCTTGTCCTCCTCTCTCACGCTGTGCTCGGCTGCCACCGGCTGTGCCCTGTGCCAGGAATCTTTGAGTCACCCGGACTTTCCTGTTCTGTTCCCAAGAGCCCCGCTGCTCCTGGGTGCAGGCACTGCCAGCCCTGCCACGGCAGCCCAGGTGCCACCCTGCGGCGCGGGCATCTTCCCACCCAGCACCCCGGCTGCCGCAGCTGGTGCGGATGGTGGGGGCCAAACACCCCGGCCTTTTCCCTTGGGTCCAGCTCCAGAAATGGGAGCCGGTTCCCTTCCAGCCCCTGTACGCTGACTGGCGATGGCTGGCTGCTGGCAGCACCACCAAGGCTAGCGGAGGCTGTCCCAGCGGTCGGTCCCAGGCAGAGCACAGCCGTCCCCGCCTGCCCCGGCCCCCTGCCCGCCAGTGTCCCCCTGCACGGGCACTGCTGCATCCCCGTCACCATGACGCTGCCCCTCAGCTCTCCCAGTCACCCGACCAGACTGAGACACACGTGCGAGGGTCTGCGGGCTGTCCTTCAGCAGTGGGCATCAGGGGGTATTTCGCAGGCTGGCAGTATGTGACCACGCGAGGGTCTGTCTTTTGCTGCCACGTTCCCTTCCGGGGCAGGAAGGGTTCAGCAGCCCTGCTCTCCGTGCAGACAGAGCTCAGCCCTGCTCTCAGCTCCTGCTCAGCGTGTATTTTTCATCTTTTAATGAAAGCAACTGAACTGTCTGAAGTTGACTCTCAACTCTTCTCTGGGGCTTGGATTGCCAAGAAATGATTGACGCATTTAATAGAGGCAGTGGGTGCAGAGGAATTTGGCAGGAGCCCAACCTCACGATACACAAAGGACACTGCCGTTCCCGCGCAGGTTTTCTGAGCTGCTGCGCTCCTGGAACAAGCTGTCCTGTGCAGGGATATTTCACACTCGCTGAGCTCTGTGAGCTCAGGAGCAGCGCTGGGAACAGGGCAGAGCCTGAGCCGTGGGGTGGTGGGGGACAGCCGCGCGTGAGCAGATGCTTTGGGCAGGCAGGGCTTTGCAGGGCTTTGCAGGGGCTGCAGCGCACAGCCTCTCTCAGTGCCTTTCTGGTTTTTCACCACCGCTTTGAGATGTAAGCAATCCTGTACCCACACCGAGTGTGAACGTGTATGGTGGGTGCTTGCATGTTTTTGCATATACATGCTCATGTGTGAACCTGCACGTGAGAGGGTTTTTTCTTACATTTCCTGGAGAGAACCCCCACTGCCATGCATAGACCAGTTTGGGAACAGCCCGCACAGATTGCATTCAGCACACATACCTCTGCATGCATGCTCCTTAGCACACTTGTGCGCACACGTGTGTGCTCACGCATACATGCATGTGTTCACCCTGCACCACCTCGCCGCTGCAGACCGAGCGCTTGGCATACGCTGTGTGACACTCGCAATGCAAATGTCAGTCTGAGCTAACCCATTACTTAGCGCTAAATAATGGTCATTACTTGAGTCAGACAGCCTCCCCTTAGCAAAGGAACACTTTGTCAGCCAACTCCAACGTTTAGGCCAAACTCTACGCTTTCTTTTCTCCAGCCTTCCTGGGAGGTATCGGAGCATCACCCTTAGCCATTTCTTAAGCTCAGGAGCAGAGTTAGGAACAAAGTCCCTGGTCGGTGCCTGACCACAGTGTCTGACCTCAGCTTAGATTTATCCCATTGAAAGGCACCGTGAAGCCAGTACTGATATTACTAATATCTGTCTACAGCAGAGGGAGCTCCTTTGGGTGTTTTCAGAGGGGCACTAATTTCAGATATCCCTAGAAAGTGACTTCCAGGAGCAGAGCAGATAATGGGTTTCTTGTGCATTCAGTGTGTACATTGCTCATCCCCTGGAGCTCCCCATCTCCTGCAGATATAAAGGGCAATTTGTGAAGCTTACACAGGCTTATTAAAATATCATTGTGAAAGGGTGACATAAGTACCTGAAGAGAAAAGAATAGAAAAGATGTGTCACATTAACTGGAGACTTATAAGTCTTATTTCCTCTTCCGTGTGTCTTCTTCCCATAGGAGTGTAACAGTCATTTATTATCATGCGGAAAAAAAGCCTTAGCTCTTTGGAGGATGTGCTGGTTTCTTGCAGGAGAGTGAAGCCACTGTATCAGAGTTGTGATCTGACGCAGGCAGGCTGGCAGAGCGAGCGTGCCTGGTGCTCGGATGCCTGGCACATTCTTTCAAATAATGCCAAATGAGCAGCATTATCCTGAAAGCAGCGCAGCCTGAACCTTGTTTGTGTGGCCATGGCAAGTGTGGGCTGGAATACAGCTCGGGCTATTATCATGTAACGAACACAACAATTACTCTGTAAGGGGGAGAAAGGGTCCGGGCCAGAGAGAGTCTTAAGAATAAAGGCTTGTTTGGGAGAATTATTCACTGGGTCCCTGCTGTAGGTGGACGGCAGCAGATTAGAAGGAAACATTATCTCTCAGGGCAAGTTCAGAAGGACAAATGAAGCCAAACTGGCACAGGCTGAGAGTCTCAATACATTATTCTCTTTGCTCTACAAATCTGTGAGAACAAAGTGCTCAGTGTAAATGCTCACCAGGGCCTTTTTTCCCCCTGTAGGACCACAAAAGTTCAGCATGAGACGAAGGGCCACGTGTTGGCTATTAGTCCACTACAAAGAGCATTTGAGTTTAGAATTTAGAGTCTCATAAAAACATTATTGTCTGCATCCTGGGACATTTGTTTGTTAGGGCAACACGGACTGAAAAAATGTGACCCTCTGCGCAGCTGTGTGCCTCACCGCTCCTGTCATCGCTGGCCCACCTCAGGGGCTGCCTCAGGCCAGCCCCCCGCCTGGCGTCAGACAGCCCCTGCGCCCTCGCCGTCCCCGCGCCCCAGCCCTCGGCCGAGTCCCGCACCCGGGGAGGATCCCCGCCGGCCACGCACATCCCGGGCTCCTCTTACCCGGCCCGTCTCGGTCATGGGAGCGCTCTCAGCTCCACGGAGACCCCTGAGGGACCCCACAGTCCCGCTGGTGTGGTGGTGGCTGATGCTCTGCGTTGTGGGCAGTTGGGGTGATGGTCAGCGCGGAGCAGCTCCCCCGACCAGAGGGACACCAACTGCCGGAGCATCTCACAGGAGAGCCTGAGCTCGTCCTGCCTTGGACTCCTCCTGAACCAGGTCTGAGACCTGCTCCTGGGAGAGACGCAGCGGGAAGGCTGGCCGGGCTCAAAGCGGTCCCACCTGGCCAGGGACCCCCGTTGTCCACCACCTTGGCAGTGTCAGAAGGGAGCAGGGAGGTCTGCGTTGCCCTCAGCCGGCGTGTAATGCCTGCAGTTTGTACAGGCTTGTGATCGAATCTCCTGCTCTGCGGCTGTGTCCTGTCATCTCCAAAGGTGAAGAAGGATTTTTTCCCCAATGAACAGTTGTCCTGATGTATTTTGTTGGGGCAGGAGTTGCACCTTACCCAGAGGCCTCTCACACTACGTGGAGTGAGGCACAGGACATGCGCTGTGGAGCAGAACCATGAAGCCCCCATTGGCATTTCTGACTGTGCTCTGCTCACATACATACCAGGACAGGTTTATATGTTCACCAGTTTTGAGGCGAGGAAGTTTACATCCAAGTGACAATGCCAAGGACCATAGGGGTCTTGCCTTCCTCTGCCCCAGGGGCCACAATTTTGCTCTCGGGAGCACCCAGGCATCTTTCCCCTCAGCACTTCTCTGCCATCACCAAAGCCCCGGGGAGGGGGGGGCGGCGTTGAAGCTCCTGCGTGAGGCTCAGCCTCCTCGGGACTGAAATGCCAAAACCCAGCTTGAGCAGCTGGACTCAGTTTTGGCTCTCTGAGTGAAACGCAGTGGATGGCAGCATGCAGGCGATCAGAACACAGGATCTGACAGTCCCTCCTGGACTTGCAGTCTGGAATCAACAAAATTATGGACAAACATTTGCAAGTACATCTATGACACTTCTGGGTTGTAGCTGCTTGCTGCCTTCCTGGTTTAGAACAATTTTGACAAAAAACATCTGTATGATTTTGATATAGTTAAGCCCATGGCCAGGCTTTATGAGATGCTTGGCAATCTATGGGACAGTTTTTAGGAGCGTTTTGTTTTGCATTTGGATTGTCTTCCAACTAACAAGATGATCAGCTTTGGGCTCAGTCAGTACTGGGAGGAAGGTTTTAAGGACCGTCTCTCTTTTGAAGCAGGAGACGTGGGAATCAGCAGGGCCACTCCAGGTCTGCGGCTGCCCCGGGACGCTGCCGGATGGTGCCGCGAGCTGCAGGCAGGCGAGCAAGTGCAGTTCAGAGCAATCTGCATCCCCCCTGCCACGATCTGTTTGTCCTCGTAGCCTTCCAAGGCAGCCGCCACTTCCTCCAACTGCGCTACGAAAAGGAGCATGTGCTTTTAAAAGGCTAAAAAAAAGGTGGAATATATTATCTGTTCACAAAGTCAGTGTAAATATTAAAGAGCCTGTGAGGGGAAACGGTCTCTGATGATGTCTTTTCAGAAGTGTGGGAGAAAAATCCATCCAAAGGCTCTATTGAGGGGCATGGCCAAAAGGCAAGCAATGCTTTGAACTTGTTCAAAGCCACAGGTCAGCAGTCTTTCTGGGGCTGCAATGGGAAGCAACTGCCCACCTCTCCTCGGAGTCAGCTAAAAGGTCACTTCAGCAAATCCACAATTTAAATAAGAGAAAGTGAGTCCCAGAGAGAGCCATTTGAAAATGAAAGGCATCACATGTGAAGATAGATGCGATCTGTCTGGGTGGCAGAGGACCTGGAGAGCTCTGGCTTAGAGAGTGAGTGTCTGTGTGGTGCCGGGAGAGGACAGGTACCCCGGGTGCTTCCGAGTGGCGCACCACTCCTGCAGGGGTGGAACGGGAGCCTCCATCCGTCCCCCTGCCCGCGGGGCGCAGAGCAGCCTCGGCGCTGGGAGACCCTCCTGCCCTGCCCCGCCAGCGCACTCGCGATGGGGAACCTCGTCCCCGCCGTCACCACGGCCAGGCTGAAGGAGGCGTCTCTGGCGAGGCTGAGAACAGAGCCCCGCTCTGGGAGAGAGTCACGGGTCTGGGGAACTTGTCTCCTGTGCTCCAGAGCTGTACCGGGGAAGAGGGACAGCAGATTATTAAAAAAAAAACGAGGAGATACTTTGATTGATAAAGACAAGCAAAACAGTCTGTGGTGTTAAGTAATGCAGCTCTGTTGAAACAGTGCAGGGAAGTTGCCTTTTGCCAATAAATCAGGCGGCGGCCACGGAGGAGCAGATGTGAATCACACCTTGCTTCATATGCCCTGCAGTGTTTTCACTTATTGTTCCAGTTTTAAAGATTAATGGCACTGAGAGATGAGTATTATCTACGCTTCTATTTCATAGTCGTTATCAGAAAGGCTTTTTTCAGCATAATTAGCATGGATCAAATTTTCCAAGTGGCTCGGCAGACTTGCTGCTGTACCGTGGCTACCCAGGACCCCTGGGACATCCCGATGCTGCTGCCGCTGGGCACGCGAGACCCCGAATCCCCACGGCACCCTGACCCTGCGCCAAGAGAAAAGCCAGGGCTGGGGGCACCCGACCTGTGCTGCCGCCTCGCTCGCTTGCTGCTGCAGGACACACATCCTCACCGGAGGGGCAGCAAGGCAGGTCGGGGCTGTTTGCGGTGAGCGGTCCCCTCTGCCCTCCCTGGTGAAGACCAGCAGCCTGGCCGCGACGGGTGCCAGGGCAGGACGCAGCAGCCCCGCTGGCGCTGGAGCCATGCTGCCCGCACCCTGCGCCCGCGGGCCCAGGGGACCGTGCCCTGTCTGCAGCCCGCGGGCCCGTGCGAACCGCAGCCACGGCAGCGCTGGCGCAGGCACAGCTCGGGGCCCTGCGCCAGGACATCTTGGTGGGTCCTGGGACACGAGAGGTGGTGGCACATCTTGGCTCGGGTCTGAGTAGGGTTTGTAGCCCTTACACATGGCGAGAGAAAGGTCACTGCCATCTCCTCCGTCAAGCAGAGCTGCAGCCCAGAAAGGAAGGTTTCCTGACCGGGGCTGCCAGGAACCCCCACGTTTTGACACTGCACTGCTGCAGAGCACCGAGCTCTCCTTAAACAGGGGGAGAAAAGGCTCTCGCTGTGGCGGGAGGACCAGCGGCAGACGCTGGTGCTCAGCCAGTCTGTGGCTGACCCAGTCAGCCGGGGCAGCAGAAGCCGCAGAGCCCCAGCCGTGGCCGCTGGGGTGCGGGCAGAGGGCCCTCCATGTCAGACTGTTTTCTGTTATCTGGGTGCTGGCGCTCAGCAGAAGATTAGGGCATGGGGTGTTTGCTGCCCGGAGGAGTGATGGAGGTGGGTTCCCTGTCCCAGGAACCCAGCCTGGCTGTGGGGCAGGAGGGTCCGGAGAGGGCAGAGGTGGCGTGGGAGGGCTGGAGGAGGAGGTGGCTCGGGAAGGGAAGCCCGCTGGCATCTCCCACCCGGCTTATCTGGGGCTACCAGCACGTGGTTAGGGCTTGTGCACGCTGCGTGTGCTGTGTCTCGCAGGTAGGTGTGTGAGAGATGCGGGGGCGTGGGTTGGTGCGCGCTGTGTCTGCCCGCGCGTGGAAGCGCTGGCGGTGCCCTGGGGGGAGCCGTGGGGCGCAGCCGGGCTGTGGGGTGCTTGTGTGGGGCTGCCGCTGGGCTGGAGGAGCCCAGGGAGCACAGTGCTGAGCTCCCTGCTACACGCGATCAAGCCGTGATCGTTTCTATCATGAAGATAAACTGGCCATTGTTGCCAAAAATAAATGTTAGTGTTCCAAATCCACACTTCAATAGCACCAGCTCATTAGAGATGCATATCATTTGGCTCCAGTCCCACACCTTCCAGCTCGTTATAAATATGCAGTTGCTGCTGGCTCTACCCCAATCATCTCTGCAATCAGAGCTTTTAATTAGGTTAATTAAATTGTATCAAACCTCGCAGGGACGCAGTTCACTGATGCTGATGAGGCAGCCAAAACAGACCTTAACTCTAGCTCTAATGAAGGCCCTGCTGCCTGCTGCAGCTAATGACAATGCATAATAAATTAGAGCTTCCCTAGAAAGGTGCATCAGGGCTTGTGCTTCAGTAAATGATGATCTATATGCACTAACTTACTATTTCAGTCTCTAGGTCTGCCAAGCCAGGGACATCCTGGGAATATTTTCTCACTAAATAATGGGTTCCTACCTGCTCAAAGCAGAGCTGCTCACCTCGGTTCTCTCAAGGCACTAAAAGCTTTGGGTATGTAACTGTAGAGATGGCAAAGCAAACATGTGCTGCTTTCACCTCGCACCACTTGGTCTGCTCTGATGCCCGGCTTCTCCCAACAGGGGCAGCAGCAGGTATTTATTTATTTGAGACCCTCTGTAATTGCATTTGGGCAGGAACCTCCTGCTTGGAGGGGAATGGGGGCTGTGTCCCAGCGTGCGGCAGTGGGGCCGATGCCCTGTGCCCGCGCTGTTCCTGGCGGTTCGCAGCCCCTGTGCTGCTCCCGTCTGGGTGGCCAAGGAGCCCCTGGAAGAGAGAGGTTTAGGGCAGCCGTGCTGAGCGCAATTAGTCATTCCTGATTTACATCCTGCTCTTTCAACTCCCTGCTGTGAAGCTGCTCAGGCTTGAGTGGAGGAGCTCCACCACCCTTATCTCCTCCGTGCCCTTGGGCAAGTCACCTCAGCTGAACCTCACCGTCAGGACAGGAGGGTCTTTGTGACAGTGGGAGCCAGTCCTGCCAGCTGGGGACACCTGCGGTCCCATGCCCGGACCACTGTCCTGCTGATGACCCTGGGACAGCAGCATCGGGACGGCGCGCGGGAGCTGCCGGGACTCCGGGCTGTGCGACTGCCGGGCTCATGGTGTACGGACTCGCACTGTGCGGGACAGCACCTACAGGCATGGGTGGTGGAATCAAACCCTCCCTGCTCCACTCCGCTGAAAGAAAACCATGAGGAGGGCTCTGGGGGTTCTGTGTCCCTCCAGCTGCCGCAGACCCGGCAGTGGCTGCCCATGGGGGGCCCTGGAACCTCCCCCAGCATGTCAGCTGCTGCCTTTGCTGCCGTGCCCCTGTGAGATGCCACTGTGCTGGTCTCCCGTCTGGTTCAGGCTCGGAAAATGGGGCCTACAGGAAAGCACCCGTGAAGTCTAAGGGCTGGTGAGGGTTCTCCTGCGAGTAATGTATTGTTGCAGTTGCCTAGAGATAATCCTGCTAGCTTTTAATGTAGCCTGCTATTAACTTTTATAGACAGTCGTTATCAATTGAGTTCTTCAGCTTGAACAAGGAATTACATGAAATTATTATACAGCACAATATTATTCTGAGTCACCTGAAACCCGAGCTGTGAATCTGAGGGGTATTTTGATATCTGTATCTTGCAAGCTGCAGGGAATCTCCTTGCTAAAGAACCTGTTGGTTGAGCCTTTGATACTATAATTATCACAAGCAGAAAATAGCTGTGG
The DNA here is from genome assembly GCA_008711295.1 of Anarhynchus alexandrinus. NCBI lineage: Eukaryota > Metazoa > Chordata > Aves > Charadriiformes > Charadriidae > Anarhynchus > Anarhynchus alexandrinus. The sequence goes on from VUYV01000252.1 coordinate 403,185, forward strand.
GCTGTTTCTCTGTGTTCTTCCCCACGAGGGCCCAGCTAGAGGATGGCAGATCCCACCAGCGTCTCACTTCAAACCTTGTGCTGCGGTCAAGTGGGCTCGGTGTTTTGCTCAGTTATGAGGTACTGACTATCCCCAGACCCTTGCAGAAACATTTTTCTGCTTTAGGATGAGGAAACCAAGCTAAGGGCTTTGGGGTCAAACCACGAGCCAGGTCTGGCAGACGAAGGGAAGGGTTTGGCCATTTGTGATGGTGCCCAGGAGGGAGCTGTTGGGTCCGGTGACCAACCCGCAGGGCCACCACCCTGCACCAGAGCCGTCCACTGCTCTACAGTGGCAACCAAGTCCTATAACCCTCTTCCAGCAGGCAGCTCATTTCCCATGTATCTGCGCTGTTGGGAGCCGGGTCTTGGCACCAAAAGATAGTGTCTAACCTGTGATGGCATTTTCAGCATTACCTGCCTGAATGTTTCTCTGGACACCGAGCCACAGTAATACTGTGAAACACAAGGAGGGATGTTGGTCAGATAAAAGAGCTTTGGGTTTGCTCTTTGAGATGGTGAAGTTGTTTTGCTGGTGGCTGTTGGGAGCTCTGAGGGCCGTAAGTGTGAGTCAGCCATCTGCTAAGGTGGAGGTTCAGTGATCAGCACCCACCAAATCCTTGAATGTGCAGGCAGGAGAAAACAAAACATGTTTGTGCACGAGATCTGGCACCTTCTTTCAGTCTGTTGCGGCCACAAGATGATAAACCACTCCGCAGCCAACTGGATTTGTACCTATGCTTTTGTGGTCAGGGTCCAGCAATGTCTGCTCAATGTAACACCACAGACAGAAGAACGCTCCAGTTTTGCTTTAAGACCTTCATAGTTTCCCAGGGAAAAGTAACTCAGAACAGGCACCGCTTCTGCTCCTCGTATCCTGTACAGCGAACGTGAAACGCGTGTCTTCACTGAAAGCTTGCAGCTCCTGCGTGCCAGCGGCAGATGAGAACTACCACCAGGAGAATAAACGGTACGGCACTCGACCTGTAATTTTCTATGGTGAGAGCACTGACCGCTCGAAGCCTTGCAGCTACCTACTGCATCCCATAATGTCTTGTTCCTTTACTGGGGAGAGATGGCTCTCTTCCAGGGATTAGGTCATTTGCGCCCATTGCAACGCTTGATCTGCCAATGGGATCGGAGGCGCACCAGGCATTTCCAGCGTCGGGCTAATTAGCTGTTCTTGTTCAGGTTGTTACTTTTCAGCTCCTGCCAGACACTAATTCCTTTAGGGTCTTCCAATGGAATTGCTGTTTTGCTTTCCCATCCTTTTCAGTAACTCTCTCCATGCGGGTAAAATTAATCAGGGTTAAGGATCAAATATTTATCCATTTAAATCTCAATCTAGATGAGATTTCACTTCAAAGACACCCAGCCAGTGCAGTGGGGACCTCGATGTACATTTTGAAAACAATTAAAAGGTCCTGAAAAACATGGGTGAACTTGACAGTTTCCTTAAAATCTAGCTTCATTTTCATTCCTCCGGCTTTTCGTATTTCTCTGAACGCCGCCAGCTTACGCTTTCAAAATCAGTGAGTTGTGCGCAAAATCTTCAGGTTTTATTCCAAACAACCGGGAGAGGAACGAAGGCTGCTCCGCTGGAAGGGGCTCCGTCCCCTCGGACCCCGCCGCTCCCCGCTCGGCCAAACACGGACCCCGGGGGGGCGGGCACGGAGCGCCCCCCCCGCCCGGCCGCGGTGCGCTGCTGCCCCCTCCCGGGGCCGCGCTGCCGCCGCCGCTCCTGCCCGCGGCGGGAGGCGGCTGTCGCGGGGAAAAGCAGCTTTCCGTCCCGGGTGGGCTTTCCTGGGGGGAGGACCAGGAGCCCGCCGGCCCCCGCGGCGAGACTGGTGCTCCCTCCGGGCCGTCGGGCACCGCACGGCTCACTGCCGTTAACGGGGACATCGCCAGCCTTCACCTCCCGCACGAGAGCATCTCTGCCGCTTTTAAGAGCAAAGCACAGTACCTCCCCTCATCCTTCCCAGAAAAAAATCCACCCCACAATAGTTGCTAACTTGGGGATCTTTGCGGTGGCAGAAACAACGGCTGAAGCTGCCTCTTCGCACGTAAAAAAGGTCACGTTTCATCCGGGAGAAGCTAGGAAAACTCCCAAAGTGGGAAGAGCTTGAGAAGAGCATCTTTTTTTTTTCCCCACCATCTTGCATGGGCATGTGCTGCTTATTGGCAGACACAGTACAAGCGAGCGAGATAAGAGGAGGAATGTTTACGCCCAGACTCTCAACTTGCCTGAACTGCTCCAGGACCCTCAAGGATGCATCTTCATCACTTTCAGCTGAACCCCCCTTCCAACTACCAGCGCTGCAACAAGCGCAACGTAAACACAGAGGACAAACTTTTGTCCCGCAGTTGGCTCCTGCATGGTCTCTCCCTATGCGTGAATTTCACCATCGCCTCTGTTCAAGCCTGGTAGGCAACACTGGAAATTCGGTGTGGCACCAGCGCTAACCCATCGTACGGGAGAAGAAAGAATAAGCACAAACTGCTTCTCAGCTATGGAAATTACTCATAAAGGTGTTTTTTTTCCTTTCTGTACAGTAGAAGAAACAATTCCCCACTGCTAGCACCATTCCAGAATAGTCCGGCTAACACGGTGCCTGAATTTAGCAACGCGCCCTTAGCAATGCCTTTACCTTCTTATGTTTTAAAGTGAAATACTTTGTGCAGCTAAAGCAGAATGAGAAAATTAAAGGGGGTGGTGGGGGTGGTGGGGAGTGATCAGAATTAAAGGAATTCAACTTTAACCTACTTGAAAAGATAGCTAAAAAAGCTGACCTGAAATCTCTTCCAGTTTTGGACGTGTTACGGTGCGTGTGCCGCAGTGCTGAACCCAACGATGCCGCAGCACCTTTTCTGTCCGTATGCTGTGTGCAACCCCTCTCCCACTCTTAATTTTGACCTTGACTTTTCAAGGATTGTTTATGGTGCATATTACTAGGACATGCAGGCACCTCTTGTGGCTTCCCACTGTAAATACCAAGACAACCGACGCTCTGATTTATTAATCAATTAATTAGATACAATATATTTATGGCTACCGCAGGCCCACAGCAATTTGTTTTAACAAAGTGCTAGGCTGCAGTGAAAAACAAACTGATATGGTCTATCAGTCCTTCTTCATAAGTAGAATCCTCTTTCTTTCTAAGCAAAGGCGGTAACAATTATTTAATAGAATGGCTAACGTTTCCGCTGAAATTTGAATTTGTATATAGCTGGACTATTTGTAGTCTCTTTCTTCACCTTTACTTTGTGAGTTTTATCCTGGAAAGAAGAACAAGAGAAAATATTTGCTGGCATGTAAGAAGAAAAAACAAACAAACAAACCACCTTCACATAAATAAGAAAGTGCCTGTCTAGCGCTGACACGGCATTAGGGGGAAATGGTCACTTTCCACTGTTTAGGTGGGAATTATGTTTTTGTCTGCTGTTTTCACCTTTCGGTTGTCAGGCACAATCTGTTTTGGTCACAAGCACCAGTGAATGGTGAGTCCCACTGAGACAAATAATTTTTTGGTCATTGGGATTTTTAAGGACCAGAAACGGTTCCTTGCCTCTGCTACTTGAAAGTATTAACTTAGTGCTTGAGAGGTGGCAAAGGTGTTTTAGAAAAGACTTGTGAGCACCATTTCAAAGTTGAGTCTTTGTCCTTGCTGACGTGGTAAGAGCTGGACTAGCAGATACCATTTACTAGCCGTGGCACAACTGGAATGCTTCAACTCCTCACTTTTTTCCATATTAAAATAGGACTACTTATTTTTAGGAGTTATCTGGAAGCGTCAGTATAAAATCAGAGTGAAGAATCGCATACATACTGAACTAGACCTAATGACCTTAACAAAACAGATTCAAAGAACCAGAACTAAATCCCTCACCAAAAGATCTTTACGCGTCTGGATTTTCTGCGCGATAACAAACATGGCCTTTTCTCTTTCAATGCGCTGCTTCAGGAGGTCATACTGATTCTTCCTTTGCTGGGCTAATTTCTGGAGAAAAATAAAAGAAGCATTTTTAAGACAGAGAGAGAAACAAGGCACTATGGTCTATAACTGACCTATTCTGAGGCACTTGGGCCTCGCAAACATTTTTTTAACATTTTTAAATCATAATCACATTAAAGAATTCTGCTTCAATTCTGTGGCTGGATTCCAGAGAACTGTTTTAACATCTTGATTCTCATGGTAGAGGTTTTCCAGTTAGCACTTAATACTTTGGGCTTGTTTCAATCTCCTAAATCCAAGCATAAAAAAATCTGAGTTCAGATGCTGCATAACCTTGTTCAGTAAGTGACGGGAAGTTCATTTTTCTAAATCCCCTGAATTTCAGTGTTGAGTGCAAGTTAACATTTGAGTCCCTAACGAAAACCCAGTTTATCCCGGGTAAGGGGGGGAAGAAAAGACCAGAGACCAATTCCTGAAGTGCTCAGGAATTGCACAGAGGCCTCCCAAAATGCAACTTGTTTGGTCACGTTTACTGAATAAGAGCGGATGGCTTTCCCAGCACAAAAATGGTATTACTGCAGGTGTGATTTAAGTAATTAAATTAAGGAGAACAGATCCCAACATGCTTAAAATATGACTCAGACATTTAGAGGAGAAAACTTGTCAGTCTACAACTTGTCCAACTGCTTTACTGACAAGCCAAACTGAGAAAGCTGGCAAGAAGAAAGGGACCACAGGGTGTTTGTTATCTGACATCTGACTCAGAAAACAACAGGTTACAAATCTACCAATTGGCAATTTTAGACAACTTTATTTCTACCTTACACATACCAACTGAAGCTTACAGGACTGCCCAATGTATCTAAACTAATTAAGCAGTATTTACAGTGTTAAAGGCGAGCGTAGCTACTTCTAGGACAGAAGTGCTGTGATATTAAAACATCAGAATCAAAGCTGATTGTGTAAGCAATTCACCCTGAAGGATCATGAAACACTTTAAATTAGGAAAGCCAGGAAGTGAGAATATAGCTTAAATGTCTTTAAGAAGAAAAGGGAGGAGACAAATCCTGAATCTCAAGCCACTTCAGGCTCAGAACCTAACTGAAAAATACCATGAGATCAGAAACCCAACAACAGATATGTCTACATTGGAATAAGCTTCTTCACATCCCTATTCAAGGGTGCAAGGTTTTTTGAGTGAGGTGTGAGGGGAGACTTAACAGTGGATGCTGCAAAAATCACACTTAAAACTGCAGCAATCTAAGGAAAAGATAGCTGGATGTCATGTAACGGAGGAGAAATATATCAATTTTGCCAAGGAAACTGCGTAATCAGACCTATACCCTTCCTTTCTGGCCCATGCATCATAACTCTTGATTGATCCACAGTGGACTGGGACACAACTGAACAAGTTCTCCATGTTGGTCCAGGAGAAGATTTGACTGTGGGCTCCAGGCACTTGATGATTAAGTGACATCCACCACAGCCTTGTGTCACCGATAAAAATTCTAAGAAAACAGAACACTTTGTTCTCCCCAAAAATGGTCCAACAAATTCTCTTTAGTGCTTATTATAGAAAAGATGTAAAGCATTAGCATCTGAGGGGGGGATCTTATCAATACTTGTAAATACTTAAAGGGAGGGTGCCAGGTAGATGAGAACAGTCTTTTTTCAGTGGTGCCCAGTGATAGAGGTAATGGGCACAAACTTGAGCATAGGATGTTCCATCTAAACCTGAGGAGGGCCTTCTCTCCTGTGCGGGTGGCAGAGCAGTGGCACAGGCTGCCCAGAGAGGTGGGGGAGTCTCCCCCTCTGGAGCCATTCCAAACCCGCCTGGACGCCGTCCTGTGCCACTGCTGGAGGTGCCCCTGCTCTGGCAGGGGGTGGCACTGGGGGAGCTCCAGAGGGCCCTTCCGACCCCCACTATTCTGGGATTCTGTCATTAAGAAAACTACAGTACAAAGAGCGGCAGTACCTTTAAGTGGGCAGGCTCAGTAGCTCCTTTCAGTGTCTCTTTCTGCAAAGTTGCAATGGTCGGTCGGTTGTACACTCGACCTACGAGCTCTGGAACAGTATCCAGATGAGTTGCAATATCAAACTCCTCAACTATAAATAAAAAGAAATTTAGGAATAAACTCACGTGGGCTTGTTGGACTAACGCTCAACAAACCTTCCAAACATGTAGCTTAAGTACAGTCAGCAATGGAAGCCCGATCAACATAGCTCCTGCAGAACCGAGGTCTTATCTAATAATCAAAAGAGATTTCTAGAGCACCCGAATTATTAGTCCTGAAAATAAAAACAACTATTTTGATGATAACAGTATAAAGAAAGCAAGATACTATTTTAAACAGCCCACAACAAAACACCGCAGAATAAGTTTTCTGATAAAACCTACTTAAATCTTACCTTCTTTTTTGGTATCAAGAAAGAACACGTGCTTGTTGGGATTCTTCCCCTCAGCATCCAGCAGATGGAGCTCCGACTTCAGCCGCTCGATTTTCTACAGGAAAGAAAAGATAATCTGTTTTGCCAAACATCCGTAACAAGGTAAATTATGTCTCCCTGAAGTAAATTCCTGTTTGTTTCTCAAGCATCTGAACTCTTCCTTCCTTTTTAATCTTTGAAAATATCTCTAGTTTGTATTTATGTCATGTCTTAATAACCTTTTTGAGTAGAGGTTAACAGTAATTTCTGGTATTACCCAACCAAATATGTACAAATCAATTTTCAAAACAGTAATTTGTATGGCAGAAAAAATAGGAATGATTACCGTGAAATCACAAGCAAAAAATACCAAGGAAAATTCAAAGCTGACTTTCTTTAATTTTTTATCTGCAGTGACGGTGTGGGGATCAAGATCAGAGCATAAAACATTTTCAGAAGTGGGTCGTATTTCTGTTGCTTGCCTTCCTACCATATTCAAACAACCCACTTCAGTAACAATAACCCTCAATTCTTTATAAATATGAGAAGCAAGAGCACGTTTAATGTCTGAAATTTACATAAGAAATTACTGTGTTTTATAACAATGCATAGCATAGTTTTTATTATTTAGTATACCTTTAGGTTCTATATACAGAGCTCCACTGACATTTCCATCTATCACTTCCAGTATTACACAAATCAGATTTCACTAAACACAATCACCACCACCAAAAAAAACCCACAATAACAAGACCGATTTTGAGCAAACTGGAAAACACCAAAAAAAAGTGAAGTATTACCTTGGCTTCTGCCACTCTTTTCATTTCCACATATTTAATATCCTGTGTCCTCATCAGTTTCACCTGTTCGGGGGTCACTTCATCCTTTGGCTGCTTTATTACATGAACTCCATCCTAAAACCAGACGGAACACAGCACTTGCAGACAGATACCGTTCTAGCTATAGTGTACTATGGGTCCTAATAACAAAAGCACAAGAACCTTTTTGTCCTCTGCCCCTCATTTTCTTCAAAGCCTTCTGCAGGCATCAAATCAAGTCTGCTGATTTATTTACTAATTCGTAAATTAAAACCAAAACAAGGTAGAAAAAAAAAAAAGATGTTACTTAGAGCAACAGAGTGTAACCCTGCTCGAAGGAAATGTAGAATCTCACCTGGAGCTCTGCACGTATCATTTTAAAGTAGAACTCATCAGGATTCTTGTCCAGAGCTTTCTTTTGAAGTGCTCTGAGGGCATTCTGTTTCTTGTGATAGTCACTGGGGAAAACAAACAAACAGAAGATGTTCAGCAGTTTCTCCATGTTCACACTCCCCGATGAGATTCTGAGTCTTCAAAGTGGTGCGCAGAGTTCTGAGACAGCGGACAAGGCTCCACATACAGAGCTGGTCACCAACACACAACTTTAGCTTTACAGTTTATTCTTTAGCAAAGCCAGAAATTAATAGTGTCCAACAGTAAGCGTTCTGTAATGCTCACTGAGCTGCTTAGGTCTCCCAGATGGTCTACAGAATCCACCGCTATCGATGAAAGATAACGCTTGTAAGTTTTGAGATAGCCACCACAACAACGATTTTGTGAGGCCTTCGTCCTCCGCATCCCCTTTCCCCCGACTCGACCACAGGGACATTCCGCCGCCTGTTCGCGCTGCCTTCGTCTCCGTGAAGGCGCCCGCCGGGGCCCGGTACGCCGCTCCCTGTGCCGCCGCGAACAACGGCTCTTCGCACCGGCTCTGCACGGCGCGCTGCGGCCCGAGGGCCGCGCTCGGGAGCCCGGTGAAACCACCGGCGCCGCCCACCCCCCCCCGCGCGGTGCCGGGCCCGCACCCCGCGCCCAGCCCCCAGCCCCGAGCCCTCCCCGGGCGGCGGCCCGACTCACTCGGCGCGGAGCCTGTAGTCCTTCTTCTTCTCCAGCAAGCCCAGCTTCCTCCGCGAGGCGGGCTAGGGGGAAATGCAGGGAGCGCCATGGGCGGCCGCCGCCACCGGCAACGGGCGGCGCGGCCCGGCGCGGGACAGCCCGGCCGAGGCGGACGGCGGCCCGGCCCAGCGCACTGACCTGTGCCCGCTCGCGGTGCGGGCGCTGCCCCGACTTGGCGGCTTTCCTGAAGGCGGCCGACATGGCGGCGGGCGGCGGCGGTCTCCACTCGCCTCACTCGGGCCTCCCGCCCCGCCGCGGTACCCCGCTCTGCCCCGCCCGCTCCCGCCCGGCCCGGCCCGGCCCGATCCCGCCCTGCGATGCCCCCGCTCGGCCCGGTCCGGTCCGGTCCGGTCCCGCCCCGCTCGCTCGCTCCCGCCCGGCCCGGGCCGGTGCCGCCGCTGCCGCCCTCCGCCACGCTCCGCCGCTGTGCACGGGCCGGAAGGGGCGGGGCCTCGGGGTCAGGGGTCGCACGCGAGGCTCGCCGGGAGGTGGCGCCGTCTCCATGGCGACGGCGGGGCCCGGTACGCTCCTCCCGCCCGGCGGGGACCGGGCGCGGCCCGTTAAGCCGCGGCAGCGCTGGGCGAACGGGAGGCCGGACCGGACCGGCCGCCCCGGGGCAGGGGAGCCTCTGCTGGCGCACGGCGCTGAGGGGACCCGCTGCGCTTCCCGGGCGCTGCCCGCCGCCGAACCCGCTCGGGAGATTCGGGCCCGGGCGGGAGGGGCGCCGGGCGGGTTGAGTTGAATGATCCCGCTGCCGCCGGGGGTCCCGGGCTCCCGCTCGCCCTGCGCGGGGCTTGTCTACGCCCGCCCGCGGCGGGCCGGGCTCTGAGCCGCAGCCCCGGTGACCGGTGCGGGCAGACGGCCGGGCTCCGCGCCGAGGGAGAGCTCCCGGGGCTGCCCTGCGTCCGCCGCCAGGAGCCCGACCGCGCGCTTTGCTGTTCCTCCGCTGCCTGCCGGCCCTCCCGGCACCCGCCGCTCTCCCCTCTCCCCCCGCCCCGCGGACGGCCCCGCGCCTCGCCGAGCGGGGGGGAAGCGGGCGGGCTCCGGGGTGGCCGCTCGGAAGCGAACGGGGAACCGAAAGGGTCA
>VUYV01000252.1:413414-449733 GCA_008711295.1 Anarhynchus alexandrinus
GGTCGCCCCGGGGGAGCGGGCGGCGGGAGGGACGGTGCCCCCGCGGCGCTGCCCGGGGACGGGGCGGCCCGCGGGACCCCGGCCGGGTGTGCTTTGTCGTTTCCCGGGATGGGGCTGGCTCGCGGAGCTCTGCTCCGGTCCGCTCCGGGAAGCTCTGGGAAGCTCAGCTTACGCCGCTCTCTAAAAGAAAAAAAAAAAAAAAAATCTTTCTGCTGTGTCTCTTTCCCAGACTGTGAAGTTGCAATGCTTAAGCTGTACTTTATTAAGAAAGCTTTGAAACTTTACCCAACCAATAAACTTAGAAGTAAACTTAAACCAAATGCTCAAACGTAGTACAGAGAATTTTTCAACACATCCTAAATGGTTGCTATGTTTCCAGAGAGTCCCAGGGTAGGTATGGGGAAAGACTACTCGAAGCCTTGCTTTTGTGTGTGTGTGTGAAACAAAGGCTCCAAAGGCACAGTTTGAATCTTGCTATTAAAAAATAGCTCAACATCTTTTCAAAATGTTTTTTTTTTACTGAACAGAGTTTTGCTTCAGATTGCTATGTTTTTTTACAGGTAATGTTTTCTCTTTTGGTTTCCAGTTTTGTTGGTATTTTGTACTTGTGGTTACATTAAGCACTTTGACTCTTTCATGACATTTCATGGAAGTGTTGGATGTACTTTATAGTTAGCCTGTGAAGCATGTTAGTAGGAATTACTTTTCACTGACTCAAACCTCCAATGGTGGAGTTACCTGTGATGGTGGTTACTTATCTTCAAGTGCAGGCTTTGATACTGAGGTCTCTATACTTAGATTTGAATTTAATACATTCACTGTTTCCCAGTTTTGAAAATCATAAAGAAATCTTTCCAGAGTGCAAAACCTATTACAGGAGCACGGGGAAGGCCGCCCTGGACGGGGCTGAAGGTCTGGTGAGCTGCGAGAGAAGAGTGCGGGGGAGACTTCTGACTCCTCTACCAAGCATTAGAAATCTGTGGCCCTTCTGGCTGCTATGAATGTCTGATTGTCTAATATTCCTTTACTGTTAATTTTTGAGAAGCGTTTTCTTGGATATTCCCTTAGGAGTCTCTCATATTTAAGTATCTCCCTTTGGCATGAGTAGTATTTTTCTGGTATTCACAAAGGTGTTGAAGCCGCCTCATTTCCCTAATCTGCTTTGTCAAAATGTGGTTTAACTTCCTGATAAGCAGGCCACCAGCAGGAAAGGGGGAGTCTGACATTTCTTCTGTCTTATTTTTGTGCCATTTTCTTTCCTTTTCCTAGGAAGAGGAGAGACTGTGTGGTACTCTTGCTTCTCCAGCTGGCCGTTTCCTTAGAGGCACGGCGTTGTGAGCGTTAGTTTAATTCTTACCCAGCTAGGTCTGTAATTTTGTATACTTTTCAGACTGGTGGCATAGCATAGGAGACAAAAATACAGGCAATATAGTTAGTTGTGGGCACTAATTATAGTGGATGCTCTACAGCAAAATGTATGTTTTGTAATAAGAACGTCTTATCCCTGTACATAATGGGTGGTGGGCACACACCAAAGGCAGAGTGGTCCTTGGAAATATCCAGAATTCCCTCGCAGGAAGCCCTGTGAACAGTTCCATGGTCTCAGCTTCTGGAGCACCACTTCTTCAGTTCTGGAGCACCATTGTTTCTCCATGTTGGATGTTTTTGAGGTGGTGCTTGGGGGGAAAATCTGTGCATCTTCCCCTGCCTGCAGAATAGCATCTGAAGAGCTGAGCAGTGACTCATGTGCTGAAGGTCAGGCTGGTTCCTTGGTTTTTGGGAGGAGGTAGGTCGCTGCCATTCCCTCTGCAGGATCTGCAGCCATCTGCAGCACGTCTGCTGTCAGCTCTGCTTCCTGTTTACGCTGCAGTTGGGTTTACAGTGGGCTCTGGAGCAGCCGCGCTGCCCGGGGACACAGCCGGCAGCTGGGTGGCTCAGCTCTCAGAGATCATCATGGGGAAGAAAGGCAGAAGTCTCTTTCTTCACCCCTGTCATTGTGGTTGCCCTTACCATGCATGTTGTTTTTTTTTCTGTAGAGTACCAGCCTTGTGTGGCTGTGAGCAGTGTTGAGTAGTCAATAGACTTCTGAGGGGTATGAGCTCATTGATGTTCTTTTGGGTTTCGGACCTGGCAGCTTTAAGATGGAGGTGAACCCTTAACTGATGGAGCCAGGAAAAACTTCTCTGCGGGCTGGTTACTGAAATTCGCAGTGCACCAACTTTGGAAGCTCTTGGTTCTGTTCGCAGCCAGGACTTGCTCTATTGCTTGCTCTGTGAGGTGGGATGCTTTCTACTGTGTTCCTAATTGCGGCTGAGCTGTTACATGGCCTGCTGTTTTTTGAAATGCCAGCAGGACAATGGAATAAATTGATTACTCTTAGTGCTCAAGCGATTCCTGACCCCTCTCCCTTTGATGCTAATCACAGCGCTGATACACAGGATTTGCATGGTGGCCTGCTTGGGTCCTCGTTCACGTCTGTGGGATTTTCACTGTCCTTAGCTTGCATGAGGTCATGCTTGAAGAGCCCGAATTGCAGCAGTAGCCTCAGGAGAGAGATGTGAGTGCAAACCTTTTTGCCTCTGCCTCACCTTTCATGTGAAACAGCTTCCATAGACAAAGAAGGTGTTTACGGAAAACTGGGGACTGACTGCCTGGCTGGTCTGAATAAAAGCCAAACTTCTTAACTAGACAAACGGCTTCATAATTTCTTGTAATTGCTCAAGTAAGGAAACCATTTCTACCCTGGTGTTCATTATTCAGTATCCTTGGTCGACATCTGCTGTTCTTGGATTGCCTGTGCCCACTGTGGAGCACCCAGCGTGGTCTGGCAAGAAGGTGGCGCGAACGACACTTGCAGTTCTGCTGAGCATTTGACTCCAGAGTGCAAGCTGCTATGCCTCATTCCTAAGGGGACTCTGACTGTTTCTGCTGAAACAGGTGTAATTTCTATGGCCAAATGGGAAAATTAAGAGAGAACTTGACAATGTTTTGCCTGGCAGTGTTATGGAAAAAAAAAAAAAAAGGAGAGAAAAAAGGACACTTATAACAAGAAACACCAGCTGCATCGAGGAAAAGGAAAAGACCAGTTTTTAGGGGCAGAGAAAGTTTACCAGTATTCTTTAATCTTCAGGTTGCTACCAAGAGTTTAGGATCACTTTTAATGGGTAGGAGGTTCAAGTACGAGGGCTGAGAGTTTGCGAGCAGAGGGGCTCAGCTGCGCGTGCCGTGCTGGTTTCAAAGGGACGTGGGTCCCGCAGGCAGGCTCGGCCGCTCTGGCTGCGCTGGTGAAGCAGCTGCCGTGAATCTGTGCAGCGCTCTCCGTTCTGCAGCCGTTCGCTGGGGAGGAGGTGGCATTTCCCACGAAGGCTGGCAGGTAGTTGCCAGACTTTGTCCACGAAGAAGTGGCGGGTCTTTAGCTATAGTTGGAAAGAAAAATGATGTAGTTGCTGAGAAAAGTCTGGGGTCTTTGTTTCTTCTCTTCCTTCCGTTTTGCACTGGTTTTGCCAGGTGTAAAATACAATTGTCAGCAGTTTACAGGGAGGGGGAGTGTCAGTTTTCCTGTTGAAGAAAATATCAAGGGTCTGATTGTGAAAGGAAAGGGGAAACTGAAGAATGCCACATGGCTTCCACCTTCCTGTGTTTCATCCTAGCAGAATTGCCTCTGCGGAGTGACTCGCTTTCTGTCTGTTGATATTTACTGAATGGAGAACACTCTCGACAAATGATTCTGCCTTTACTCAACAGGAGCCCGCGAGAGGATAGTATTACCCTGGGAGGAATCAGAAAGACATGTCCATTATGGCTAATGTTAATAAGTTATATTAATAGTTAATGAAGAGTTATTTAGAAATGTGTTAACACAGAACCCAAATAGCGATGCAATAGAAATCCTGAAACTTATGTTCTTGTTCTTAGTGCAGTCTCACTTTGGCTTTATTTGGCCTGTGGTCATCTGACTGTTAACATTAACTCACATCATTTTTTATTTGGCTCTGAATATATTGCTGTAGATTGGCCTAGGCTTGCAAGCTGCAGAGTTCTTCTACAAAGTATTTCAAACTTCTCAAATGCAAAAGAAAAAATTCTTAAATCAGCACCATGGATAAATATTGACGCTAGACCCTTCTGATTGGGGTCATCGCTGGACTGAAGTTTGTTGACGTTTGTGCCCAACCTGCCCAGTGCCAGTTCTGTTCAGGAATATAAATTATGTTCCAGCACTAACCTGGTGGCTGATGCCAGGAACATAATCTTTACTGCTTCCTAACTTAGTTTTGAATGTCTGAGCTATAAGCCCGAGGAATGTGCTGTATCTAACCTGGAGCTGTTAGCCTCCAATGTCATAAATCCAGTGAGTGGCGAAGCCAGTGCAGGTGACTGGACAGCTGGAGCTGTTCTCCCGACACACGAGGGGAAAAGGGACCTCTGAATAGCTCAAGGAAACGCTCGGTGTTGCTGGAACGGCCGCGGATCTGCTTCCCTAGTGTTTCCTTCAGCACATGTTACACTTGACCCTGCCAGCGCTAAACGCCAATAGGAGTCAAGTCATTGTCCCCAGTGGCAGATTAAACTGCTTGGCCATTGTTGAGAGTCCAAGATTTTCCTCTCTCACCCTGTTTAAATGATGTGCAGCCAAAGTAAACATGAGCTAATAAAGAACGTAGAGATAACAGATACGGACTAGCTGTTGTAGACTAAATGGGCGTGCTGTAGCACAAAGATGCGTGAGTTTTGCTTTCATCTTTTCTGCTTTAATTTTGAAGCTCAATTACCTGAAAAAGAGGTGGTACGGATCAAGTATAACTTTCTTTCTGTTGCGATAGGGGAACTGTCTTTATGTGTATCCTCTGAATAAGAAAGGGATCTGTTCGGCTGCCGGGGATGTACCGCCTGCCTTGCGGGCTCTGGTGCGCGAGCCCCAGGCTGACACTTTCTCGCTTGAGAGCTGGAAGTGCTGTGGCAGTCCGTGCAGCTTTGGAATCCTCTGTTTCCCCACAGTCCGTTTCCTTGTTGGCAATAAGTGCGTTTTCAGCTGACTTTTTACCTTTTCATTTACTCAGTACACAGCCTGTGAAGGCCACTGCTGTGAGATAACATTGAGATTAGTAATCTGCGGGGGGTTGTAAGGAGGTGATGTTATCTACGTGGCTATCAGGAGTGCCTAAACTTATGGCAAAGTGAAGAATGAGATTGCGAGAAGATCAAAAATCTTTCCGTGTGTGAAGCCACCGTGGAGTGACAGGGGTTGGATTGTCCCTGTGGTGCAGTGCTGTTGAACTCTGTGTTGCGTTATAAAAGGTGCTGAAGTGAATAGCTGGAGAGGTACTGTAACTGTTTGGATATACGACTGTTTTAAGTGCTCGTACGTTGCCAGCATACGTCATCTCTGTGTGTCTGAAGATGACTGACCCACCAAAGTCCTTGTGCAGCGGCTTTCCTTGCTGCCCCCTTCCCGAGGCCTGGGTTGGCGTCCCTTCAGCGCTGGTGGGATGCTGCGGTCTCGCACGCTGTCCTCCGGCCTCGCCTGTAGGGGAACGGCAAGCAGTGATCTAAAGGTTACGGAGGAACTGAGGGCTGAGAGTGTGATATGACATTAAAGGATTAAAGGATGCTGGGCAGTAATTACCATAAACGATACAGACGAGTCCAGATCCAGGAGCGTTTTTTCCCCTTTCATCCCAAGCCAGTCGTGGCTCACGCTGACGGCACACCTGGAAATGAGGTAACCGAATACTCTGCCCACGTTGCTCAGATTAGCTGGGGCTCGGGCACAGACGTAGCGTGTGTTTTCTCTGCTCCTGGGCAACCTTTGTTCTCCTGCCGCCAGGAAGCCTCACTGATGGGATGAGGCAAGACAGGGTGATTCTCTCCCTTTCTTGGGAAAGGCGCTCCCGAGCGTGACTCTCCTGAGAAATGCCCTTTCCAGACGCAGAGATCGTGCTGCCGTTGGAGTATGAGGCGGAAATACTTCCAGTGCTGCCTGAACATGTTATTTAGGTCAATTGCAAGGAAGATGGCAACGTGAATCAGAAGAGGAGTTGGAAGAGGAGGAAAGTCATTAGACAGCACCTTGACATCCTCTGCCAATGCAGGATTTTTCTCTGCCAGCACAGAAGCACAGTTAGAGATCACATTCATTGTCTTCTGCGCTCTCCATACACTCCTGTAACTGTGAGTAGCTGGACTGGAAATGAAAGAGGAGGCTGCAGACAAAGGCTTGCCTTTATCACTCTACATCAGTATACCTATTTTCTGGTGTATTAACTGATCTCTCTGAAACAGAGAGGTAGAGCGTGGTCTCCTTTTCCCTCTGGAAAACAAGATACATCAGAATAATTGCTCCAACTGCATCCATTTTGGGTGAATGAGTCTCCAGGAGATGCTTTTGTGGAGGCACAGTCATCACATTTTTGTGGCGACCGCTCGCTGGTGGAGTGCTGGCCAAAATAGCTGGGATGGTTTTCCCACCAGGTAATGGGCAGGCGGTGCCTGGTGCGCCGTGGCAGCGCCGAGCAGTGCTGGGGGTGCGCAGGGCGTGAAGCAAAGCCAACGGCCTGAGTGCGCTGGGACGGCGGTTGGGCTGAAGGGAGGTCAGCGGCGCTGGGAAACCTTCTAAAAGCGTCCCGTTGGGCAGGGCTTTGCCGAGCACTCTGCTTCCCTTCCCAGAGGAAGCAGCCTGAATTTACCCATTGCTCTGTAGAGACCTGTAGGCTAAAACAAATTATTCTTACGCAGTAGAAAACATTGGGACCAACCTTAACTGATGAAGCAATTTGCCAGCTTTTAGCCTCGAGGTCCCTAGTCCCTCAGGGCTTTCCAGCGTAATGACTTGGGTTGGTTTCCCAGAAAGATTCTCTTGGATATGTGCTGTTGGCAATACTCTGGCTCATTACTGGCCGTTTTATTTTTCCAACAGCCAGCTCTTGTTAGCTTCGTTCTCACAGTATTGTTTTCTTTCTAGAAGAAGCTTTTGCTGGCTCTCCTAAACTATCACATGGGAATTGCTTACTAGCTTAGATTTATTTTTTTTTGTTTTGACCCAAAGCTGCGCTTCGCTCTCCTCTGTAACACTGCCAACATCATTTCCAGTCTCTTTTAAGCATATGTTTTGCAATAATATCTAAACTCTTGGCTCCAAATAACTGCCTTACAGAGAGATTAGTATCTTTTAACAAAGGAATTGAGAAGCAAATAGTGAGAACAAAAGCAGTATCTTGAGAGCCTGTAAGACTATCCTGACCTTTCCCAAAGGCCTCAGCCTAGACTTCAGCGTTTAGCTAGCGAAGGCAGAAATCGGGGTGGACTCCAGCCTGCGTAGTCCTCTGCCCAGTCACTGTGTGTGCTGGAAATGTGCTCTGCACGTTGTTGCCATCTGGGCTTGACTGTACTATTCTTATAATCTCCAGGGAACCTTCTCTAGCAGAGCTCATCTCCGATGGAAGTCCTCTTTGGCTGACCTTGCACCGAGACCAGTATTAGCAGCGCGGATTTCTGAGATTTGACAGCAGTGTTCTGCCTTGGAAGAAAACTGGCTTGGGAAAGGTTTTGTCCTGGCTGGGAGGGAAGGTGTGCCGCTTGCCAGCTGCCTTCTCCAGGTATCCAGCTGGGTACGTGGTAATAAACTAGAGAGTGGGGAGGTCAATATTAATGTTTTCAAAACTTCAGGAGAAAGTGCTACAGGAACTCAAAGGCCTTCAGAAAACCAACTGAAAAACTGCCTTTGCTTTCGATGAGAGAACTAGATGTGTAGGTGGGAAGGAAGTTGTATGATGCCACTCAGGAAATCAGCAGCGGTGGGAGTATACCCCAGATCTTCTGATACTGAAAAGCTCCTCCTCGGTTTGCATCAGTGCACGTCTGGGTGGTTGTGTCTGATCTGCAGAAATAAAGATTGATGGTTAGAGAATTGGCATCATTGGAAGTGAAATGTCCCTCCTGATTAGCACATTGCTCAATTTGGGTTGCGGGTGAGTTCAGTTCCAGTTGCTCCATGCATTTTTATGAGTTTGTTGCTTGTTAGTGCATATGACTAACATAAAATGCACAGATTTCAGCATCTCTCTAGGACTAAATAGCACCAGGGTTAAATGTATTTGCTTTTGTTAAGGCTTTGGCTATGGAATAGCAAAAGTGTGTAGAGCTGATGCTCTGGTGAATGTTAAATGGGACCATCTACACCTACATTTCTGTCCTCATTGATTCTTCCTTTGTACTGCAGTAGTATCATAGATCTGGAGGTTGCAAATTTAAATTAAACTTGCGCAAAATGGCTTTGGGGCGGTTTCTGCTTGGGAATTTTTGCTGTTGTCCTGGTAAATATAAAACCTGATGCACCAGACTAAAATAATGCAATCAGAATGCATTTTCTAGAAGTGTTTTCTAATCCCTCTGAATTGTGATTCTTAAAATTTGTATTCAAATGTCCTCTGTCCCAGGCAGAATGAGGGCTGCAAATGGTGTGAGTAACTGCTCTTGGCAGCACTATTTACCAAAGTAGTAGCTCAGTTTTGGATCCTGTATGTTCTGACCTGCCCGAGTCACAGGTCCTCCCTTTGCACCAGTTGCTGCTGTGTCCTGGAGAATTTCCTGCATTGATTTTTAAAGGTTTACATAAGCAGGGACAAAAAATAGTTCAGAAGACTCGCATACACCGTGAAGATAATTTCCTGATGTTACGTGCTGTGTAGCCGCCTTTTCCTCCCAGCTCTTTCCAGCGGGCCTCCTCTCTCCATGCCGTTCCAAGGTTTTTACCTTTATTTGCAGGAGTGAGCTGGGGGCTGTGGTGTTCTTTGCTCCCCCGTTGGTAGGGCAGGCAGTTGGGATGTGTTGAACCTGGAGCTGAGTCTCAGGATTGCGAGGGAGCTGACTAACAAGCGGCTGCTTACAGAGGGAGGCGAGAGGCGGTGTGGGGTCCCGACAGGAGGCAGAAGCTTCACCTGAATCTAAACGAACAGTCTGCTTTTCAGAGGAACTGAGCCAACTTTGCCCAAAATCAAAAGAATGGATAGGTGCTCAGCATCCCTGGAATCCAGGGGCCGAGGTACAGGCTGCCAAATACAAAGCCAAGGCAAGAACAAACCCAAAACCCTCCCAGCTCTGTTCTGGGGCTGTGACTGCTCTGGCTCAGACATACGGCACTTCAGCCGTGGAAGGGTACATCCCAGCTCGAGCGGCTGTTCCCATGGGCTGTGCAGTCCCAGGGCACCAGCGTGTCTGTGTTCCCCTTTGCGTCTGGCAACGTGCACTCATGGACCTGTGTTCACTTCTAAAGCACACCGCTCTGTACTCGTGACACCTTTACGATGGATTGCTGAGCACCGAACCCGCAGCACCACTTCGTCTTCTGCTCCCCCTGCCCATCCCAGTCCATCCTTACTGCAAAGTCTCCCTCTTCCCTTGGCCTTTTGCGCTCTCCGGCCGTGCACCGGTTGGAGCTCACTTGAGGCCACTTTTGATGCAAACTCCCAGGAGAATTCGCGTGACGGTGCCAAAGAGGCTCCTCTCCACCTCTGTCCTGGTGCAGCTCTGTCCCTTTGTTTCCCCGTAAGGACTCTGCCCTGTGCAGCGTCCCGGTTCAGCCAGGCTCTTGAGAAATCTTAGCGGAGAGTTAGACCTGGCAGATGGAGGCTGTTACCTCATTCCACAAAAATGCTTTGTTATTGAGAAAATGGAAACTGTCTGAGGTTTGGGAGCTGAATAGAGTCATTGGTGTCTGTTTTAACCGCAGTTTGGTGGTGACTGCTGAAAGTTCCCTTCTCTGAGCATTCCCTTTTCCTACACCCATAATCTTCAAGTCATCGGAGAGCTGCAATGATTTAACTCGTTAGCTGAGCAAACGCTGAATACTGTTGCATACTCTGCAGAAACTTTGCTAAAACCTCAGCATCTTCCAGCAAAAGAAAAATGGCAAGCCAATAAATAACCCTTAGCGAACCGTGGCCAAGAAAGTGATCCCTGTGGATATGAAGCCAAATTCAACTCTCTTTTTACAATCTCAGCTGTGCCTCTTGTTTACTTGATTTTTAAAAAGCTGTATTAAGATCATGCAGGAACTTCTTGGAGGGAAAAGGCACGCATGGAGGCTTGTGTTTTGTAATTCTTTAACCCGGGTATCTGAATCCCAGTTCTGAAGAGAAATTTCTTTTCAGCAGTAATTTTTAAAAGATTTCAGCAGTGGGAATTTGGGAGCATAGGAGAAAGAATGAAAACAGAGATTGAACCATTTGCAAGCTGGTTTTCATATTGCTCGATGACTTGAGTTAGCGCAGAAGAGCATTAACCTAAATACAAGACTTGTTTTAGTTAACAGGTATTTGTATGCATTTGTGAAACTGTGGCATCCGATACCTCCTGCTGACAGCATTGCATAAGCGTTATTCACCAAGCACCCTAATAGAGCTGAAAGCAGCAGTGTTAGCTTTTTGGAAATAAAATGAACACTTTATTTATGTATTTTTAAACTAATGAATCTTAGCGGGCCAAATGAATGTCTTCCAGCTGCTACAGATGGTTTTTACATGACTAACTATTTTGGTGCATAGAAAAACCTAGAATACTGGAACCACAAGATATTAAATATTTAATTATTACCCCGGAATGTAAATATGGCCTTGATATGTTGAATTTGTTTATCTAAATTTCAAGTGTTCACTTAGAAACTTAACAAGATTGGGACTGTATTAATTGATATCTGAGAAGAAGAGTGACTACTCAGCATCTCCTCCAAATTTCTTTAAAT
The DNA here is from genome assembly GCA_008711295.1 of Anarhynchus alexandrinus. Taxonomy (NCBI): domain Eukaryota; kingdom Metazoa; phylum Chordata; class Aves; order Charadriiformes; family Charadriidae; genus Anarhynchus; species Anarhynchus alexandrinus. The sequence continues at coordinate 424,153 of VUYV01000252.1, forward strand.
ATCAGAGTGAGTTTCAGTAACAGGAATTTGCTTGACTGGAGGAATAGTCCCATCTGTTTCAGGCAGAGCCCAGGATCAGTATTTTAGCTGTAATGAACTGTTTCTGTTCTAGATCCCTGCTTTCTGTGGGTTTACAGTGTAACCATAAAAATCCTTTCCAGGCTACGCGCTGCCTCCTGAGGTCTTCGGGAGGTTTTTTAATATAAAATGCAAATTGTAAAAACACTTAACAGTTGATTTTCAGGCTGCATCTTACCAGTTTAGAGCCTGTTCTGGACACGTGTTTTTCCTGTAACTCTAAAGCAACCTTATTTCTTGAATGATACAAGTCCACAGGATTTCCCTCATGTGAGTTTATCAGGCGTTAGGTAATTTCTGTTGTAGTTTGGATCTGTGTGGCTGCAGATCATGTAATTTTCTGCTAAAACAGCGTGTATACTAACTCGGTACTGCTGGGGAAAAAATGTCTGGTTTTTAAGGCTCTTCCAGTGAAAGAAAAGAAATTGAGAAATAATAGAAAATGTCTATCTGAAAGGCCTAACTTCAGGATGGTTGAAGACAGAATCACAGAATTATGTAGGTTGGAAAAGACCTTTATTAAGATCATCGAATCCAACCATAAAGACGAAAATTCCTCTTTGAGCTCCGCATGAGATGGCGGTATTCTCAGATATTGCTTAGGTGAAGAAAGAACAGAAACAGAAAAAGTGGATCCTGAATTGTCTCTGAGTGCAAGGACTACTTTTGTCAGCGTCGGGATCCCACGTACCAGCCTAAACTGCTGACTTTTGCCAGGCTTTTGACCTCACCTCGGGATTCCACTACCCTCATTTAAGGAAAACATGGCTTTTTCGGTTCTCAAGAACTAACTCCATTTGAAGTGGTGCGTAACTCCTGGCACTGCACTACTCCAGTGCCTTCTTCCAGCTTGGAGTGCTCACTTTTAAAGCCCAAAATTTAAATAGTAGGAGCGACTAGCAAAGGCGTGGTGTTACTTGGTCGAAAGATCTGGAGTCTGGATTAACTGTACTTTAACTACAAACCACTGTGTCTGTCTGTCATAGCATGGTTTGGGTTGGAAAGGACCTTAAAGATCCCGTCCTTCTCTTCCTTCCTTTTTCCCTGGCTTCTCACAAAAAGTTCAGTTGGTGGAATCTGTTTGGACGTAGGTCTACAACGTGCATTAGTGGGTGTCACAGTTTCCAGGCTGACAGGGATATGTGCTGCATCTCAGAAGGAGAAGAAAGATGGACGGGGACTTGGATCTTGGTTCCATTTTTAGTTCTACCAGGCTTGCCTTGTGCCAAAACCCTCCAAGGTGCAAATCCCAGGAGGGAGATAAAATAACCCCCTGTCCTGCAGGTATTATAAGGGTAAATAATGTTTTTGCTGGTGACAGCTGTTAGGGAATTGAGGAAGCAACAATCCTATGAGAGGTGTGGGGTGTCGGATCTGTGGAAATGGAGCACTCGTGCATTTATGGTCTTGCACTGGATCATCGTATGTATTTGTGTTATTTGCAGTAGGGAGTCAGGGAGCTAAACTACTTTCCAAGCAAAGAAACTAATCTTTAGTTCGTGTCCTCAAATGAGGATTAGTTATTCTCATCGGCCTCTTTTCTCAGCTCATGGAAATCTTCAAATAGAAAAGTCAGTGTTTAAATTTTAAGGCATTTCAGTGGCTGCCTTTAACTCAGTGAACACTTCATATCAAGAAAATTGCTGCGATGCCTAACTGAGAGGGATCTGGAATATGGAGAGTAATAGCGGTACTTACTGAAGAGTCATTAATAGCAAAAAATAGACAGCATGTTGCATGTAACTCAGCCAAGAGAAGTTTTATTTCTAGTATTTCTCAGGCCTATGCAAACATCATTGAACTCACAAGAAGATTAAATCTGGCCCATTGCGCTTGTATAGAAGTCTTGGATGTCTTGCTTTTGGAGAGCCCGAAGAGCTGTGTGAGGAAAATCACAAACGCACTTGAGGCTGGTGAAGGTGTTGGACCATATGCGGAGACTGTGTCGTGCTCCACGCTCTGTGAAACAGTGACCCGACTAAGGAGCGACGAAGTTCGTGCTTTCGGATCCTTGATGGCTTTGAGCCTCAACTTCAGAAGGAGACACAGAGCAGAAGTTTAAATAAGAGTGGAAGAGGGCAGTCCAGAGATCGTGAATAACTGGGCTCCGAGTAGATCATGCTGTTTGAGTAACACTGACCCTTTCCCCTGGAAATCAATGAGTTCTGCTGCTCACCTCGTTAGCACCTGACTTGGTAAGTGAGGCTAATGCTGGTGTTCATTAGCTTTTCACTTTCTGTTAGGCTTTTTGCTTGTTCTTTTTCTTTTTGGTCATTTTGACATTGAGAAATAGAAAGGGTTTGGAAGTGAAATATATCTACACAAAACTGGAATCGGAATTCTTATGTCTCTTATGAAAATTTAGAGTAACTTGAATTGTAAGTGTCCAATTTCCAGTCACAAGTAATGACATTTAAACCTCTGTAGGAAATGCAATCCCTGTGCTGATGTCACCCTCTGGTTTATGATGTGACTGCTTTTGTTTCTGGGCAAGCACTTGAGTGTTTTGCTAGCGAAGTGATGATTTACTGGTGAGAGTCTCTCGCGGGTCGCACCTGCTCCAACTCTCTGCGGTCGGAGTCGCTGGGAGAGCTGCTGCCTACGCTGCTGCCGCGTCTCGCGCCGGTCCATCGCGTTCCGCAATGCAAGGTAACAGAGAACCGGCCTGAGTTTTTGTTTCCAGGGGTTCGCCAATTTGGGACAAATAGCTTGTAAATAGGGCATTTTTGTTCAGGTCGGTCAGGAGAACAGAGAGAGGGTTATTGGGGCGTTGGCAGTGCCTTGTTGCAGTGAAGCCCACGGTCCTGGAGCTGCCTGAGCATGCAAACAGCTTTGGGAAACCTTTCCGTCCAGTCGGAGAGCAGACTGCGGTCGCTGCCTTCAGTGAGCCCGTGCAGAGCAGAGCAACGGGGCGTCGCGTCGTACCGCTGCGGGGGCTGAGACACCAACGCTCCTCGGTCTTTACCCGAAAGCCATCACCAGAGGAGCCTCCGCTAGTTAAAATTCTGACCTTCCCATCCCGGTTTAATCTGTGACAAATCTGTTTCATGTAGGTTTCCTTGTAAAACTCAGGTTTGAATGAGAGAACGAGGTTCTGTAAATGAGCCACAGACCTGGATCAGGGGCTCTCTAATATTCTTATTTGTTTTCTGTTCGTGTGGGGTTTTTATCTGTAAAGGAGCAGTTTTTCTCTCTGAGTTTTCGGGCACCGTCAGCACGTGTGCTTTACGCAGCAGTGCTCCGTGTTGCCCCGCTGAAGCGCTGCCGGCGTGGCGAGCCGCGGCGCTGGTTCTGAGCAGACGCGTCCCGCGGGAGGGGCACGGGTGTTGGAAACTCGGTGTGCGGCTGCGGCGTATAACGGCACTCATAAACTTTGTGAGCATTTGTGCCCCTTAAAATAACTGTTTCCACTTAGTCTTTTGCACGTGGCAACAGTTTTCCCTTTCACAGGTACCGCCACAGACTCTTTGTCTCCAGGTATCGCAGCACAGCAGGGCAGAAATTGGGAAGCATGTTGCATCTTGCAGATTTCCTATCAGTGCTTGCAAGGAGTTGTTTCTTAGAGATTTTAATGTAAAATATGTGACAATTGCAACTGATGGCTTCATTATTTAAAATGTGCGGTATTTAAGAGTGATTTTTAAAGGTGCCAGTGAGAAATGCTTGAGCAAGGAGACTGATTTGAAGGTAACCGCCTCTGTCTAGTAAAAGTAGATGGCACCTGATGACCACATCACCTCGCAGAGAAATCTTCAGCCGCAGAAGGAGGAAACTGGTTTCGCTTCTACGTTGGCAAGGCAGCGGCTAAAAGAAGAGGTTATCTTCCTCTCTCCACGATGCCCCGTCTGTCCGTTCGGTACTTTCCCATACTCTCGGGGCCCGGCGGCGCTGCCCTTGCGGAGCAGTACCTTTTCCAGGAGGGTTCCAGCTGGCACGCACAGCATCTCCCGGGCAACAAATGATCTTAGTTTTGTTTCGGACCACAGGCGAGCAGTTCTGGGGATGGTAACCTGAGACAGTTTGTCTTTGCCAGGATTCAGTCCTTCCCCAGATTTAGAAGCGGCTCACATGCTGCGAGCCGCAGCGCTGTGATTGCCTTTGCTTGCAAGGGGCACCGGCAGCTGTACAGGGTACCGCAGGGGGAGACGGTCCGTCGTGCTCGGGCGAACGCCGCCCTGCGTGGAGGGGCCCGCGGGTGGTGGCCGACGGTGGGAGAAGGGCTGCGGGGCAAGGGCTGGTGCGGCACACAAGTGTCACTGCGGTGTCTCCCTGCCACCTCCTGCCTTGCTCGTCACGCTGCTGGTTTTGCGTGTGGGCGTTGGGCCCCGAAAGGCGCAAACCTGCCCAGGTTGCAGTGCAGGTCACCTTTCTCAGTCAGCGTATCGGCTAATATGCAAGAAACCAACTACAAATGATCATGCTTGGGAGACAAAGAATCAACTTGAAAAAGGGAATATTTTGACCAAATTTGGTGAAAAAATTTGCTTTGCCCTTTAAGTAATAGGCATGCATTAAATAAAACGTGTCTGGTTTATATGTCTTTTCCTGCTACTGTAAGTCAAAGTTGCTTTGTTTATTAAAAAAAAACCCTGAAGTTGAGCAGAGTCTTAATCAGCAAAAGAGCTGCCAGGCTTTCTGGAGAAAGCAGTTAATAAAGGATTGGGCTCAGACCACGCAGGTTCGCTTTCCAGCGTGTGAGCACAAAACATGCACACTGTGACGGCGTCCGTCCCCGGCAGCCTGTCCACACGCTCACCCGCGTTCTTGTTCAGAAGCAAGCCTGAAACAGCCCCTTGATTGCCTTTATGTGCAAAATAGAGGTATAATCTCCGAAATGCCTCTTATTCAGGGACTACAAAAAGCTTTGCAAACAGTAACTTAAATTATGGATCACCTCAGAAATAAGAATGGCTTCGTCCTCAATTTAAAAAACAGCTGCTTTTAAGGGAAAGAAAAGTGAAAAGTAGAGCATAAGGCTAGAATTGTAAGAGAACTTTAGGGAAATAGAGCAGAATTCCATTATCTTGCAGTGATATCTGTACTGAGATGCACAGACCCCAAGAACTAGCAACTAGAGCTGTCAGATTATTTTTTCTGCGTATAGGCGGTGATGTCTGTTTGAATTGCAAGATTCTTGTGTGCTGAGCAGATCTAAGATGAAGGTAATTGGCTCCAGTGTGCAGTTAGTCATTTCCTCTCATGCTTTCGTGTTTGAATTCTTGTGTACTGGATATGACCTTTGTGTCATGGGGCAGAGAGATTTTGAAACGATATTGCCAGAGTCCCGGGTTTGTGCTGTTGGATACGCAGTTGGGCATTTACATGGCTACGGACCAACTTTGCTGGGTTGGTCTCAAACCAGTTGAATTCAGTCTAAAATTAAACTTTCCTTGCTAGGTTACAATCTTCACAACATGCTTATTCTTTAGGACCCCCTTTTTCTTCCTGTAATAGCCGGGGCATTATAAAGATCTCACTGGGTTTCTGTGTTTGGAAGGTGTAGGACGTCCTGGCCTCTGGGCAAGAGTTCTGTCTTCTGAGTCTGGGGCGTGGGCGCATTTTCCCATTTGGTCTTTGGGCGTATGTTTGTTTCTGGAGAATACCAACTTCGCGCAGGTGCCCTGTACCTCGTGCGAGGTTGTAATTGCAGTGGTGTGTGGTGTCACGAGGCTGTAGCACGCAGGACAAGAAAACCTGTGCTACAACAGGCAGGTAACACGGAGCACTGTGTAGATCAGTTTGTGGTTTCATGTAGATTTATATGTGCTCTCTTCATGACTTTCTTGATGAAACCTCATCCGGTTACTATCCCTTCCCACCACCTTTTCTTGTCCATCACTTCATAATGACATGGGCAATGAAGGTTCACAGATAAATTATACAAGGGACGGGCATTTCACTGTCCAGATTAGCTTCTGCCTAGACCTGGTGTGAAACATGGGGGCTGGAAACCAGCCACTGCCCATTAATTAGTTTTGTATGGTTGATGACTATCTTTAGGGTTTGTTTTATGTTCTTGTGTTACTGTTTGTTGCCAGTAGGATGATGGTTAATGTATGTTCTGCTCAGTATGTCTAAAAGGCCTATTCAGCCCTGTACAAGCAACAAGTTCCTCATTCTTGCCCAATTTTCTAGTTGAAAAAGGAAAACTAAGGGAATTTGTGGATTTGACGTTGGCAGACTCTCGTGGTGTGATTTGCCAAGCCCCCACTAGCTGATGGCGTTTTTGCCAGCGCTGTTGAGGCCGGGAGAGCACAAGCAGGTGGGAACTGTGTGTGTTCCCGCGTTGGGGACGCGGTGTGAGCTGATGGTGCGGTGCGGTACAGGCAGTGCCGCTGGTGTTCTGCCCACCGGCTGGCACACACGCGGAGAGCCTGAAGCTTGTGCACGCTCACTGTCCGTGCGCACGCCGATGTTTTTGGTATCGCTGTTACCATATTTGAACGGGAGTATATCCTCCTCTCTTAAACGGGATGACTAACGTGCTTGAGAGGAGAAGGGAGCAGGACTTCAGAAAGCAATTGCACGCCCCTTCTTGCTCCTTTTTAAGCATTGATCCGAGCAGCCGTTTCCCTGGCCTGTGACTCCCGCTCCTCTGATCGCAGCGAAGCTCCTGTGATCAGTCACGCTCCCTGAAACTTGGCTCCAGCATCTTTCTTCCTATTATGGTCGCCCTGGCCATGTCTGCAGCTGCTGCCCCGCAGCCGGTTACGAGCTTCAGTAGCAGAATCGCTCGGTGCGCGATGCTGCTGCCAGCGGGCTCCTGCTCGGCCGGTGCCGCGCGCGGCAGGGGAGGGAACCCTCGGCGTGGAACTGGGGCCGGGCCGTCTCCCCCTTCTCCAAAGCCCCTTCAGAGACCGGCCAGAATCTCTGCTGGCACGTTTTTAAACTGCGGGTTTCTTAACCATCGGTAAAAGGGACTTCATTTGGCCGGGAAGGAGTTTCTGATGTGTTCGTATCTTACTCCTCTGCTCTCGGATGTCCTCCCTCCGCTAAGTGGTCTGTTTGAATCATGACAGGTCCAAACTGCCCAAATGGTTTCAATTCCCGACTTCCTGTTGAGTGCGCAGAATTTGCTAACTCTGTATACATTTTGAATAAGATTAACAGCTGATCTCTTGAGCAAACATGCAGTTTTAATGTTCGCGGAATGACCCAGGCTGCGTGTTCTGAATGTGTCCTGACAGCTCTGCTGCCGTCGGCTGTGCCCGCAGTCCGAGCTGCCCCCGATGGGGGAGGATTTTGTTCGGAACCTGAAATAGTTAATTAACCCTTACAGATGTTTAGTAATAAATTTTTAACTCTCAGATCATTCCCTCCTTTCTTCCTGGGCAGAGTTTTTCTTTTTATGGTGGCATAGTGGGCACTCTCAAGCTTTTTTTCTGACCCCGGTAGGATTAACTTTCCCTAAAGGAAGTAAGTCTAGAGCGAGAGCTGAATTCTCTGTTGCCCTTCTCCTTGTCAGCCTGCACTCTGCTGTCCCCCTGCTGCGGTTTTGGAAGGTGGGTGGACACAGTGAAGAGAGGCAACCGCGGGAAGCCTGGCACTTCTCACTGGTGCTGTTTGAATAGATCTTCTGTTCCTCTTCCTCCAAACCACCTATCTTCACGCTCACCGTGTGGGTGCTTCAGCTCACAGCTGGACTCAGGGGACCTGGTGGGATAGGAAGGATGTGGGGAGGAAAGGGACAGAAGTAGCTGAAAACCAAGAGCAAAGCAAGGTCTTGGCCACAAGAAATTACAATTTGAATCTCGGATGGGCAAACCCGCCTGGTTTTCCACTGTAGCATGGAAAATTGGATTCCCGCGCAACTGCGGCCTCATTAAAGAGAGATTCTTTTTTTAAAGGGTAGAGAGGGGGCAAAAGTCGCAGTGTGCACAAATACTGGCTCAGAGCTTTGTCCCATTACCTTGTATGGGGATGCTGCCTTGTGAGAGCCTGACTTACTAGCAGCAGGTTTTCCTTTCACATAGGAAAAGTTTTGTTTTGTTTCCTTATCTTAGGAGAAAGAACGAGGAATTTAGTACTAGAGGAAAAAGGTCTATGAACTCATTGGTGTTTTGAAACCAGAGCAGCACTTTGGAGTTCCTTAGGACGCCGAAGTTCCTGACGGCCCCGTGCCCCCCGTCCGCAGGCAGGACGGCTCAGCCTGGGGGTGTCGGGATTTCTTGCAGACCGAGCCACGTCTACTGGAGAGAGCGTAAGCACATCAATGCCGAAACTATTTCCATGTGCAGACAGCTGACTCTGCATGTGGTCTCTCTAAGGTTTGTTGGCCTTCCTGGGAGACCTGGCCAATCATTTATGGTAATTCAAAAGTTTAATTTAAACTTTAAAAAAATCATTGCCGCTTTCCAGATCTTTGGAGTGTATCTGGACCAGGTGTGGTGGCTCAGTCACGGCTGTGCAAACAGCGCAGTGCTTCCTGCAGCGCGCCTCTGGGCAGGCTGTGGGCTGACATCGGGTGAGATTTTTCTCGGTTTAAGGGTAAGATCAGACATTTGTGGGACAGTTGTGCTTTTAGCACTTATCTTGATCTGTATGCAAAGCTGTCAGGAGGAGTCCATGTGATGTGGTTTTGCACTTTGAATGGAGGGCACCTCAAAGGTCTCTTCTGAACGTTAAGAATCCCTCAATTTCCCATTCCAAGACTATAAAATTTGTGCAGCACCTAGGTATGCCTTGTGACTTGTCAGATGCTTTAACAGTTTCTGCTGCTTCTTTCTCTCAAAGTTGTGGGAAGCTGCCTGCCTTGCTGAGCAAGGATGATTCCAACAGCACTTATTTCACTGGAAATGCAGGGTGTTTCCTTGCAACTGTGCCAGCCGTTTTGCTGAACCTGTTGCAGATCCCCGAGCAGCCCGTGACGGCTCTGGGCAGGCGGTTGTGCTGCCGGTGCCTGGGGAGACGACTGCGCTGCGGCGCGCTCCGCCGAGCGCGGTGTGTGCACGTGCGTAAGCGCCACATCCCAGTGGTGCAGGTGGGGGCTGTGTGGCCTTACACCCAGCTGATTCATTTGCCTCCCGCCTCCGAGGCCGACTGTAGGAGCCAAATCTTCCCTACGTGTTGGAGAAGTGACCGGCAGCGTTCTCCTGTCGTGCTGGCGATGGGGGAGCTGCCAGGTGAGGTCCGTGGCTGTGCTCTCCGCACCAGAGCCCCCCGGAGCAGCCCTTCGTACTTGGGGTTTGCGAGCCCTCCGCGGGGAGGCGGAGGCTGGAAGGCAGCTCGGAGGCGAGCGCCGAGGGCACGACGTGACTCAGTGGCGCTGCGAGCGGGCGGGTGAAGGCTTGATGCAACAGGGCTGCCGAGGGTGCTCGGTGCGGGCTGGGTCACCCCGATGAAACACTCGGCGCCGTCCTGGCAAGCTGCCGCCAGCCCAAAGCAGGAGCTCCTTCAACAGCGGATAGGGGATGTTGTTCCCACCGCGCCAGGTCTACGGCCGCACTCGTGGGTCTGGGAGCAGAGCCGGGGGGTACAGACGGAGGCAGCAGCGTGAGGAGGTGCGGAGGCACCCGTCGGCTCCCTGGGAGCTGGCCCCCGCCGCCCCCCCAGCGCCTGGGCTGGCCGTGCCGGCCCCTGCCCGCGTCGCACAGTGACCCTGAGCAGATCTGCAGAAGTGGTGTCGGGAAACGTGGACTGAAAACATTCCCAGCCTAATGGAGGGGCTGGAGCTGCTCCTCGCAGCAAGCAGCTGGTTTCCCTTTTAGGGTCGGCAGCAGGCAGAAACAATTTCACGCGGATTCCAGGACCCATAATGGTTCTGGAAAGCCAACAGGAACAAAAAGCGTTCTTCTCCTCTTCTGACCTTGGAGCGCGTTGAGGACCGTCTTCCAAAGCCTTGTCCCTGGACGGTTTCATCCTTACATGGGGAGCGCTCGCCTGTCCCAGCGAGGTTGTGCGTTCTCCTCTGCCTGTCTGTGTAGGTGTGAACTGCAGCTGCACAAGCTGTGCTCGGAGCGGCCCGGGGAAGGTGAGAGTCGGCAGGAACCTGACAGACAGTCAAAGGCAGGTCTATTCCTGTGTCCTGGAGAGATTAAGTGTTTCCCTAGGAATAGCCTTACGGGTTGCTCTAGGATGACTTTGTGGAGCAGCTGGTTGTGACCTGACAACGAACAACAAACTGGTGTGAAGTTACACAGGGTTATAGGTTCACCGTATACACGAGACCTCTCGCAGAAGGAGTTCATTGTAGCAGGAGTTGTCTCAAAAGGCTGATTAAACTCGTAAGTGATTGCACGCAGGAGAAAGCCCGGCCCTGGACAGTCTGTACTGCCTCCTTTGCATAATAGGTCCCCAGTTTATCGACACTAAAATTAATGTAATAATCTCCTGGGGCTGTTGCTAAGCCATCTGCTGTGTTGCTGTGGACAATGACACCGGGGTGGTGTTAGGTGCATGTTACTCTCTAATTAGAAAGTGGACTCTGCTGTGCGTCCTTGACAAATTGCTGACCTTTCCCATACGTGAAGCTATTCTGAGCTCGGTTCCAGACCGATCAGATTTGCATCCTGGAGCACTTCAAATGTTGTTTGTGAGAGGAGCTCTTGTTCCCAAAGCTGTTTGTTCATGGGCACAGGAGAGGAACTGAACTTCCTTTCCTCCATGAGCACAGCTATATCTGTCAAAGGGAAAGGGTAGGCAGCTGGCAGGCACGTCGCTGCTGTTTATTTTTGCCCTCAGACAGCCAACGAGACAGCTGAGAGAATACCCCACGTCCAGCTCCGCCGTCCCCACCTACGGGGGACCTGCTTCAGTAGACCTTGTCCCACGGGGGCCGCGGCCATCTGGTAATGGGCAAACACTCTCTTTGCAACTGGAATCCCATCATTTTAGGGCAACGCCTTGGTTAGTATTTGAAAGCGTTACTTACATCAGCCTAGCACACAGCTCATGTTTACAGGGTGGTGCAGACTGCAAAGTATGAGCACATGCTAATTAGCACGCATAGTGATTACCTATATTGTGCCTTCTAAATCTGAGCTTTAATTAAAGCTTTTTTTAATGCATTTTAAAACTCTACCTCTTTTCTTCATGAATGGAGGCAATTTCCAGGTTCCTTATTACAATCATAATAAGAATTGTGGGCTTTTGTGCAAATAATAGTCTATTTCTGTTGTCCCACCTTCCTCCTCCCCATGAACTTGGTCTCCGGCAGTGCCAAGTCCTCAGGGGCGAAGATGCAGAGTTTGCCTTGGCGTTGCGTAGGGCTTTGACACCCCTGCCCAGCACCGCGTTACGAGACCGGAACAAAGAGAGCAAACAGCTTATCTAATACAAATAACCCTGAGCAAACTTCCTGGGCCTGTTCTTTTTTCTGTGGAAAAGGCAGCGTGGAGTCAGCTCCCGTACGCTCTCGCAGCCGTCTCGGCCACGTGACGCTGTGCGCAGTGGCTCTGCTGGCAGCGCGCGCGCGTCGGCCAGCCCGCGGGGACCCCGCAGCGCCGGAGCTCGGCGCGCACGGCGTGCGGCAGACATAGGTAGACTTTGGGGAGAAACTACCCAACGCGGAGGCAAGCATGGCACGCTGCTTTAGGGTCTGCCTCAGGACATCATTCTCAGAGGGTTTATAGGGTTTTCGCTTCCTCCTCTGCGGTCGCTCTGTGTCGCAGCACTGCGGGGCACCCACCGGCACTGCTGCTGAGTGCCGGCCCGGGGCTTCGGCCAGCACCGGGCGAGCTGGGGGTCCTGGTGGGCTGGGGAGTGCCAGCTGCCCTCGCCAGTGGAGGAGAGGAGGACCGGCACTGCCGGGAGCCTGGGTGACGAACCGCATTTGGGATTGACACGTTCCTGTCCTGTCACTCTTTGTTTAATCCCCGTTTCGATGGTGGTGATCGCTCAGCTGCCCCGGGGGAGCAGCGTCTGCTCCGGCTGTGCCACGGCCCTGAGCACTTGCTGTGCAGCGGGTGCTCGCGCCCCGTAGCCCCCCTCTGGTTTGGTTGCCACCGGGTCCCCAGGGGGCACGTGGGGCCGGGGGACGGCACACGCTCGGGGCAGCGGCACCTTCCTCGTTGGGGTGGTTCAGTGGTGCGGGAGCCCCAGCGGTCCTTGGTGGGTTTATCCTGCCCGACTCCTGTGACACGGGGAAATGCTGCCCTTCGTTTGGAGTTTGGGGACCGGAGCTCACGGAGGGGCAGTGTCAGGGCAGCTGAGTCCGTGTCACCAGTAAAACCCAAGGCTTCTCCATTCAAGTTGTTTTTCCTTCCCTCGTGTTTTCTGATGTCCTCTGACCCCATATTACAGGACCACAGAGATAAAGCGCAGCCCATTGAGCAAACATGGCAGCTCCCCATCTGGCGGTACTGCGGCTCCCAGGGTAGGAGTGCTCGTTAGAGGCCCTTTATTACAGACACACCTTGGAAAGTTCCCTTCAACAGGGCTGGGAGGAGGAGGGTTGTTAATTTGATTTTCGTTCTTTGCCAGAGAGAAAGGTCCCGGGTAGCTTCAGGGAGCGAAGGCGAGTGGGGTGGCAGAGGAGGCGGCGGTGGGTGAGAGGCGGCCGGGAGCGGTGCGGGGTGCCGGGGGTGCGGGAGCCACTGCCCGGATGGGTGCGCGCTGCGCGGGGTGCCGCCGAGGGATGGGGCGCTGGGGGCAGAGCCGGGGCAGCGGGTCCGGTTTGGCGCCCTGGCACCCGTCCGGCTCCCCTGGGCAAACCTCCCCGCGCGCCTGCCCCGTCTCCAGTAACAGACTGGAAATTGCCCGGCGCAGCCCGGCTGCCTTCTGCCACGGCCAGCAGGTCTGGGGCTGCCGGTTGGGGCTCTGGAGGACGGGCTCGGCGCAGCAGTGGCCCGAAGCCCGCGCTCCCTGCGGAGGCATGCCGCGGAGCAGCTCCCGCCGCTGCAGCCACCCGCAGCAGCCTGCCGCGCTGCAGGGCACCGAGCGGTCAGCGGAGCAGGCGACGGCCGGGGCAGCAGCTGGGGAATGAGAGTGTCTGAAAAGGGACTTTGTTCCCCCTCTGTTGGTCACGTAGCCATGTGGGAACGCTAGATTTATTCACCGGCAGCCCTATCGGCACATACCAGGCTTGACAACAGCTGGGAGCTGTGTGGCTTGACCAAGAATAGCCCTGGGGAGCTCGCTGCCGTGAGTCAGAGCTGTCTGGATCCGCTCCTGCCCTGGAGGGAGACGGCCGCCGTGGCCGGGCAGCCCGCGAGCGGGGAGGCGCAGAGGCTGGCGGTGAGCTCCCGGCCCCATTAAATGCTAAACTGTAGATTGAGCCATAATAGCTCTTTCTGAAGTGGGTGGGTTCATGAAGAGAACTGCATCGTGCGGCGCTCTGCAGCTGACTGCTCAGATGTAATTCCGTGGGCTTGTCTACACTTGATAGCAACCTGTATTAAAGAAGGGTGTGATTTTGCAAGTGGAAAACTCCATATTTAGGAATAACCAGGTTAAACCAAACAGAAGGGAGATACCCTTGTTCTGGAGTTTGTGCTCCAAGGAAAGCAAAATAGCTCCACAAACCTCTTGTCTGAGAGGGAGACAAGGGGCGAGGAGAGATGTCTGATCTCCTGCGTGCAAAACCCATCACCTGTATTGCTTGTGAAACACCCGCCTCCCCAACGCTTTCTCCCTGAAGAATGTTTGTAGTTGGAGCAACATGTGCAAAATGGTTCGCTGGGATGTGGGTCCGTAGCCGGGCGCAGCGTGGGGTACCTGGTTCCTGCTGCCCTGTGGAGCAGCTGCTCTAAAGTTCTGGAGAAGTTCCAGAATTTGGAACGCTGACAGCCCCCTCAGGCAGAGCATCAGCTCACGGCCGTCAGGAGGAATCTCGCCGTTGGTGCAGGGCCGTGCTGGTGGCTAAGCGTGGGTCTCTGAAGGGCTGCTTGGTAGACAGATCTCCCTCAAGGTGGCTGGCTCTCTGATGTGACAGGGGATGTGTGCCCAGCATGTGCACGCTCCTGTTCTTGGTGCCAAATCAAAACTTTCCATGCAAAAAAATCTCTCTTTTGGGTCATCACTTACACTGTGCTTCCCAGCAAGGAGGCAGACCGCGAGAAGCTCAGCTGCATGCTTACATGTCTAGGTTTCTCTGAGTGGTGCCCAAGGGCTCCAACTGTTGAACTTGACTATAAACGCGAAGTGAGATTCGTGCCAGGCCCTGAATGCGTGCAGGCTTTTTTGGAAGTGCGTACAGGCGCAGAGCAGGTGCAGCCGCTCAGGTCTGTGTCCTGTCCTGATAGCGGCTGTTCGCTGGCTCGGCGCAGGGGTTGGTGGTGCTTGTCCTCTGGAGGTGGCAGGGCTGTGCAGGGACATCTCGGGCAGTGTAAGCTGATACTGACGCAGCATCTCCACTGATCTCTTAGCAGGTGAAGGAGGCCCTCAGACTGGCACCATGACAGAGTGCTTTGACTGCGACAACTGCAAGGAGTCCTTGTATGGGCGCAAGTACATCCAGATGGACAATGGCCCGTACTGCATCCCCTGCTACGACGCCCACTTTGCCAACACCTGTGATGAGTGCAAAGAGCTGATCGGCCACGACTGCAGAGTGAGTATGGGACCCCACGGCCGGGCAGGGCGGTCCCCTGGGGCGATGGGTCCCCTCCTCATCTCGGCTGTCCTCCCCAGGAGCTGTACTACGAGGATCGCCATTACCACGAGCACTGCTTTCGTTGCTTCCGCTGTGACCGTTCTCTGGCTGACGAGCCGTTCACCTGCCAAGGCGAGGAGCTGCTGTGCAACGACTGCTACTGCAGCGAGTTTTCCTCCAAATGCATTGCCTGCGAGAAGACGGTCATGCCAGGTAGGAGCGGGCAGACTCGAGCACTGCGGTTTGTTCCTGGTCCCAGCGGCGGCGTCCAGGGCTGCAGGGTCCGACACTAGGGCAGCAGGGGAGAGAGCTGAATTTCTGCTCTCCTGCCCCGCTGTCACTGCACGGAGTGGGCGGGCACTTTGCTTGTCTGGCAAGACAGCAGGATCCCAAGCTGCGGTCACCACAGCAGCCCTGTCTGTCTGTTCCCCTTTTTCATGGGGAAGTGAGCCGGGGAGGAGATAACAACAGGTTTCCGGGGCATTTTCTGGTGTGTGCTAAGAAGAGAAAGAATGACTAAAGGCGTGTGATCGTCTCTGGAGATGGCCTGAGGCAAAGGAGTGCCTTTGCCTGGCCATTCTGGCACCATCTTCAGATGTAGGTTACAACAGGCGTCTCGGCCGCAGCCTGCGTGCGGTGCTGGGGGCATGTTCCCGCAGCATCCCCGTGCGGCTGTGGGGTGGTCCCGGGGCCTCCCCTCTCCAGCTGCCCGCGGTGCTGCGCTGCCGTGGGGAGGGCAGGCACAGAGCCGGGCGTGCAGGACTGCAGTTTATCCTGCACAGCCTCCCCTGTCCCCAACGCGTGCGTGTGCTGCGCCCTCCTGTCACTGTGAACGGCTCTCTCCGCAGGATCCCGTAAGCTGGAGTACAACGGACAAACCTGGCACGAGCACTGCTTCATATGCAGCAGCTGCCAGCAGCCCATCGGGTCACGATCCTTCATCCCAGACAAGAAGGATTATTACTGTGTCCCCTGTTATGAGAGCAAGTTTGCTCCTCGCTGCACTCGTTGCAAAAAGGTACGTCTGGCCTGACAGCCTAAAGCCCCGCTGTGTTCTCTGATCCAGGGACACACTCCCTGCTCCTGTCAGCCCCACCAGAGAAGGGTTCAGGTGCCAGCACCCCAGCTAGCTGCTGGTCATGCGCTGCGGCGCGTTTCCATGTGTCCCTGTGTCACCAGTGTGCGCTCTCTTCCCGCAGACCCTCACCAAGGGAGGAGTGACTTACCGGGATGAGCCGTGGCACAAGGAGTGCTTCGTCTGCACGGGCTGCAAGACCCCCCTGGCTGGCCAGCAGTTCACCTCCCAGGACGACAACCCCTACTGCATCAAGTGCTTTGGGAACCTCTACGCCAAGAAGTGCAGCGCCTGCACAAAGCCCATCACAGGTGAGCACAACGGCCCTGGTTATGGGGCGCTTCCGCAGCGCAGGACAAGACCTACCTGCCCCATTTCCAGACATGCGGTGACTTCTCTGGGTGACCCTGCACTCTCAATTGCACGTGTGGCCCAGGCACTGTACTCACAGGCATCGCCACCATGCAGGCTTGCGCAAGTGTCTCCAGGCACTTCAGGCCTCCCAGAGACAAATGCTGGGGAGTGCAATCTGCCTTCAGGCACGTCTTCCCCAGAAACAGCTGCAGTGAGAGAGGATCTCTTTGTTGCAGTGGTCCTGGGGCCGCTCATGTCCCTTCATCTGCATCTTTCAAAGCGGTGAACTGTGCCCCTTGGGAGGAATTCCCTCTGCCCAGGGGTAAAGGCTCCCAAAATGACCCCTCACAGTGTGATGTCATGTCTCGAGCTTGCTGTGTTTGAGGCTGGTTGCCACGTCCTGTGGAAGGGAAGGGAATGCTCACAGACAGGGAAAGCCAGAGACTTCCATCCATAGCTGGAGCAGGAACTGCTGCAGGGAGTCTGGACCTGCTGGACCTGCCTGAAGCAGGGCGTCCTTTTCTGCCCAAGCCCCTGAGAGGGTCTGGCTGCCTTCCTGTCCTCCCCCACTTGACCTTTCCCTTTGCAACTCTTGTCTCTGGCTGCGGGGAAGGCAGGCAAAGCCGTGAATCAGCGTGTGACTCAGAGGATGACTCTGGCTGAGGACAGGGCAGCTCCCGGGCACCCCGCTTCCCGTCTGGTCCGCATCAGTCTGTCACAGTGCTGGGGAGAAGGGGGTCACAGCCCACAAGTCCAACCACGGCGGGCAGAGGAAGGAATCTGCCCGTGGAGCCTCTGCAGGAGCAGTGGCCCGGGCTGGTGGCAGCAGGGCTCTTCCCGGGATTTCACTAGCACTGTCCCTGGAAGGAGCGGCTCCAGGCAGTGCTGCCGGGAGCTCCCGACAGCCCCTTGTTCACTGCGATGGTGCAGCTCCGCTCCCTGCTCCTCTCTGGGGAGAAAATGGAGATTCTGGTCTGAGGATCTCAACCCTGCAAAATCTGGTGTGAAATCATTTTGGTCCTTTCACCCCCCACAAGAGTGGAGGTGCGTATTTCAGATGCATTCGGTACGGGGGGGTGTTTGGGTGCCACAGTGCAGCACTGCATGTGAAGACCTGACTCGGAGACTGGGTCTGTGCGGGAAGCTCGTCCCAGTTTCTCCAGGGGTTCTAACACTGTGCTCTGTCCCTCCCATAGGCTTTGGCGGTGGTAAATATGTCTCCTTTGAGGACCGTCACTGGCACCATAATTGCTTTAACTGCGCCCGCTGCAACACCTCACTGGTTGGAAAAGGCTTCATCCCTGACAACGATGAGATCCTGTGCCGCGACTGCAGCAGCGACCTATGAGCCTCCGAGGACACCGTGGGGCAGGGGCTTTCTCTATTCTTCAGGGCCTTTGTACCAGAAACCCCAACAACATTTTAGGGGCAGGGCACAAGGCACAGGAGATGGGGGCTGACCCCGAACCGCGGTGTGTTCAGGGGGTTCCTGCGCCCCTTTCTGAAGGCTAGAGTACGCTACGCTATGGCTCTGTGCAGAGTCAAAGCTAAATAAAGTTGAAAAAGGAGCTTCAAGACCCCCCCATTATTTACTCTTTCCTTTTGCTTCCTGTCTGACCAGGCACGAGCTGATCCCAGGGCCCTGGCTGAGCAAAGGGCAGCACCAGCTTCAGCGCTGGGCTGCAGGATCTGCACGCTGGCAGCATGTATTTGCTCCCCCTGGCACAGCGCTGACTCTTCTCTTTTCCCCATGCGCTTCCCTTGCTCTGTGTGACATAAGGCAGCAGCTCCCGCTCCATGCGGCTTGGCCGTGCTCGCCTGCGAAGGGAATGGCTTTGCAGCACAGCCCTTCCACGCGTGTGGCTGGCCTCTGGCGACCCGGGCATGAAGGGTGCTCTCTGCCCAGTTCAGGAGGTTTGGGGACACCAGGCTGGAGTGTGGCCAGGAGAAGAGTGTGTGTCCTGCCAGATGGGAGCAACCTCTGGATTTCTGTAGCCACCTCACTGCTTGTGGGCCAGACCCTTTGCTCTGCACATCTCCATGGAGGTGCTCTCGCTTGGATGTGGATGAGGAGCTCAAATCACTCGCAGGTACGGGGCGTTCTGCCCCCACCACCTGCCTGCCCCGTTCCTGTCCATCTGTGCCATGATGTCCCATGGCTGCCTCCGCAGTGTCGGAGCTGGAGCTGGTGGGTATTGGCCTGCTGGCCATCCCCCCTGAGGTGCGCCTGGCTGAGCCCTGGAGAAGGGCGTGCTGAAGGCTGAGAGCACCCAGGGCTTTATTCCTGCTCCATCCCTCTCATGGGGATCCCTGGGATGGGGACTGCCTCGCTGAGCCCAGCCGCCAGTGGCACAGGCAACACCACAGACCTCCGTTAACGCCGGGAGGGGAGCGTTGTGGCTGCGCTCGGTGTCTGCTGGGAGCCCTGGAGGGGGGTCTGTGGGAGCACAGGGCTCCAGCGTGGAGGTCAGCCGATGGGGTGGATGGGGTGTCCACAACCTGCTCCTGCCAGCACTGAGCGGCGGCTCCCCCAGCCACACGCGTCCCTCGCTGCGTCCCAAACGAGAAGCAAAGCAAAGGCGGCACCTGCGCTGCCCTGAGGAGGGGCTGTGCATCTCCCATGTCCCTGCATTGTCCCTAATTGTGCAAAATAGGACATTTTGAGCCATCCCAGACTTGCACGAGGGCTTGAGCCGTCGTTGCCCGATGGCTGAGCTGGCTCTGGGCCCCCCTCGGGCCCCTCTGCGGTGGGATGCTCACGCCTGCCTTGTCTCTACATCCTTTTTGCTTCTGTCTTGCTGGGGCACTTATGCTGACCTTGCTTTCCTGCTTAGACAGCCACGTGCTTTTTCTGAAAGCATCTTCTTGTGTTTGTTTTTTTTTTCCTTTTGTACTCTTTTGTCATGAATATCTGTCATTTTGTAACCAACTACAGGATGAAGGGGCTAGCCCCCCCCCTCAGGCTTCCCTTAGGAACAGAAAATGTTATGCATGTTGAAGTGTTATTAACTGTATGCAGATCCGTGTTGGAATCCTTGTTTGAAAGCTTTGATGCAGGCAAATCAGAGTTTGTGTGTTTGCTATTCTGAGGAGCTTGGAGCTAGAAGGAATTGTCCTAAACCTCAGCCTCCTGTGTATTTCCTACGGCTTTATATAATAAACCGTTTTGGTGACGCTTGCTCTCCTGTGTTTCTCGAGCAGCAGGCACAGGGCACAGCGCTGTCTGACTCGGTGTTGTGGCTCGGTGCTCAGCCCTGTCCTCGCCCCTCACCCCGTCCTGGGGACCCGCGGTGCTCCCCACCAGTCCCGAGGGTTATGGCAGAGGAGCAGCAGCTCCTTCTCCCAGCGGTAGGGCTGCAGTGGGTTCCTGGTGCCAGGGCTGTCTGTCTGTCCGTGCCCGCTGTCTGTCCGGGCAGGCTGTTCTGCGGGACGGGCCTGAGCAGGACTCAGGCGGTGCCGGTGCTGCCCAGGCGCCATGGCTCCGGGCTGGCCGTGGGTCGGGCTCGGCGCCTGCCAGGATGCTGCGCCGCTGCGGGAGCTGGTCTGGCTCGCTGCGATACCGAATCGTATCCCGCTGTGCAGACGAGCTTCCTTCCCCCCGCGGTACACGCTCTCCAGTCCACACGTGCAGGCTCTCGGGAGGGCTTTGGTGGGGAAGCTGCTGTAGTCTCCCGTCAGGGTAACCGTGGTCTGTCTCCTTCTGGCAGCCTTCCCCGAAGCGGTGCGTGCTCATTACTCACTTTTATCAGCCGGGGAGCCATTTATTCCCCTCACATCTGAAACTATTTTCCACAGATTCCTTTACGTTTACTAACAGCTGCCACGACTTCCTCGGGGGTTGCCTGCCTCGGCGCTCGCCCCCTTCCCCCTGCGCGGCGGCCGTGCTGCGGCGGGTGCTGCTCCGGCCGCAGGACCGGCACAGCCCGTGTGGCACCACGGCATGGGCTCTGTGCATCCGCAGTCCTGGATCCTTCAAAGGCTCCTGCTCTGGCAGCTAACGGGGTTTTTAAAGTAAGATTTTTGTCGCTGTTGCTGCCCTGTGACCTGCGCCGGGCTCTGGCTTTGCTGCTGCTCGGCCCCGGAGGGTGATGGAGGAGCTCCGGCCCCAGAGGTTTCCAGCTGAGCCTCTCCTCCAGCTGGAGCACCACAAACCCTTGTTTCTGCAGCGCTGTTTCCAGGGATTAACCACAAAAGGTTTCTGTACAAAGGGCCCCCGGGCTCCTCTTTCAGTCAGCCTCAAGAGCCTCACGTTTTTAGCCAAAAAAGGAAATGACCCAGCTGCATGGAGCACTGGAACATCTGGATTTTATCCCTGTCATGAATGGGTCATGGCTGTGCATGGCCCAGCGCCTGATTTACAGGAGGGGGAGGGTGATGTCATGCACAAACATCCCCCGAGACTCCCAGAGTGCAGATCTGAAACACTCATGAAAATATTATTAAGCGCAGGCGAAGAGTGCAGGGGGAGGGCCGGGGCTGCTGCACGGGGTGAGGTGGGAGCAGGGAAACGCGCTGGGAGCCCGGGGCGGCACTGGGGGTGTAGAAAGAGCCCCCGGCATCAACCAAACGAGCCCGAGCTGCGCTTCCCTGCGCTGCCCGCCGGTGCCTCAGCTCGGCGCGGGGTCAGGGACGGCACTGCAGCCCCCACGGGCAGAGCCATGTCTGAGCCGCTGCCTGCCCCGGCCCCAGTGCGGTGTCCCAAAGGGGCTGCTTGCTCTGGGCCAGGGCACGTGCCGGAGAGAGAGCAGGGCCCTGCCACGGGCCGGCTGGTGCAGAGATGGGGATGGGTACAAGGGCAGGGACGTGATGCTCCCTGGTCCGTGGAAGCAGCGTTGTGTCACGGCCCAGGGCACCAGAAGCAGCTCAGCTCAGCGGTGACGACGGCTGCTGGCCGTGCAGCGCTGCCCGTGCTGGGCACATGCCGGCCGTGTGCTTCCTCCCCCGGAGACGGACACAGCTGCTCCTGGCTCGGGCTCGCCGCAGGCAGCGGTTTCCCTTCCCAGGGGTTTGTTCTCTTTCCAGCCAGTCCCCCGGAGGAGACCTGAGCTGTGTATCGGGTACGGTCTGGGCGGCAGCGATGTGTCCCAGAGCCGACAGGAGCTGCATGGCTGCGGAGTGAGCTCTGCCTGCTCCTGCCTGCGGCTGGGCGGGAGGGAAGGGCTGATTTCAGCTGCCTGCCGGCGTTTGCCGCTTTTCCAGTTGTAGCCGCACACAGGTTCAGACAGCGTGTCAGATTAGTGTGCCGGTAATGCCTTGTCTGAGCGCCCCAAACCGAGCATGGACCTGCCTTGGCTGCTCTTGCATCCCTCCAGGTGACCGGTCAGGAGGCTGCGCCGGTGCTGGGTGAGGCTGAGGCTGCGTTTTGGCCCCCCAATGGTAACAGGCAGGTCTCCAGGGCAGTCGCTGCAGGTCCCAGGGCTGGTGGGAGAGCTGGTCTTACAGGGCGAATAGCTCTCCCTTCATCCCCAGTGTTAGGAGGTAGGGATGTGGTTATAGCCAGGCTGAACCCTGCAGGCACCCTGTGAATACTCCCCCAGGTCTCTTTTTGTTGTCCCTTTGTCCCCACCCTGCCAGGGCAGCACCTAGTGAAGGTGCTGGGGAGGTGGGGAAGGAGCTGTAGCTCAGCTCAGGTGGGTTTGCTCCCTTCATCCCACCTTTCCTTCCAGGCAAACTGAGCCATGGCCCTCCCTGGTCTGTCCCGCAGCCACGGCACGGGGGCTGCTGCTGCGGCACATGGCACCGAGGGGCTGCGCTGCCGCTGCCCGGGACAGAGCGGCACCTCCCGCAGCAACCACCTCCCCCTGGAGCAAACCTTCTCCCAGGAGCGCTGCCATCCATGTGGTGAGGAGGAAGGAGGCCACGCAGCGGCTGGTCTTGTCCCACCTCGACCCTCCTAATGCCAGCGGCCCAAAATAAAGAGGCCATGTGGACATTGCTAGATTTCAACTCCTTCCTTTTCCAGGGATGAAGTTTCATGCAATGGGAAATGGAAGAACACTAAGTTCAGAATCTTATCTCTGTTTTTATTTTTAGACAGGCATTCATGAGGAAGAAATGACGTACTTTGGGGCAGCCTGTAGTGCAAGAGAGTAATTAAAGATGATATTCTTACCTTTGGTATCACTCTCTCCTCAGTGAATTGGCTATTCCCAGGGCAGGATCATGTTTGTCCGCCATAATTAAGCCCAGGTTTTTTGTTGTTGTTGTTGCTTTTGGCTTAAAGTAATTTATCATGCATGGTAGAAAAATATGAATAATTTATTTGTGAGTTAAAATTTAATTATAGCTTTGCATTTGGCAAAGCACTGGCATGATCTCTCCTTGGTGTTCAGGGTGGATCTGAAGAAGGCAATTAAAATCCAAGGGAAAGTGGAAGGTTGCAGCCACGGTTTCTGTGGGAGGACTTCCACCGGGATTGTGTCACTCAAGCGCAGTCATGTTGTTGAAAGCCTGTCAGGCAACAAAAGCCTGCGCTTCCCAGGTACCCAGGGCAACAGCTCTGACCCGTGAGAGGCAGAGCGACGGCCGCATACCAGATCCTACATGTTTCTTTCTTTCAGGTCTGTTCCAGTTCGGACTCTGATTCACGACTGCGTAACGCTGCTGGAGCCTGTCAGCTCTGCCAGCCGCTGGCATCCCACCTGTGTGCCATGGGGAGGGTTCCCCCCCGGCCGCAGGGACATGGGGGGTCGTACCCAGGCGGGCGCACGGTGCCGGCCGCGGGGCCAGGAGCTCTGCCTCTGCGGCTGTGATGAGCACAGGTGACAGGGACACCGGGTGCTGCCAAGCCTGGGCATTCCCTCCCTGCCCTGCGTTCAGCCCTCACCTCAAGCCCCGCTGCAGGAGGTGATTTACAAGCTGCATGCTATGGATTACAGCCGCATCTGGGCAACGCGACCATGCCCGTGAGACCCCATCCGTCCTGCTTGCCGGGGCTCAAGAGTTTTCGCAGGGAGAGGAGGTGGAGGCAGGCCTGCAGGTAGCTCAGCGTCACCGCACGCCTCTGCCTTGGCTCTCAGCACCCAGTGCTGCGTGGGCTGAGCACCCGAGCTGCCCGCCCCGGCCTCGGGCAAGCTGAGGAGCACTGCTCCCCAAAAGGCAGGCCTGCCGTCCCAGAGCCCTGGTGCTGCACGCCGGCTGCCTTCCCCTCCAGATGGGCCCTGGAATGTGCAGCGTGAATGTTTACTTAAGCAAGCTCACAATAATTTTGATAAGGGTAATTAAAGCCATGACATTTTCTAAGTACTTTTTCCTGTTTGCTCTGTCCTTGTCCCGTGTGTTCTGCAGCAGCGCTGTGGCAGAGGAGGAGCGCGGGTATGCGGAGGGCAGCGTGTGGGCGCACGGCTGAAGGATGCTGTGCAGGGCAGAGATGCTGCATGGCTGCGGGATGGGGTATTGTCTGCACGCTCTGTGTTTGCACGGGGGGTATGAGCGAGTTTTGGAGCAGTTGTCCATGGTTACAGGGACTTCATCACATGTGCTACCGGGCTGAATGCTGTGCCGTTTCCAGGAGATGCCAAGGCTGTTTCGAAGTGCATGCGGTTGCATTTTTGCACACATAACACTACAGAAAGCAGCCGTGCTGGCAGTGTTTGGACGGGACTTTTGGGTATCTATTTAGCTTTCCCCTCCTCCATTCCCCTTTCTCCCACCTTCCGACACCAGCCCAGCCCCTTCCCACCCCTCACGACTGCCCCGACTGCTGCCTGCTGAGATGGGAATGGTTTCACAAGTGTCTCCTGCTTTTAACTTTGCCTTCTGCACTTTGCTGTTGCTTCTCGAGAAAGGTCATTGTGCCTCCAAGGCTGGGGTCAGTCCTGATCCCAAATCCAGTGCCAGCATCCCGGGGCAGTCTCTGCCACCAAATATGGCCAGCGCTGGGGCGAGCCGCGGGCAGGCCTGGTGGGGCTTGGAAGGCAGCCACGCGGAGGGCTGCTGCCCGCAGAACCCCCCGGGCGCTGTGCCCAGCCAGGCCGGGCTGCTGTGGTGCCGGGGTCCAGCCGCTGCCACGGAGGGACAGGCAGGACTCCTGGCAGGCAGGCAGGGCTGTGCAGCATCGCAGCTCTCCTGGGCACGCGGCTCTCCCTCCTCTCACAGCAGTGACTGCCGCACACCCACCCCAGCTCTCTGCACAGCCTGGACAGCATGGCGCCCAGCTGCTCCACGTAAAACAGCATTTTCTTGGTGACTGCTGACTATTTGAGTACAATTTAAGCTAATGGCCTCATACAACACGACACTCTCCACTCTGATTTACTAGGAAGCATAAGCAGCCACCAGGGTGGCAGCCCCTTCCTCTGCTAAAAGCCGTCTGGAGGGCCTTGTGCGTGCAGCCAGCCCTGCTCCTGGCCACGGGGGTCTGCCTGCCCCTTGCTGGGGTTCCCTCTCCAGCCCCTTTTCTCTCTCACTGTCAGACTTGTGTCCCCTCCTGCAGAGAGGGCAGCTCTGGGGTACCCGGGCGGTGAGGGGGACCACTGCTGCCACGTCTGCCACCAGTCCCCCGCTCCCCGGCTGACACACGCAGCCTCTCGGCGAGACACCCTCTCCCCCAGCCATCACCCCAGGGAGCTGTGCTCCGCGGCAGAGGAGTCCAGCGGTGGAGCGGAGGCACGGGCCACAAACACCCACCCGGACGGAGCTCCGGGGTCCTGGCCAGCACGTCCCTGCGGCCTCAGCAGTGAGGGACACACAGTGTGCCACCATGCCTGTGCCAGAGCAGGATGTCGAGCTTGTTAATAACAGCACTGGTGGAAATGGTGGAAAAAGGGGTACCGGGGAGCTTTGCAAGCCGCTCTGTGGGCTCCGGTGCCCAGATTCTGTCCAGGTCATGCTGTCAGCACCTTTGGTTTTCTGGCACTTGCACAATGATCTGCCGCTCCCAGGCAACAGAACGATTAAATAGCCGCTCGCAGCTGAGGCACCGGGGAGCTGAGACCGCAGAAACGCCAGGGACCTGCTCCAAGGGGACTCCCGCTCCTCGGGCCTCCTCTGACGTGGGCTTCGGCCCAAGCGCTGCCTCCCCCCTCCTCCGACCCTGCCGCCGCGGCTGCGGTGTGTTGGGTGGGTACCGCCGCCGTCTTCAGGCCCGTGACTTCCTCCAGCATCTGCTGTTGGCACTGGAACACCTCTCCCGTGGGCCTCGGTCCTCGGTGCTGCTCTCTGGAGCGGGCAGCGGGGACCGGACCCGGCTGTTCCTTCGGGCGCCCCGTCGGGCGCGCAGCTCTCCCGTGCCTTATCGCTGCGCCCGCAGCTGCGGCGCTGTCACAGGGACGAATGCCGACGGCAGAAATCCCATCCCTCTGCCCCCCCGTCCCCACAGCAACCACCGGGGCCGCCCCCAGCCCGCTGCGGGCTCCCCTGCGGCCCTGCGGCGCCTGTGCAGAGGCGGAACACGTCCCCGCCCGGGCCGGGGGACAGCTC
Organism: Anarhynchus alexandrinus; assembly: GCA_008711295.1. Lineage (NCBI taxonomy): Eukaryota > Metazoa > Chordata > Aves > Charadriiformes > Charadriidae > Anarhynchus > Anarhynchus alexandrinus. The sequence goes on from VUYV01000252.1 coordinate 449,610, forward strand.
GGCCCTGCGAGGGCCGCCCGCGCCCGCTCCCCGCCCCGCCCCGGGCAGCTCCGGCGGCACCGGGCCGGTTTATCCACGCGCCGCCGGGCGCGCCCAAAGCCTCCAGACCCGGAGGGCGCCGCTG
>VUYV01000252.1:450001-467759 GCA_008711295.1 Anarhynchus alexandrinus
GGGGGGGGGGGGGGGACAGCGGCCGGGCCCGCGCTAACCCCGCTTCTCTCCCCGCAGCTCCGCGACCAGATCAACTCGGACCACCGGACGCGGGCCATGCAGGACGTGAGTGCGCCGGGGCCGCGGGCGGGCGGGGGGCGGGGGCCCGGCAGGCCTGGGGTGGGCCCGGAGCCGCGCGGGGCGGGTAGGCCGCAGCCGGGGCGGAGCGGGCCTCGTCCCTCCCGGGTGACGGCCCCTGCGGCGCTTGGGTTTGCTCTTGTCTTGTAGAGGTACATGGAGGTGAGCGGCAACCTGAGGGACTTGTACGACGACAAGGACGGGTAAGTGCTTGCACAAAACCCCGTCTGGTGTGCGCCCCTGAGCGCCTGCGGAATGTGGCGGCTCAGGGGACCCTGGGGAGGTCTTGTGAGTCAGTTGCAAATCCATGAGGAGAAATGCTGATACGTGAGACCAGGAGTCGGGTTTTGGAGACTAAACCTGCTAGAGCAGGACCCAGGTTGCACATTGGATGCATACATGCTGGATATATGCCTGTTATTTTTTTTTGTTTGAGTCGTGGAGGGAGGCCCTGAGTTGCCTTGAATGTTTGTAAGTGGGGGCGACAGCATGTTCAGTGGGAGATGTACATGACCTGGAGCCTCAGACTGTAAGCCTGGCGGACTGCGAGGTCTGATGTGACATTCTGGGGTTTGCAATCAGCCTTACTGGAGCTTCATGTCATCAAAATGCAGCACTAGACCTGGAAAAAAGTTGTAGTAGTGTCAGTGTGTTTTCTTTTCCACTTGTAATCTATTCCTTTTCATGAACTTGTAGCTTACGGAAAGAAGAACTCAGTGCCATTTCAGGGCCAAATGAATTTGCAGAATTCTACAACAGACTGAAACAAATCAAGGAATTTCACCGGAAGCACCCAAATGAGGTAAGTAGTTATCTACTTCATAAAAATAGGTCTGTTGGACCTCATCCGTACAATAAACAGACCTTTTTCCCCAGTTTAATTGCCTTAATATACAAATGTTAAGTGCACTAAAATACCACTTGAGAAAAGAAGATGTTCAAGGTTAGGCAGTGCTTCAGAGGCAGAATGTGTGCTCCTGTGAGAGCTGTATGAATAGGAGAAGGTGCAGGATGTGTTCTCTGCTTGCTGTGCGTTAGCTGAGGAACATTCTGCTCCTGAGCTGGTGTTTGGTCTTGCCTGTCTCATGCTGGCTAAAGTCAGACCTTTTTCTTTGTGCAAAAGTAATGGTGAAGAAATGCATTGGATACCTTTTCAGTTAGCAGTTTTATTGTTTGCAAGCTATTGTGATTTTTGTATCAATTAATCTGGGACATTAGCTGAAGTAATAATTTATTCTGTAACTTCTGTGTGTTCTTGAAGATCTGTGTTCCGATGTCAGTGGAGTTTGAGGAACTGTTGAAGGCCAGAGACAACCCAAGTGAAGAAGCTCAAAGTAAGTTTGTAGTTTTTCTGAGGCCAGTTTAAGTGAAAATATGGTGCTTGTTTGAGAGGCATTATTTAATGAGTTGTTTGATCTGTTTTGCACATTTCAGAGTTCCACCTCACTTTTACTAAATGACTTTTGAAAATTGTTCTTTTACCGCTTAACTTCTTCTGAACTGCACCCCCCTGGAATATTCCACCGTAGTGGTGCCCCTCTTTGAGGAATGTTCCAATGTGCTTACACAGAGCAGCGGTCAGGTGTCTGATCAATGAATATCCCAATTCATAGAATCACAGAATGGTTTAGGTTGGAAGGGGCCTTACAGCTCATCTGGTTCCACCCCCCTGCCCTGGGCAGGGACACCTCCCACCAGCCCAGGTTGCTCCAAGCCCCGTCCAACCTGGCTTTGAACACCTCCAGGGATGGGGCAGCCACAGCTTCTCTGGGCAACCTGTGCCAGGGGCTTACCACCCTCACAGGCAAGAATTTCTTCCTAGTCTCTCACCTAAATCTCCCCGCTTTCAGTTTAAAACCATTCCTCCTCATCCTGTGGTTCCACTCCCTGATCAAGAGTACCTCCCCAGCTTTCCTAGAGCCCCTTTAGGCACTGAAGGGGCTCTAAGGTCGCCCCAGAGCCTTCTCTTCTCCGGGCTGAACAGCCCCAACTCTCTCAGCCTGTCCTCACAGCAGACGGGCTCCAGCCCTTGGAGCATCTTCATGGCCTCCTCTGGGATGGAGGATGTTTACATTGTAAACATCTTCCTTAAGCGTAAATTAGTCCACAGTTAATCCTTTTCAAGTTCTAAAGCACATGTATAATAAGTAGGGAAGATTATGCTTGTACTAAAGCTTTTCATGATCTTTCCTGCAGATCTGGTGGAGTTCACAGATGAGGAAGGGTATGGACGATACTTAGATCTGCATGATTGTTATCTCAAGTACATTAACCTAAAATCATCAGAGGTAGGTGGCTGCATGTGTCTGGGCAACTTCAGTGCTTAAAGCTGAGGGGTTTTTCTTTGGTTGGTTCGTGGTTATTTGTTGTTTGGTTTTCTTATGTAAATAAGTTTTTCCAAATAGCTATTTCAAAGTCACTTTGCACATACAGCCTGACAGCATCTGAATTCTGAATGCTGCTTTATGAATCTCCTTTTGTTGTCTTCAGATGATATCTGAATCTGATAATCTGAACTATTGTTAATGTAATGATGGCCTTGTAAAGAGCCTCTTTGCTGCTACGAAGTACTGATAAGTGTCTGAGGCAATGTGTTAGCGCACAGAGAACCCCAGGCCTCTGCAGTCCAGAATAATGGCATGAGCTAGTGCTTTTCTTCTGGTCTGGAAACTGGATGTTAATTTGGCTGCATGTGTCTTAAGTCTGACTCAAACTTTTTTGTTCTTAGAAATTGGATTATATCACTTACTTATCCACGTTTGACCAACTCTTCGATATTCCCAAGGAGAGAAAAAATGCTGAATATAAGAGGTGAGCCTTTTTGCCTACCTGCTGCTTTTATGATAGTTGATGAGAAGGAATTTGCTTCTTAAGTGTATAGCTGCTAAGAATACAATTAACAGTCAAACTTAACTCATGTAAATTGGGTCACTGAGCTATAGTAACTCAGTTGTGTGTCTGAGCCCTGAGAAAACGTGTAGTGCAGGAGAAGTGTGGAAAGCCACATTTTGCTCTGTGGAAGGACCTTACTTTAGCCTTGTAACTGCTGCATCTAGAAACAGTGTGTTGAAAATGTCATAATCTTGATGACTTCCCTTTGAAGTACTAAAGGGTAACTGCTTTCCAAAGATATGATCAGAGAAATATGTTAAAGGTTGATAATGAATTACCTGTACTTGTGATTACTCTGCCAGGTACCTTGAAATGCTTCTTGAGTACCTACAGGATTACACAGATCGAGTGAAACCGTTACTGGACCAGAACGAACTTTTTGGGAAAATTCAGACTGAGTTTGAGAAGAAGTGGGAGAATGGAACGTTCCCTGGCTGGCCGGTGAGTCCATGTGAATGCGTCTGCATTTGTGATAGGTTTTCTATGAATCATTTGTGTAAAGTCATCACTGAGGTTAAGTCTGATAGCAAGGTGTGTAGTTGTGTATCACAAAGATGCAATTTAATGCTAACTTGAATTTGAAAACCAATGTAACAGGTTGGAAACAAACCTTTTTTAAGGTTTGCTTATTTTGTGTCTTTTCTGTTCCATTGCTAGATTTAGTGAGAGATTTTTCTGTGAAATGAACTGCGTTTCTTGAGGTCAGAATATTATATAGCATGAAGTGTTGTGGGATGCCACAAAGATCTTGCATGTGGTTTTTCTTGGCAGAAAGAGACCAGCAGTGCACTCACTCATGCTGGAGCCCACCTGGATCTCTCAGCGTTTTCCTCTTGGGAGGTATGTTTTCAGTGCTCCGCACTTAGTGCTAAATTTTGAGCAGGTGGAGGCTTAGTCATTTTGATTCTTTTCATAATTTTATTTGCTGTGCTTTCACTTCTGACTCTGTGCTCTCCGAGTAAAACTTTGATATGCTGATGACTTAATTTCCCCCATTAGGGCGATGTAACTTGAAAGATCGGGTTAGATTTGTCACATTCCTCATTCTCCACTGAGTAGTGCACCCTTGACAGTCCTTTATTGAATGTTGTTGTTTGTTTTTTTTCTTTTTTTTAATGAGTTAAAATGGACATACATCCATATTGTATTTGCTTAATAGCATCTCTCTTATTGTGATTTACTTTAATTGAACAGGAATTGGCCTCCCTGGGACTGGATAGATTAAAATCAGCTTTACTGGCCTTGGGACTAAAATGTGGCGGGTGAGGTGCAGTCTTTTTATAGCTCCTTTTCAGTTTTTGAGGTCTTCCTGTCTTGCATTCCTTTATGGGATACTTTGTTTTGTCGTCTCTATTGTACAAGAATTACTTTAATGATGTTTGAAAGACAAAACATTTAGAACTAATCAGCGGATACTGTGATCTACTGTTTTGAACAGTGTTCTGTACTGAAGTCTCTTATATAGAAGAATTTGGTTTAAGGAATGAAGACAAAGATAATAGGAAATCTCACAATCTCTTAAAAGCTAAATTTATAATTTTGTTGTATGAATTCAAATAGTTCTCGGGAAATGTAAGACTATGGTTTGGATTTGTCTTGTCTCTGCATCTCCATAGGACTCTGGAAGAGCGTGCTCAGAGACTTTTCAGCACTAAAGGCAAATCCCTAGAATCGCTTGATCCTTCCTTGTTTGCTAAGAATCCAAAGACAAAAGGAAGCAAAAGGTGAGTTCCTAAAGGTCATTCTCAGGTTGGTGGTGTTCTCTTCAGTTAGATGAGAAGAATTCTATAGACATCACTCTTGTATAGCCATGACAGAGAGATTCTTGGAGTATTAGAAGCAGTTCATCTTGGACCGAATAATCCTGAATCAAATGGAAGATATCAGAGCTGAATGATTTGTGTGCAATTTAGTTTACATGAGATGCTTGGTCCTTGTTTCTGTTTTCCTGCTGTATACAAGTCAATTGTGTCTTTACAAGTTTGGTGTACACATGATGTTTGCAGTTCTGGAATGGACTTCATAAAGTTTCTTTATCTCTTTCCAGAGACACTGAAAGAAATAAAGATCTGGCATTCCTGGAAGCTCAGATTTATGAGTATGTAGAAGTTCTTGGGGTAAGGATTTTATTTTGTCTTTGAGCTTTTTATTTCAGTGCTGTCAGATAGTGACTGGAAAGTCATCCACGTCTTTACCTAGTGCTTTCACAGGCGGCATACTCAGAAGAGTTATTTTCATGTCCAGAGTTGTAATGTTTTAAAGTGCATGTTAGCAGATAGCTTTTTCTGTCAGTAAGTAGAATATGATGGATTACATTTATATTTCCATTAGCTAATTATTTGGCAGGTTTTTGTGAACAGACCCAGATACAGAGGCTACATATTCCCCTGGGGAAGTCTGTCTTGTCTCTTTTTTTTTTTTTTTCTTTTTTTCTTTTTTTCCCTTCTCTTCTTCTAGGCACCACTTCCATGTAGATAATTTCTATTTTATGTCTAAGTCACAGAGTGTTGCAAACCTTTACTTGTTCTGCCTTGATGTTTGCCTTATGTCCTTGCTTCGGTCTTGGGGTGTTTGCTTTTAGCAGGGTGGCTGTTGCTGTTAGCTTGTCATCTTGGAAGTGATAATGGTTGTACAAGTTTTTCATTCTTTGGAAGTAGGAAGTGTTACACTAAAAACTTAAGTTGTTGGGCTAAATAAAATGGGAGTTCTCTGTTTCATAGTGGTCTTCCATTCCCCTGCATCTGCACATCAAGGAAATGTTTCACACTGCAAGAGTTTGCCCTTATTTTCTTGCTGTCATGTTATGTGAACAATTCCTTCTCTTTTCTCACATTCCTTCTCTGTTTCTCTAGGAACAGAGACACCTCACTCACGAGAATGTGCAGCGTAAGCAAGCACGGACAGGGGAAGAGAGGGAGGAAGAGGAGGAAGAGCAGATCAGTGAGAGTGAGAGTGAAGATGAAGAAAATGAAATCATTTATAATCCTAAAAATCTGCCTCTTGGTTGGGATGGCAAGGTAACTGAGATTGTCAGGTCTGGAAAAGTGGGAGGTGTCACTGACTCCACAGCACTCTTCTGTTTGAACCTGCCTTGCCGTTTGCCCTAATCGTTGTTTCTCTTCACTTGTCAGCCAATCCCATACTGGCTATATAAATTGCATGGTTTAAACATCAACTACAATTGTGAGATTTGCGGTAACTACACCTACCGAGGGCCCAAAGCTTTTCAGCGTCACTTTGCAGTAAGTAATTTTTTGCTACAAAAACACCAGTACTATGTTCAGATAATCTTTATGATAAGTAACCAGTAAACCACTGGAGTGCCTGAGTGGCACTTCTTCCACTTCTAAAATGTGGATCTGGGCTGATGCTGCAGGGCCATGCGATTGGAACGACAAATCATGTAGGGCATGATAAGATCTTCTGGGAATTTTTTTACGTTCCCTTCTTGTTTGAACACTGATTCCAGTACCCAGATCTGATTGGTGCAGAGTGCCTGTTGACTGCCAGTGTATTGTTACTGTCTAAAATACAGAAAAAATATTTTTATAGAGGTTTTTAGGACTGGTAGATTTGTATTTTGATAGTACTTGTTTCACCCTGTCCAGATGTTAGTATGTCCTAATAGTCTTTGGCATTGTGGATGAAGAGGCATCCCCCCTCATACACTGACCTCTTGCCTCTTCTCCCCAGGAGTGGCGACATGCTCACGGGATGAGATGCCTGGGCATTCCCAACACTGCACACTTCGCCAACGTCACACAGATTGAGGATGCAGTCTCACGTAAGTAGTTATGGCAGAACAGGGAACACGTAGCATAAGAACGCTCATGTTAGCTCTTGCCAAAAATTTGTCTTACCCTATGACCAGAGACTGGTTCCGGGAAAGAGGGTAAGAAACACGATGTATGTGGGATGATCCTTCCTTGGACCATCCCTCCCAGCTCTTAAAAGAAAAGTGGCTTTTTTCCTTTGTTGGCCTTCTGCTGGAGTAGGTGCTTGCTGGGATTGCCAGTGAAGTGTCCGTTTGTTGCGGGCTGTTTTGCCTGTGATGCTTTGTGTGCAAAATCTCAGCCAAGTGCAATGGGCCACCATTTCTTTAGGCAGAATGTGGCTACATCATCCCATGTAACTCTTGCTTAATTGATGTTCGTCAAGATCTTCATGGGGAAGCCAGAGAAACCTTCAGGAATGGTAGAGCCTATAGGCAGATTTTGAAAGCCTACAGTACTTACGACTTATAGTGATGGTAATTTCATGTGGCTAATCTGTGCTGATGTTTTGAGGAGGCTACCTCAGGCACAGGTGGTTTGTTGAATCTGCCCCACTTAGGTTAGCAGATACAGGTTATGGTTCCTGGAGGTGCATTAATTCGTGCCTAGAAGAAACTAATCAGGTAAAGCCTTGATTTCCCAAGCAAGCTACTATTACCTTTGGAGCTGTATCTCTGAAGTAGTGTTTCTGGACCTTTGTCTATTGTGTCTTATCCTGAATGATCACTTTAAAGCCTTGTTTGCTTTAGTTCTTGCGCCTTTCAGTGAACTGTACAGGGGAATGATATGTTTGTAATGGATATTAGATACATTCCCTGACTGCTGAAGCGACAATGTTTTAAAAGAAAGGGAAAACAACAAAAAAACCGCAACCCTTAATATATTTTAATAGATTAAAAACTGGTATCTCAAGGGAAATGGCATCAGATTCTGTATGACTTTGTATTTACAGTGTGGGCAAAGCTGAAACAACAGAAGGCTTCAGAGAGATGGCAGCCTGATACAGAGGTGAGATGTCACAGAGGCATTTGGATGTCTCTGGTCCTGCATACAGAGAACCCCCCATTTACCTTTCCTGGACTGCCTGGCTCTGTCGAAAGGATTTCTAAGAGAGTCCCCTGCATGCGGGAGAGATAAGCAGGAACCTATGCTGCTGGTTGCACAGCTCCTGTTAGCGGTGATGAATGAAAAGCACTTGTGCTGTATTGGAAGGTAGTTCTGATGGGACAGACTCAGCCCTTTGTGTAAGAATCTTATATGCTGCTTTATGGTACCAATGTCATCTTTGTTTTGTGAGAAGAAAAAGGACCTGTTGTGAGCAGTGTGTTCACTTATACTAATGCCTTTTCTATCTTTCTATCTTTCTATCTCAAACCATTTTTCAACAGTATGCAGGGCAACTGTGGGAAATAGATGTGGTAGTACAGCTTGTCGTTATTCTGACTCTGGCTGAGCTCTTCCCATGGAGCCTGCTGGTAGATCCATACCTTCGTGTAGAGGGGTTCTGGGCAGGGTGGTCGTGTTCAGCAGGCGCTGCTGTAGCGACAATTCAAATGCTGTAGTACAACCCGGGCTGTGTCCAGGTGTCTCTGAACTGTTCATTCCATTCTAGGAGGAATATGAGGATTCCAGCGGGAACGTGGTGAATAAAAAGACCTATGAAGACTTGAAACGTCAAGGGCTGCTGTAGCTTTCCCCAAGTGAAGGATTTCACATCTGAAAAGCAAGTGGAGATGTGTCAGCAGCTCTGAATCTTCTTCAGTTCCTGGATTTTCTATGTGCATGAATATAGATTTCAAGGATACTTTATAGAATCACTTTCTAGTAAGCCCCTTGTGAAAAGCAGACTTGTGACGTTATTTTATATTAAAAAAAAAAAAACCTTGAAAAATAAACTGGTTTTAATTTAGGAAGTGCTGAGAAACTTGTCTCCTTTCGTATGCTGGAAGGAAGAGATTTGATTACGATATTTTTAAAATGCCTTTTACGTAGTTTGAATTGTCAGAAACAATTCCTTCTCTCTTACTCCCATTCTGATGGAAATTTTTGTGATGAGGATTGACTGTCTGTAAAGTACATGTGAACATTGCATGCTGGCAACGAGCAATGGTCCTATACTATGTTTTGCTGAAAGCATATGGTTGTCTTTGGGCTCCTTTGCAAAACAAATTTCTTTGGCTTGCATTGCTGCTTTTACCTCAGGTCTGTCTCCCTGGGGAGGTTTGGCCACTGGGATTTTTTCAGGGCATTAATAACAGAGCTTGATTTAGGTTGGGCTGTGGGGGCAGTTTGTGGTAATTTCTCCAGTGCTGTGCTGGTCTTCGTGCCCCCTCCAGCCCCTCAGGTGGGGTTTGTTTTGGTGTAGAGTTGGCTTGTGTGACATCTCTGACCTCAAAAAGACCCCTTCTCTGTTGTTGCTGTGCAGGGCCATTTGCATATCCAGGTGCCGCGGAGCAGCAGGTAACGAACGCTTCCCTGGGGTGATGGTTTGCGCAGCGGGTGGTTGGCAGGGCTGGGGCTGGTTGCTGGCACCAGGGCGTGAGCCTGTGCGCCAGGGACCGTGGCTGCTCTTGGCGCTCGCAGGCGCTCCACTGCAGGCAGCAGCTGCAGGCTTTCGCTGGTGTGGGGATTCGGGGAGCAGACAGACGGGGTGAGTCAACGCTGTGGGCTCTTTCCTTTCCCTGCCCTGGGGGAAGGTCGCTCTCCGTGGGATGGGGCCGCGTCTGGTGGGCGTTCGTTCCTAGCCGTCCCTGGAGCTGGGTTGGGCTGTGCTGGAGCAGCACCCTGCTCAGTAAGGGTGTCCGAACCAGGCGTGGGTGGTGGCCGCCCGGTTTGGAAGGTGAGAGAGATGCCAGCCTGCATTGTCTTCTCTTTCACTCTGAATGGACAGCGTCAGTGGTCTCTGCGCAAGCTTCAGCTGTTCCAGGTCCTCAGGGAATGTTAACTGGGCCTAAATCATAAGACAGGAGGGGAGTGTTACGGTTCTCCTTGGAGAATTGGCCATGGAGCCTGTTTGGAGTCCCATCTCCAGTGTTTCCTTAGCTAAACAGGTAATGACATCGAATGAAAGCAGAGGGATTCCTACAACGGAGAGCTGGGTGTCATGGGAAGCACCAGAGCAGGTAGAATTTCCCAGACCGTGGGGGTGAGCGGCGGGGCAAGGGACTGGGCGGTGAGAAGCTGTGCAGACACCTCTTTGTAGTGAGGACTTGACAGCAGTGTGGAGGCACATGCAAGGACGTAACCAAAAGCTTTGCGGCAGAAAACCTCTGTCCATTGAACCCGCTCGGTCACGAAGCCTGGCCGCTTGGCTCAACTCCGTCCTCCCCGCTGTGCGGCGGCGGTGGCTCCTGTGCCCACCCTCGGGACAAGCTCGTGTCACGGCAGACCTCCCTCCTGCCCCGTCTGCCCGGCCTGTACTGCTCTCCCGGAGGTGCTGCCCAGTTTCCTCGCCCGGCCCGTGCAGCGAGCCGCTCGCAGCCCGAGGGCCGTGGTGCCTAGGCCGGGCGGGTGGGAAATGCTGGGTGAAAGGGATGTGTGTGCCACCGTCCCGGGCTGGGGGCTGCGGTGTGGGCTGGCCGGGGGGGTGTTGCAGCAGAGATGGACAGGTGGGAAGGAGGTGGCTGTTAATTGTGAGTTAACCAGAAATACTTGAGCGTTGGCAGTGCAGCAGCTCTTTATGATCCAGACCTCTCGCTAGGGAAAGCTACCTTAGCTGTAAATGTTCCTGTTTATGTTCCACAGGAGTGGTGTGCCAGAACTAACAGGGCTCTGTTTTGCTCTTTGCCAGGTCCTGAGGGGCTGTTGCATAGGCATGTCTGGAAATGGGCATTTTTCACACCAGACTTTTTCTTCATCCGTCCGCAGCAAGAACTGCTGTGGAGGGTCTCTCTTGCTGCCCTGAGGGCTGGTGGGATTGTGTCCTCCCGTGGTGGGTGCTGCTGCTGGTGGGTCACATCTTCATTTGCAGCAGCATCAGCAACTGCTGCACAGTGCCGAGTGTCGTCCGTAACTGCCTTTGTGCCGCTGGCAGCTGCCTGCAGCTCTGCGCACTGCCTGCGAGTTACCACACCGACAGCAGCACGTGGCTCCCCAGGGGCTCCCGCTCCCCAGCAGCCACGTCCCTGCGCCCCGGCGGCGGCAGGCGGCCGCGGCAGCCTGGGTGGTTTTGGAGACCCTCTCGGGAGGCAGCGACTGTGGACTTCCCGGGGCTGAGCCCCACTCCCAGACCCCCTCCACACCTCTTCAGCGGCCTCCGGCTGTGGCTGAAGGGAGCGGACTGCTGCTCCCTGACGTCCAGGCAAGCAGTGACAAGGGTGCTGAATTACTTGGTTGTTAATATGTTAGATGATTTCAGGTTGAGAGCCTGTTGAGATGACCTGGATGGCAGTTTTTGGAGGTGCTGTTGGTGGGTGTTGGTGGTGGGTGTTTTCAGGCACTTATTTCTGCCTGAAAAGCATGTCCTGCCACTACCAGGACCAAAACTGGAGTGCTGAACAACCTGGATTTCTCTGGTGTCCCCTGGTGTCTGGAATAAAGCCTGGAGAATTTCCTAGGAGAAAGGTTTCTTCAAAAAAAAAACCTCAACAGGAAAAGTCTCTTTTATGTAACTTGTCCTGATATTGTTTCTGCCACCTCATCCCGTGCCGGGCAGACTCCAGGAGCTCGTGCTGCTGTGACCGTGGCAGTGACGCCGGGCTGTCCCCTGCCACTGCCCGGCTCTGACCGTGCCTCTTCCCGCCAGGTCCTGGGTGAAGTTGCTGGTGGATGAAGATGGCAGGTCGCCGATGGCTCGTCTGCCCTGTCGAAGGTAACGGGGACTCTGCTACAGCACGGAGAGCGGTGTCCGTCCCGATGTGCCCAGGACGTCTGTCCCTGTCCCAGCTGCCAGAAGCTGTGCCAGAGGCTCCCTGGGATGAGGGGTGGCCACTGCTCACCCGGGGCTCTGGGCAAGCGTGGGGGGGTCTTCCTGCAGCAGGACTGGCCCCCTGTGGCCAGCATGGGTCCCCGACCTCAGGTGTGTCTGTGGGGCTCCCCACGACCTTCTCAGGGGGAACTGGCCACCACCCTGCTCCAGGGAGGCTGGCGGGGGCTGGATTTGGTGTTTCGAGGTCGAGCTGCCTGTGCTGCTGGGGAGGGTCTTCGGGCTGTGGGTAAAGCGGGCGGCAGACATGGTGGTCTCAGTTGTCCCCTCTCCGTTCCAGCCCTGCTGCTCTGCATCTTGGCTCTGCACCTCTGTGTCCAGGACCCTCTCGCCACAGCAGGTGAGCTCTGCCCCCAAGGGAAACCGGCGGCTGCTCTGGGGAGTGGGACAAAGGCAGTGTGGTGCAACGGGGACTCTATTCTGTGGGATGGAGCTGCACGGAGGAACCTTTTTTTCCAAGGTTTTAACCCTAGAAAAGCCTGTTCTTCACATGCAGTGTGGCTGGAAGGGGGAGGGAGAAGCTATCGTAACATCTGTCTGTAGTATTGCTGCAGTAGGCTGTTGTCTCTGACCTGCTTGTTGGGCTGCCTGGTCGCTGGCTGGAAATGGACCTTGTTTGTGCCATCCTGTCACTTACTGCCCTCCCCACCCCAAACGCAATGGGACTGATGCCTCCCACAGATGTCTTTGGACTGTGCAGAGGCTCAGGAGGGGATGCAGGGCTTGCTGAGTGTGAGGTTGGTGTTTCCTTCACCAAGGGGGAATTTTGTGTCTTCCAGAGAACAACGCGGCCGCCAACGCCTCGGTGGCCGCCAACGCCTCGGTGGCCGCCAACGCCTCTGTGAACAGCACAGAAGAAACACTGGTAAGGAAAGGAAGGAAAAGGAAAGAGGGCTGTTGGTTGGGTTGTTACAGCCCTACAGAGAGGGTCTCTAGCCTGATGGGTCTCTTGCGGGAGCCAGGAGTCCCATGAGGGCATCTCCTGGGGTGGTTGGGGAGCACCTCAGGTGTGGTGGGTGGGTGCACAGAGGCAGCTCCTCCAGAGCCATGGCTGGGGACATGGGGACAGCCCCACGGTGCTGTGCGAGGCGGCTTTGCTGCATGGTGACACCCTGGTGTGTTCTCCCCCCAGCTCACCTGCCAGAGCTTTCAGTGCGCTGGGGAGAGGTGTTACCAGGATGAAGCCCATGCCAACAAAACAGTGACCTGCCATAATGAGACTCACTGTGAGGTACGGAGCTTGCTGTGACAGAGGCGCAGGGGGGCTGCGATAAGGAAAGTCTGTTTTCCCTTTCCTTACATCGGGAGTCCACAGTACTCTGTCGTCTGTGTCAGTCTCCTGTTTCCCTTCTCTCTCTCTGTTGCAGTCTGTCAGTTATTTTTGCTCCTTCGTAACAGCATCTCTTCACACCCCTAGCATTTTTTCCTTTGGCTCTGCTATTGCAGCTGTATCGTTTCTCCAGCACGAACTACACAGCCGGGTGCAGCAGCGCGTGCGGCACAGAGATGTGCAGGACCAACAGCAGTGTGAGCATGCAGCAGTGTGCCCTGGACTGCTGCGACTCCCCGCTCTGCCTGCAGCTCAATGCCAGCTCCTACGGTAACTGCCCGCAGGGTCCCCGGCGGCGGTCTGAGGGTCTGAGGTTAATCCTGCTGCGCAGGAGGGAGGCGGGTGGGCAAAGCCCTGTTGCAGAGGGCTGGCCATGGATACAGCAGCACATCTCCCCTGCCCTGGGGCCTGCTCTCCCTCAGAGCTGGGCGAACGGAAAGGGTGGCCCAGCAGCTCCGGCTGCAGCGTGAGCAGTGCTGGTGGATCTGTCCCGTGTGCGGCTGTGGAGGGCTCTGCGTGGGCTGTGTGCTGGGCACAGCCTCACAGAGCTCCATGTGTGTCTGCAGGTGACCTGCCACCCGCCACTGCGCCGCCTACGACCACCACCACCACCCCCCGAGCTCCCCCCCGAAACGTAGGTACCAACGGGGCAAACGCTGCTGCGGCCGCGGGCTCTCTGGGGGCTGTGGCCACTGGGACGGCCGAGTGCCCACCTGAGCGGCGGGAGAGGAAAAGATCCCTCCTGCCCCTGCTTTATGGGGTCAAAAGCCTCTGGAAGGGGAACAAATCGTTAACGAGTTTTGAAAGGAAAGAGTCCATAACGAGCCTGCCAAACAGGCCTTTTCCCAAGCCCAGCACTTACATCGGCTCAAGCCTTCCCGGCAATTGCAGGGAGGGCGCAGGGACCGATGGGGCACTGCAGCCTTTCTCCTGAGCTTACTGGAGGGGATGGTGCTTATCTCTGCAGAGCCCTGTTAAGAGGAAGGAAAAGGGGGTTTGAAACTGTTTTGTTATGCTGCTGTTTCACTGAAGTTTCCTGCAGTCTCAGATGGGGCACTGTGAGTCTTTTACCTCTCTATCCAAATGCCTGAGACAGCACTGGCCAAGTACCAAGAATAGAGAGGGATTTAGAAAGGAGCCCTCAGGAAAGAAGGGCTGTCTGAAGTTCAGTTCTCATCCCGGGCGTCCTGCTCTCCCGACCGATGAATATACAGTGTCTTCTCTGGTCCTCTTTTGTAGGGGAAAGTGTGTGCAGCGTTCTCCTGTCACGGGGATGGATGTTTCAAAGGCAAGAAGACTGTTGCTAGATGCATTGTTGGGCAAGACTTCTGCGAGGTATGGCCTTGGGGCTAGAAAGCAGGACAGCCCGTGAGCTGGGACTGCCCAGGAGCCTGGGTGCCTCCCTGTAACGTGAATAACGTGGGCTTGGCAGGACCCCCAGGCTAATGTCTCTCTCCTCCTTCCAGATGAAGAAGACGGGCTTGAATTACATGGCGGGATGCAGCAGAGCCTGCAAGGCGGCCAAACCAGTCTGTGCCGGGGGGACGAAGGCTGCCTGTTACCAGGAGTGCTGCACAGCTACCCTGAAAGCGAGCTGTCTGAAACTGGATGGCAAAGTTCACGTCAATAGCGCTGGGCAGGTGACTCTGGCCCCGCTCTTGAGGCTCATGACATGTGGGGTGGTCCTGCTCCTGAATTACAGGGTCTCCGCTTCCCTCTGGGGGTAGGCAGCAGTCCGGGTGCTCCGCAGCCCGCCCTCCTGCAGCGGAGCCCCGCAGCGCTCTTTAGGCTCCCTGTCTCTCTCTGACTTCAGCCAAGGCCGCTATCAAACGCCCTCCGTTACATCCCTGTCCCAGGAACAAGGTGGCCCGGTTGTAGGTGGCTGCTTCTCCCCGTCTGCTGGTGCCTCCCGCCCACGGGGCCACCCCAGGCCTCCCAGCGAGACGCGGAGGCAGTGGCTGCAGGTTGCTGACGGGATCCGGTCTCTGTTGGCGTTGTCCGGCAGCACAACGCTCCTGCGCACTCCGCTTCCAGAAGCGGCTGTGGGTGTCTGCTGGGGCGCCCTGCCCCGGGATGACTCCCCCTGTTTCTGAGCCGCTCAGTGAGCGGTGGGTCCTGGCCATGGGGCGATCTGGGGCTCCCTCTCTGCGTGGCGAGCCAGCGCTCTGCTTCCCACCTCTGGCTGGCCACAGCCATGACACTGGTTCCCCACCCAAGCTCCTGCAGAGCAGGGGGGATCTGAGCAGCTGCCCTGCGGGATGCCCTCCTCCATGGGCTGCTCTCCCCTCTCCCCTGTCACAGCACCCTTTCCGCCTGATTCCCAGTCCCAGTTCAAGTCTCCTCTGGGTTGCAACTGGAGAGGATGAATTTCTAGCCCTGGTGCCTCACTTATGCTCCCTAAGCTTTGTACCTACGCCAATATCATCTGCAAGGGACACTGAAGGATGTTGCACTGGCCAGGACTCCTCCTGTGCCCCTTTCCTGGGGGGCAGTTATGCAGGGAAAGCCCTTTCCTTAGCACACGTAGGCAGCAGTAGTTTTTCTCCTTGTCTTTCCAGCAGCAGCTCATGCAGCTGCCCTCAGGGCTGGGCGCAGCCCGTACCGGTTACTGACCACTGGCCGAGCTGCTTGAAGCTGTTCCTGAAGCCCATGAAAGGAAAACTTCCCCTGGGGGCTGCTCCTGCAGCGTGGTAGCACAGGACTGCCGCTCTTGCACAACTAGCAGAGGGCCACTGCTCCTCCGGCTGACCCTCCCTGTCTGCTCGGGGGCTGCTGCGCTTGCTTGGAGCTCAAGACGCTTGGCTTGGTAGTTGTCCTGCACAGGACCCTGCACTGATCCCAAATCCCACCTCCCATCCCAAAGCTCCACTCTAAATCCTGCAACTTCCCAGGAATGGCAAGTCCTGGCTCCTGTTTCAGTGAATTTTAAATACCTGTAATCAAGAGTCCCTCACTGTATCCAGAGCAAAAGCACTTAATCTGTGCACTAAGGAAGCTACAAAGAGGTATTCTTCCCTGCCCTGCCAAAAACCTGTAGGCCTGTGAGACTCACAAGCTAATTATGGTCTCTCAGAGCTGCTGCAGTGTGTGCCCGCGTGCTGCTGGGACTGCAGATGCTGGAACGAGTGACCTCGGGAGTAGCAACAAGAGGGTGTTAAGTCTGCTTAAAAACCAGAAAATTCTGCCTTGACTGAAGGCACAGGGTCTGCTCTAGTTAATAATCTGCTTGCAGCGCAGCCTTTCTGGGCACCCTCTTACCTGGTAGCTTAAAACTGTTCTGGTATTGGAAACGTCTCTTGTCTGGGTAGGTAAAATTAGTAACTCTATATTTCAGCTCCAATTCTTGGGCAGGAAAATGGGATTAATCTGAAAGTGTCTAACGTTTTAGATCATCCTGTATCGCATCTGTGATTCTCTGCTGCTAAAGGGTAGAGCAGAGATGTGAGCGTTAGCCAGTCATGCGAATCACCTCCCAGTGCTCCCCCAGCCTGTTATTGCATCACACGGAGCCGGTGCATCACTTTTGGGGCAGAATTCACTGGTGTCAATGTACTGGCGATCGTGCAAATACAAACTCTGCTGTCCTCTGTCACTGTTGTCTCTTAAAGAAAAGATTGCAAAAATATAAAAATCTGTGTGTGAGCCCTGCTGGTCAGTGGTGGGGCGCGCGGAGAGGGGCTGATGGCCCCGGGAAGGGGAGGGAGGGTGTGGGTGCGCTGGCTGGCCCCCCGCGGCTCTGCCCCCCAGCCCGGACGGGGTGCTGCCGCCTGAGCCCTTCCCCTGCGGCGGATGCGGGAGCGGGTGCAAACAGCCTGACCCAGACGGCCGTCAGCCCCTTCCACGTTGCAGAGTGGCCCCAGCCAGCCTGCTGCGCTGGTGCGTCGAAACCGCAGCACAGGGTTTGGCGTGTTTTTAATTTGTTTCAGGACACACTGTCAGCGTATCTGCAGCAAGTGAAAACGGGATGAAACCCAGGGGTTTTCTGTCTCAAAAATACCATCCAGCACCGCGTTTCTTGTAACAATAGAGGTTTAGCGTTAACAGCCGATATTTCAGACTGTTCTCCTTTCATTTCCTCTCTGCACTCTCTTGTCCATTCTGCACGGTCGCTGGTGTGCAGAGAGGGGAGCGGGAAGGCAGAGAGCAGAGGGGTTCCTTTGACAGACACTGCTCAGGATTTTTCTTAATGTCTGGATCGTGGCTGTTGCTCTGTGGGAAGAGCTGACCAAGGCCAAACTCTCCTCTCTCTGCTATGCAAAAGACAGTGCCTGGTGACATTGTCCAGCGCCTGGTGACATTGTCCAGCGCCTGCTCACACACTCCGCAGTAATTTGTTCACATAACAAACCGGCAGCTCAAAGGTTGGCTTATGCCAGGTGCCTCTTCTGGAAACACAACTAAAAATTAATTCAAGGTGGTTCGGGGGAAAAAAAAAAGCACATCTCCCGATTTTACCAGGAAATGAACCTTTCCAACTTCTGCCACCCCCACAGCTCTGCCCTTCCCGCCGGGAGAGGGCCGCAGGATGCTCCCGCCCGGGGCCGGTTCCCCGCCTTCCCCCCCGGATCCCGGCCCCCCGCCGGCCGCTCCCCGCCGTGCAGCCGCTCAGGATCCCCCCGGTCGCGGGGAGCGGCTCCCGCCGCGATCGCGCCGCCCGTTCCCGGGACGGCGCCGTTATTTCCGGGGGCGGCGGCGGCGGCGGCTCCCCCCGGCCCGGCCCGG
>VUYV01000252.1:470834-509241 GCA_008711295.1 Anarhynchus alexandrinus
CACCGGCGTTCCCGCGGCCTCGGCGGCGGCCCGGGCCGCTCCCCCGGTCCGGCGGCGGGGCCGGCGCTTGCTGGAGGTGCCTCATCCCGCGGCCCCCGCGCACCGTGGCCGTTCCCCTCTTCGCGGAGGGGCCGAGTGAGGAGGGGCCGGGGGCCGAAGCAATTCCGGGAGGTCCGTGTGGGATTGCACATCTGGGTTGCACCAGTTCCAGTTTACCCACCTTCGTTTGGGCCGGGCTCCTCTTAGCTCGTGAAGGCGCCGTGTGGCATTGCCGGCGTTCCTTGGGTTTATGTCTACGTTTATTAGTAGCGCATTAAAAAAAAAAAAGAGAAGGGATGAACTTTGTAACTGCGGCAGCAGCGCAGCACGGGGTGAGCCGAGGTGGGGGTCCGGGAACACCCCCTCAGACGCGGTGTTTTAACTGGTGGCGTAGAACTCACTGGGACAGACTTGGGCATATCTTTGTGTTTAGGAGGAAAAACATGCCCAGTGAAACGCAATCCTGGCCCCTTTGTTGGTGTGTTTTTGTTGTATCTGGGGCACAGTAACACTCTTTGAAGGGTAAGCTCCTTGGGAAGTAGTTCTATCAAATCACGCCTTTGAGCTTTGACAAAGTTGCCTTCTCAAGGCTTCATTGTGTTGTTCTTGATTCAGGGGAGTCTGGGGATTTTTTTTTTTTCTTCCCTTGTATTAGCAGAAGAAAATGCTCTCTGCCATCACTTGGGGTCTTTTGGAACCTAAATTGATACAGAATGAGGTTTTGTCTGCTGTTTTCCAGGAATAGCTGTAACTCATTCTGTCCTTAAATGAGTATGTATACTGAGTTAGCAACTTCCATAAGCAAATCAAAGCACATTTAAATACTGTGTAAATGCTGCCATTTGCTAGTAAAGTGATATTAGTTCATTATATCTTCTGTGAATTAAGGCTGGCTAATGAATGAGAGCATCTATAAAGGGATTTAAATGTGCTTTAAATGTGCTTTACCTTGTATGGTTTATGTTCACAATTTCGGTTAAAACCACTACCTAAAATCCTACCTGTGTGCGAGCGTCTGCAGTCACAGTCACAACTGCAGTGTTGCTTCATTTGGAACCCTGAAAAGAACAATCTTATTTCCCTCCAGCCCGGAGTAGCACAGTCCCACGTGGACTGTTGCTTACACTTCAATTAAGTAAAGAGCGGACTGGCTAAACCTCATCTAACTAACGGCAAGGCTGATTTAATTCTCTCTTTTGAACAGTAAGCAGGGATCCTACTTTATCCAGAAGATATGATATGTTTTCTGCTGTAGAACAGTACAATAATGTCACTGCACATTTTTAACAAGAACGTCTTTATTACTGCTTAAATCTCTTTTTAACTGCAAATCCTGATTCAGGCCATACATGTTCTGCTGTTCTGCAATCTCTGCACACATCTCTTTATTTCTGTGTCCAGTTCAATTATTGAACAAGGTCATTATCTTGCTAAAATATTCCACTTCAGATTGCTAACTTATAGATCCCTTTGGCTAGAGCAATCTGTATCTAGATATAAATCTACCGGAAGGAAACAGCCCTTTTCGAGGGCTGATCTCTTTCTTAGGAGAATCCTATCTGAAACTGATTTCTGCTAACGAGGTTGGAATGCAAAGGTGTGATAGATGACTGTGATCTTTGGATCACGTAGCAGCTGTGTCAGCAGCATTGAGCCGGCACACAAGTCTTGCCATTCTGGCACTAACGCCTTCTGGGTGCTGGCGAGTGGCATCATCCTATACGGGTAATAAAGCCTGAACTTCTGCTCCCTTCCTGTTACAAAAGTAAGAGTTGTTTGTTAAAGGGAAAGTTCAAGTTGGTTCTTGTCACTGTCAAGATACATTGCACAGTCTTTATCGGGAGGACTTGCAGAGGCTCAAGCAGCACTGATTAAGTACTTAATGCCTATGGAGAAAATTTATGGCTCCGTCCCAGCTCACCGAGACCACGCGTCGCAGTGCATCTCCGAACTGCCTATGCTCCTGTTCAATTCTACGTGACTTTGGCTGTGTGGTCTGTAATGAGGTTTGAGTCACGTGCCCTTCTGCAACCAGCCTCTGATAAATCCTCTTACACAGTCTTTATTCTCAGAGGGCTTTTGGTCAGAAGAGGTTTTCCAAGCTGAGAATATGGCCACTTCTCGTCAGCTTGTTCATATTCTGAGTGCTTAGGTAAAGTACTTCAAGTTCTATTTCTGGTTTGCGCTCTTGTCCTGGAGAATGTACTATGACAGCAATGACACTTTGAGTTTTCTGGATTGTGTTCACTGAAGGAGAAGCTCAGCTGAATGATTAGAACCTTATAATCTTAAGAACAATTTCTATATCGTCATTAGATTTGTGTGCTAAGTAGCATAATCTTGAAATTGCTGTTTGTGCCTCTTAAAGGGAAACCCCCATGCAGAATCCTCTTTTTTTAACTGTCATTTTGCCACTTGTAGGAGTAGAATGTCGTAACTGAAACAAAATGCTGAAAGACAGGTCAAATTTTGCTAACATAGTGTGATGTGTTCAGTGTTACACCTGTATTTAGCTGTATTTGCATGGTAGCTGCCCTGTTTTTTTTTAGGAAAGCGCAGTTTGCATTGAGGCTCTTGTTTCTGCTGCGGCACAGTGGGTTCATATGGTGACTCTGCTGCACTGCCTCGAGGGGGGAGACGTTCGTGCTTTGCTCTGTATTTGCAGATAGGTAGAAACCCTTTAAACGGTAGTGTGGGTTTTTTTGGGGTTGGGGTTTTTTTCCGCCTTTTTCTTACTTTCTTTGTATTTCCTGTCTTGCTTCAGAAATGAAAAACCTGTTATCAACATACATTTTTTGGATTCCCAGGATAATGCCCTGGATTTTGTGCTGCTAAGCCCTGGCTTGGCTTATCTGTAAGGGGGAGCCAACAGCAACCTGCGCCAGCCGCGGGAAGGCAGCATGCTGCAGCTCTGCTGCTCTCCATGGCCACACGGCACGCTGGTGGCAATTTTTCCTCTAGAGGGGAAGCTGCATCGTCACAGAACAGTTCTGTCAAAACAAGCTAAATCTATCAGATAACTGAAGGAGAGACTATGGAGCACTTTTTTTCTCCATACAAATCTAAATTGTATTCTGCTCACAGACTTTTGCCAGTGTTTGCATAAGTGTGTTGATAAATTAAAGAACACTTTGTGTTTAATGTGAAACTTTTTGTTTTTTTCCAGAAGTGGTTGACTCTGAAGAGATCAAACAGAATGGAAAAAAGCTTGCAGTTAGCCAGAACCGGAGCCACGACAGCACTGATAAAAGCGCTCCCAGGTATGGTATCTCTGTCACTTCTTGTGTAGGTTTGGTGAAGCAAGAGTTGTGCACGTCAGCTCTTTGTGGAAGGTCTAGTGAGGAGCAAAAGTGGTGGCAACGTTTCTTTGCTGGTTTAGCTATGCCTCCCCTCCACAGAGGATCTCTGCATAGTGACAGTAAATATATATAGCACCAAAGTTCTGGGTACTTCTCGGTGATTGTGCATGGATGGAATGAACTGCAGTGGGCAAATTGTTGATGCTTTGATGTCTGGAAGAAGAGAAAGAAAGTGCAGAGAGCTTTCTGTCTGGGCTTCCTGGTTTTCAGCTGGAAACCAAGTGGGGAAGTTGGTCTCTCTGGTGCCGGCGTGTGAGGTCTGTGCTCACCAGCGCTCGAGCAATCTTGTGGCTGCGTTATCTAGTTCCATCTGCCGGCGACCGTGTCGGTTGCAATCCCCAGAGGCGGTGGGCTTGAGAGCAGAAGTTGGCAACTTTTTGAGAAGAGAATCTGTAGATTCTAGTTAGAAGAGAAAAAAGTTCAGCATAAGCAGGCTGTCAAAACTTTAGTGGAAACTTCAGCACAGTCTCTCGGTGACAGTCCTTCTAGTCCCCTATTTGGGCATATTTTTGGTGTTGAGTGGGACAGGACCCACTAACGTTGTTTATTTTGAATTCAGAGAGCTTTGGCTTAAGGCCACCCTGTCTCATAGATACACTCTTAAAATGTTAGTTTCGTTTTCCAGTTCCCAGGACTTTGTGGACCCTACTGCATATCCTTCAAAGTCTGGCTGTGTGCTGTCCTTGGCACTGCTGTGCAGGTTTTTGACCTTAAGTTTATACCATCCACTTGCTTGTGGGAACTCCCAAGCTGTGGCATTATTGCTGTTGCAAAATGAGTTTGTAGAGCCACAAGATAATAAACAAAACCCCCTCTACCTCCACCCACTCTGTGCTGCCTCCCTCCTAGGCAGAGCTGGGAGTTTTCCACCGGAGGGCTTTTGAAACAAACACAGTTTTTCATTCTTCTGCTGAGGTCGGAAGGGCTGAGCAGAGGCAGCGGGAGGTGAGATTTGCATCTCCTTGCTCCAGTAAGCGGGAAAGGTGGACAGGTTTTGTATCAGCATCGAGGTGTGAGTAAGGCCTGCTCTGAATTAGCAGGCTGCACCAGGTTAGTGAAAACCGTTTGTTATTTCAGTTAGTTCAACTGGTTTTATCTCGAGATCTGAACTGTTCTTAGAAATGCTCTTTTCAGTCTTGTTTGCTTAACCCAAACATTGATTATCTATCTTCAGTGAAACAGACATAAATGCAAATCAAGTCCTCAGTGGCAGAAATAAGCTGTTTAGGGTGTCTGTGTATCCTGGGTTTCCTCACTCAGTTTTGTTTTCATTTGCAGGCAAAACAAACTCAAACCCGAACTGAAAACTGAAATGGTACAGTCCTCCAGCGTAATGGTTTCAAACAAGGCTTCAATCTTATCAGAACCAAACTTTGGACTAAGAGATACTATTGTTAAATCTCAGCTTGTACAAATGGAGGATTCCTACACGCACATCCAGAGCTTCAGGTAATGATCATTCCTGAGAAGAACTTATTTTTTGCAGGGAGTAAGTTAGTTAGCGTAAGCTGTCAAAATAACTCTTGTTCGTTATTTCATCTAATATCCCTGCAAATGGGAAATTTTGTTGAAAAGTATGATCCATACTTTCCAGAACAGCTTGTTTTCCATGTTTAGGCAGAGAAGAATTTCATTGGTGTCTCTGTCAAGGCTTGCCTCATGGTTCTTGTTGAGAAAATGGCCTTTTTGAAATTACTTTTTCCTGTGGTTATTTCAGACTGTGTCTGGAAATACATCAATTCTGTGCACCTCTGCCCTTCTCTCTCACTGCTTCTGTTCACTGCTTATCCATGTAGTTGTTCCAATAAGCTCATAAGAGCTTGGGTCAAATATATAATTAGGACCAAAATTTACTGTGGTTGAAATGCTTTTATGCATGTCATGCTATGAATTTATTATTTCAAGCTGCTAGTCTTTTTGGTTTTTTGTTNTTTTTTAATACTGTGTGTAAAAATGTGTATCCTTCTGTAAAATGTGTCTGTAAAGATGCCACTGTAATTAAATCATTTTAGGGATTTAAACTTTGTCACATTTTCCCAGTTCCCCCCTGGAAACATGTTACTCCTAAATAGTTACATCTAGTATTAAGTACATGGGTTAATAACAGTGGTATTTCCATCAGCTCTACAATTTGCAGCTCAGGGATTGAGTTAATTTCTTGGCAGATTTTTTGTTGGGACATACAATGTGAATGGTCAGTCACCCAGAGAAAGCCTCCAGCCTTGGCTGAGATGCGATGCTGACCCTCCAGACGTTTACTGCGTGGGGTGAGTGTCTCATTCTGGCCCGTCCTTCCGAACCGTGACTGTGGGTTGCTTGCTTGTGAATCCGTAGCATGGAGGTGTTCAGCCAAGGCGCCACAGCTGAGGAATGTTTGCATCGCCTTACGCCATTGCCCAGCTTTAGAGCGTGTGTTTGCGAAGCCCGAAAGGGCTGTCACGCTGGTAATGTTTGGACTCTCTGGCACGGCAGCGTTACAAAATCTTTAATGCCACTCAATTTAATACTAACAGTAATTTAGCTTTACATTTAACATACCTCTAAAATCAGCATATCTGAATTTGAGTTTTCAGTTATAAATTTAGTGAGTATAAATTGATTTAGTTCTTTCCCAGAGGAAAGGGCTGGAGAGTTATAAACAAGTGCATGCATCCATGGGTTCCTTCCTCTAACACAGTTTCCAGGAGCTTGATCTGAGTAAAGAAGCCTTCTTTTTCAATGACACACCGAAGGAAGAGGAATGGTTTAAAGCTGTAACTGATAGTCTTCACCCAGATGCCAAATATGCAAAGGTAAATGTGGCTTTTGGGGAGGTTTGAGTGTGGAATCATTTTCCAGTTGGGCCTCTTTTCCCTTTGCTTTTTCCTCTTCTCAGTTGCTGTCTTCCAGAGGCTCGTTGTCGGCAGGCTTGGCTCAGCCAGCAGAGCTCTGGCGGTGTTGCTGTGCAGGGCGCAGGACAGGAGGCCAGAGCTCGGCATCCACGCGTAAAGGACGCTCCTGCTATCTTGGGGGAAGAGAATAGCAAGTGTCTTAGCTTCTTCCATGTCTGTCTGTGCAATGCACGGTGGAATGAGTTGTGAAGGTGTCTTGGTAGGAATACTGCTTATGTTTTGGCTCCTGCTCCCGAGGTCTGCTTTGTCTCTTGTCGCTGTTGTTGAAGGGAAGCTCCTTCCCTGGGCTCTGCCTGTGCTGTAGGTTTTGCTTTGGGCTTCAGCTTCGTTTACTGGAGTGTTGGTCCCTGGCTTCTGCCTGTGCTGCGCTCTGGAGTGCCTGTGTACTGTCAGCCCAGTTAGTCCGTTGGACGAGCCTGGAACTCTCTTTTTCTTCATCTGTATTTTGGTGACCTGTGTTCTCGACTTGGGGGCGATGTGCCTTCTCTCATCAAACCTCTCCTGTTCTAGTATTTAATGGAACAGGATCTGTTTTTCAGGTGAAACTTGTGCGGCTGGTGGGAATCATGCTTCTGTTGTATGTGAAAGCAGATCTTGCTTTGAACATCTCTGAGGTGGAAATTGAGACTGTGGGAACCGGAATCATGGGGAGGATGGTAAGAATGGCAACGATGCATGAGAAGGGGGGAGATTTAGAAGAGCCCTGGAGAGCCCCTCCCCTTAGATGTAGTGGTTATTCCTCCAGCGAAGGGATGCAGCTGCCTTTAGAAGCACATAGTCCTGTCCCTGTGCCAGCTCAGGGCGTCGCTAGAGGGAATTGCCCTGTGCTCGCAAAGGCTCAGAGACCTGGAGGGAGAATCTTCTCTGAAGGCTTTTTTTCCTGATTGCACGTGCTGGGCTGCGTGGGGCCTTGCTCTCATGCGATTTTGACGCTGGCTGTGATTTTGCTCAAAGCAAATTACACAAGGAAGCATGAGTAGAAGAAATGTCTATCCAGATCAGTTTTCCTGAGGAGGATTTCCTGGCCTCTTGCCATTCCACCCCCTTGGAATGAAGTCTGTGCCCTTTGAATGTAGTTTCTGTGAACACTGCAGTTATAACTTGTCAAAGGTATTTCTGGCCAGCTAAGCCATGTGCTTCCTCCTCCGTTTACAATTTTTTTTTATCGTTTGTGTTGAAAGATCCAGTTTGCTAAATAGGTTCTGGGACTTGCTGAAGTAACTGACCAGCTCTCTTACTGATTTTAATTTCCTTTTGTATTAGCTAATTCCTGAATTACAAACTGAGTTCCGTGTGCTTGCTTGCTGTGTTCTGTTGCTGTGTGCAACCCTCACATGAGTTACTGATCTGAATTCATGAAGTAGTTATCACTAATTGGCATTTTCAGCCTTTTCCTTCCTCTGGAATGAAATGGTCTGCCTCAACGTCTTCTTGCTTGTTCACTGCTAGTAACTCATTTGTGGATTCATCTGTTGTGTAGAAGCTTCTGACAAATGCCTTTGTCTTTATCTTTCAGGGTAACAAAGGTGGTGTTGCCATAAGGTTTAAATTCCACAACACTAGCGTGTGCGTTGTGAATTCTCACCTTGCAGCTCACATGGAGGAGTATGAGCGGAGGAACCAGGACTTCAAAGACATCTGCTCTCGGATGCAATTCTGCCAGTCGGATCCAAATTTGCCCCCTCTCACTATTAACGAACACGAGTATGCTTCCCGTCTGACTGTGTGAATCACTGCATGTGGCAAGGAAGAACCCTGTGAACGTACTGGGGCGTGAGGTGTTCTCAGCAGGGGTGTGGGAAGGGGTTCCCAGTGATCTAATCGTCAGCCTGGAAGGGCCAGAAATGCTTTACTGTAACCCTGGTTTTGAGAGTGGTCCGCTATACAGTTCTGACAAGTCACTTGCCTTCTTACGCTCTTCTAGGCCTTGTTTTATTTTCAGGCATGAAGTGGGAATGGGGCAATAATATCATCCATTTTCCCAGTGGCTTGTGGGATTTAGTCAGCATGGAATATTAAAAGCACCAGTTATTAAGAGGTAGTGACAAACATGGAGAACAGGAATTAAAATCAGCAAAGGCAGAAAATGTAGCTTCTCTTTCAAGTTTTCACTCTTACTTGCTCTCTCTGGAGAAGCAGACACAGCGCCCACCTGATCATGTTGAGATGAGAAGAGCGCATACTTGCGTTAGATGTTGTAAGGCACTGCTGTGGAGCTGTGCCTGCAGCTCACGGCCAGCTTGTGTTGTGGACATCTTCAGGCCGCTGTGCAGACTTCTGGTGTGCATTCTCTTTCAGCGTGATCTTATGGTTGGGTGACCTCAACTATCGGCTGGAGGAACTGGATGTGGCAAAAGTGAAGCAGCTTGTTGATGAGAAAGCATTTCTAGAGCTTTGCCACTATGACCAGGTACTGATGTCTCACCTACCTGCAGGTGGTGCTGAGGGTGCTAGTTAGAAACTGCACACTGCTCCTGAGCCTTCTCAGTGCCCAACATCTCCTTTGAGCTCATATGGGAGTTGTGCCTGAGCTTATTTAAAATTAAATTTGTCTTTTTTTCTTTCATAGCTAAAGAAGCAAATGAATGCAAATGCAGTCTTTGAAGGCTTTACAGAGGGAGAGATTTCTTTCCAGCCAACATACAAATATGATGCCGGCTGTGATGACTGGGACACAAGGTACGGTGATTGCCTCATACGTGATGGCAATGACTAATGTTGTCATTGAAAGAAGTAAAAACAAAGCTAAAAAGAATTGCAGATCTAATGGCTATAAATAGGAACAGTTCTGAGCTTATTGCTGTTCCCTCTCCCTTGGCTCCAAAATCCATCTCCAGTTTACATTTATTTATGTTGCTTTTCTTCCACTGCTACTTGACAGATATTTCTCATCTTTTTTCCCAGAGTCCATTGGGTTTCCTCTTAGTTAGAAGTGTACAAAATTGAGGAATCATTTTAGTTAGTTTTATTATTTTTGTTTGGTTTGTTTTTTTTTTCTTCCCAAGCAAAATTTTTAGGATCTTTAATTTGCTGTTTTCTGCTGTATCTACTCAGGTCAGACCAGCTAGGGTTTGAAATGGTGTGTTTGTGCTGTCTGTCGCTGAGTGCATTCTCCAAAAGGCTGCAAGAGCTGTTATTCCTGTAATGCACCACACAGAGTGGCTGACCTGTTCTTAGTAAGCCGGGAACAGTGGCTTCAAGTGCGGGAGTGAAATCCGAACAGTCAGTGAAAAAAAAAAAAAGTAATTAAAATGTGAACTTTAAATGTGGAGCTTGAGTTCTTATTTTTCATGGTTCTTATGGTCAAAAGTATCTCTGAGTATTGCTTTGTATGTTAATTGCATCAAAAGAACAAAACAAGTAATTGCATCTTTGAAGAAGATTCACAGAAAGTGAAGCGTGAGACAGAGAGAACCTAACACTAGACAATCAAACTTTTTATAACTACTCAAAGGAACTGTGCAAAATAGAACTTCGATAGAGAACTAGCTCCAGGCCACGTCAGGAAAAGTCTCTGGGAGGGCAGTATTCTGCCTTGCGTTGTTACTCCGCCTGAACTGTGCCTTGGAACTGGAATTTTTACCTCTGTTGTAGTGAGAAGTGTCGTGTTCCAGCATGGTGTGATCGGATACTCTGGAAGGGGCAGAACATTGCTCAGCTGAGCTATCGCAGCCATATGGCTTTGAAGATCAGTGATCATAAGCCAGTTAGCTCTGTGTTTGATATTGGGGTAAGTACGTCAGTGCTGAAGGAAATAACTGCTGACCTCGTCCTCTGTGTGGGCAGAGGGGGGGGGGAGGAGGAGGGAGGTTCTCCTGCCGATTTCCCTCTCCTCCTGCTTTATGGCATCCACAGAGAACAATGGCTTGAAAGGTGGGCTAGATAAGATACTGAGATAGGATTGTTGTTCATAGTAAGCTAGGGTTCTGTTAAGTGATACTCCAGTTAAGCAGAATAATGCATGAATATCTCTAGGTGCTTTTTCAGAAGTGTTCTTTTGCCTTTTTTCTTATTTTCCTAATAATTTTCTCAGAAACTAGCAGTGTGGGGGGAATGCTACATCACTGACAACACAGTAGTGTGTTACCAAACTTTTTTTTTTTTTTTTTTTTTAAGAAAAACCCCCACTGATCTAGTACTGACTGGGTGACTCTTGCTAGTTATGGCAGGGTGCTTTACTGTTGGATCCTGAGGAGAGGGCTCCAAGTGACTCTGCTCGTTACATGTGTTGTATCTGCTGGTGTGCTGCTAAAATCAAATCACTTTGTACGTCTCCAGCTGTGTTACAGCTCTCCTGCGGAGGCACAGTAAATGCCAGTTGGTGCAGTGTGTGTCCTTTTCAGGTGAAGGTTGTGAATGAGGACCTCTATCGAAAAGCCTTTGAGGAAATAGTCCGCTCCCTGGATAAGCTGGAGAATGCCAACATTCCCTCGGTGACCCTCTCCCAGACAGAGGTAGGGTATGTTCATGTGCTGTGACCCGCTGGAGACACTGAGCCACCCTAGACCCCAGAAGCGTATTCCAGTGGTAGAAGTATATTTGATGGATTGTAGACCGCGGGGTCTGGTTCCAAAGAAGTAGAATGTTTTGACTTCCAGCTGTTCTCTGTTTAGAAATAGTTATTTCTGTCTAGATACAGCTAAATTTCATTCCCAGTACCAGGCTGGAACATAGGGTGTGCTACTCCCTGAGGTGGGGAGAGAGAGAGTAAGAGGATGGTTTGTGGCCCTTGCTCTGAATTGTTTGAAACACAAAATGTAAAATCTGAAGGATTTGGAGAAGGTCACAAAACCGGCATTTGCTTTGTGTGTTGGGCACTAAAAAAGATAAGCAAATGAGACATTTGAGGCTACCGCTATCTTGCTCTCAAGTTTCATTGAGGTTATTTGAGGGGAGCTTTTGTTTTAAAGGGCCCACTGATGCAAAAACTTCAGCATACAGAGTAAGCAAATGTAATCCTATGTAGTCCTGGAAGAGACAGGGTGCGGGAGCAAGAGGGTTAACCTGGGTATCATGCTGCTTAATGATTAAACCACAGGACAGGAATTGCTGGTGCTTGGCAAGGTGGAATTGGCTGATGATGTTGACTGACATTTGTTTCTAGTTCCACTTTGAGGATGTTAAATACATGCAGCTCCAGGTAGAGAAGTTTACAATCTGCAATGGACAAGTGCCCTGCCATTTCGAATTTATCAGCAAACCAGATGAGGAAACCTACTGCAAGGAGTGGTTGATTGCTAATCCCAGTAAGGGCTTTCTGCTATCAGGTGAGCTCCTCATTGTTTGTCTCGTGTTAAATGAGCTAAAATTGTCACCTTCTGCCTTAGTTCTCTCTGCTATTTTGAGAATGCTATGCCTATTTGCAGGCTCATTGGTTTAATACCTTCTTTTAACTGAGTATGGGGTTTTTTTATCATCTTTTGGCAGATGCCAAGATCACAATTGAGTTGGAGGTGTTTGTTAATAAATCAACAGCTACACACTTGAACTCTGGAGAGGAAAAACTGGAAGATATCTTGGTCTTGCATCTTAACAAGGGGAAGGATTATTTTCTATCTGTAACAGGCAACTACTTGCCAAGTTGCTTTGGGTCTCCCATTCATACGCTGTGTTACATGAGGGAACCGATCCAGGACATGTCAGCAGAATCCATTCGGACACTTGTGAGTTAAAGACAAAGTTTCCTTCAGAACACGTGAGAACCATTAAAACTAGATGTTAAGTCCTGCTTATTGCTAAAGAGCCTTCTTCCACTTCCCTGGTCCATAGTCTGAGAATGCTGATACAGCTTGTGCTCTCCAGTGGTACATCTTCACACCTTGCATTAGTTCTTCACGTGGATGAACCAGCCCATTTCATATAGAGAGCACTGACAATAAGATCCCATTTGTTCTGCCTGCATATTTAAGAAAGGTGTGCAACTTCTAAACGTAGACATTTTCCCTGGAGCCCTTGGCTTTCTCCGCATCGAATGGAGATGTGCGGTGTATGTGAACCGTGATGTAACATTTCTGTAGAGCTGAGTTTACATGAAGCGTGTTTGAGAGCAGCTTGTTTCTTCTGTCAGGACTTTTGATATAATTGTGCCTGTTACACTAGTCTTGTATGAAGACTGGTGAGTGGAGCTGCACAGTTTCTTAAGTCTTAATTCTCAGATATAAGCTCTGTGAATAATTTTTGCAGAGTTGACTAAAAACTTGGCTAGCTACTTTTTTTTTGTTCTTCTTCCCAACACCTCCCTGTCTCAGACCCTGATGCCACTAGAAATGAGTGATGATGTTGTTCAAGCTGAAAAGCCTATGGACATTCCAAAAGAGCTGTGGATGATGGTGGATCACTTGTACCGCAACGCTTCCCAGCAGGTTGGCAGTCTTTGAACTGGAAACACAAGATAATTAGTTTGTGTTAGGTTTGGTTTTGAAGAAGATACTGGTAATGACAATCATTGCTAACTGTGGACATTTGGCCAATGGTAAAAAGAGATAAAGGACATCTGTGGTAAGTGATCCTGGTACCCTGGGTAGCACTGTTTCGTGATGGTGGCCTTGTCTGTGTGTGGCATGCATCAGCAGCTGTCCTGCATTGCTCTCTACTGCAGTGCCATGGCCTTACTAGAGCTGCTCGTGGTGGGATTTGTGCTGATAACTACCAATTTGGAGAGATTTTTCCAGCCAGATTATAATGACATTGCTGTATTTACCCAAATAACTTTTATTTTCCTTGAATCTGAGTGATGGTCTGCTTTGCAGGAAGACCTGTTTCAGCAACCAGGCCTCAGATCTGAATTTGAGCAAATCCGAGATTGTTTGGACAAAGGAATGCATGATACCCTTTGTATCCTTTTAGACTGGTGTCCGGAAAGGCTCACTATGCCTTAGAGGTCAAAGCTGAATAAGATTTCATCAGTCTTCTATGCTCCACCATGGCTTTTAAATTACCATCTCTCATCTCAGGGTAACCGAGAACTGCAGTTCCTCGTTCCTCACTACTCCTTGTAACCAGTACGAGTGCCTCTGCTAAGTCCTTGCGATGTTGAGGAATAATTGTTGATCAGTCTTGATCAGACGTAAGTGTCCGACTGCCAGTGGAAACAGCTTGCTATGCGGAGTCAAGTAATTTAACTCAAAGCTGTGAACAATAGGAGGAGTTCTTGGAGACCTAAGCAAAGATTAATGTTTCCACAGAAATACGACAAAACTAAATCACGCTGTGCTTGCCTCTTCCTTAACTGTCTTTGCATCAGTTGGCAGCAACCACTCGGTAGCAGAAGCCCTGCTGCTCTTCCTGGAAAGCCTGCCGGAGCCTGTCATCTGCTACAGGTTCTACAGCAGCTGTTTGGAGAATGCCAGCAACTACCCGCTGAGCAGCCAGGTATCGCCGGCTTCGCTGTGAGAGTGCTTCTGTGATTCCGGAGGGAGGGGAGGCAAACTGTTTTATGCCAGACCAGTATCAGGTTTTTGCTCTCAGAAACTTAATCACTTGATAATAGAAAGGATGTAGAACTAGTGTTTCGTGGTTATTAAGAGCCATTAGTATTTGCAGACAGGGTGATGCTGGTAGTAGAAAAAGCTGCTAAGCCATTGCTATGTCTTCAATATAAATGTTGGGTTTTTTTCCCTCCTCAGATTATCTCTAACCTGCCAGGGTGCCATAAAAATGTATTTCAATATCTAATGGCATTTCTACGAGAACTACTGAAAAATTCAGGGAAAAACCATTTGGATACGAATATTCTTGGTAAGGCGAGCAAAATAACCATTCTGTTCAGAGGGGCTTTGCAGTTTGTGTAACAAAACACATTTCTCCAAAGCGAGTGCAGTCATGGCCTCTGCTGTTTTGAAGCATTTAATAATGAGCAAACGGTCCATAGAACAACAGTCATTGCAGTACCCTGAAAAAAGTTGTAAAGTGACAAAGATGCATGGGTCACCAGCTTTACCTCACCCCGTTCTGAAGCCAGGCACTCTCTCGCTTTGACTGCTGGGGGTTGGTGGATGTCCTGCTGCTGACAGGCTCTTACTGTGTGTCTCTGTGGCTTTTTTTTTTTTTTAATGCAGCTAGTTTATTTGGTGGCTTANTGGACATCCTACACCTGATATAACTGAAAAGAGGAAAGCTCAGCAATTTATCCATCAGTTCCTCTTGAGAGAAGACAATTTACCATGAATTTCAGATGCAGCTAATCTGAGTTTTAGATATCAAATTACTGTAAAAATATTTTTTTGTACAGTATACTGGCTTTTTTTTTTTGGATATCACAGTATTTTATACAATCTCTTGCTTTTGAAGGCACAGATCAGACAGTTTGAATCAGGTGTCACTGTTTAAGCTGTAAAGTATATCAGGTTTCTAAATAAGCTGTACGTAGACAGGCAAAAATATAAAAGCTGATATTTACATTGTATTTTATTTAACTTGTATTAAAAATGAGAATTTTTAAGTCCTTGTTATTTAAATAAAAAGATCCTGGTGCATTTTTCCAGCCTATCTGCCTATTTTCGATGCTGGCTGGTTTAGAGCAGCCCTCTTCCGTGGTTTAATACCATGTCTTGGTGTTGTATGAATCGTTCTGTGGTCTTCCACGCCATGCAGCAATGTGGACTGGTGATCCAGTGGAGGTAAGGGACTGGTCTGCAAGAAGATGGGTTGTTTTAAAAGCATGTGCTGGCGGCAGTGGGGACGGTGTGGGGGGAGAGGCGGCTGTGAGAAAGGGAGACCTCCGCCCCAGAGGAGCCCCGGCCTTTGGAGCGATGCGCAGCGGCGTTTGCCATTGCAGCGGCGTTTGCCATTGCAGCGGCGTTTGCCATTGCAGCGGCGTTTGCCATCGCAGCGGCGTTTGCCATCGCAGCGGGGTTTGGTGGCGGCTGCTGCCTGACCGGCCCTGCGGGCAGACGGAAGCTTCTTGAAAATACTGAGGTAAAAATGAAGCATCAAGGAAAACTTATCATAGCTTTGTGTACTCTACTTGGAACCTATGCTAATTATGGAAGAAATGGCTATTTTTTTCTATCATGTAACTGTATTTCGATGCTATAAATCTATTTTGACACTGGCTGTTGTAGGTGTGCGGCATTTCCTCTGCTGCAGCGGCTGCCAGGCCGGGACAGGGCCCGGGGCCTGTTGCTCTGGCACGGCCGCCCCCGTTCCCTTTCCCTTTCCCTCCTGGCGCTGGTAGCGCTCCTTCCCGTACGCGGGGCCCGGTTCGGGTTCGGGTTCGCTCTCGCTCGGTGTGAGCAGTGCAGCGGCGGGAGCAGCCGCCCGGGGGTGGGGGGGGCAGAGTGGGCCCGGCGCGGGCTGCAGCGCGCGACGCCGTTCCCGGCCGCCGCCNCAGGCCCCGGGAGCGGCTCTCCGCCGGGCGGGGTGGCAGTACGGGGTGGAGCTGGGCCGGGCCGGGCGGTGGTAGCGCCGCGCTCGGGGAGGGGACGCCTTCCCCGGCCCGCGGGGCGGGTGCCGCGGCGCAGGGCCCGGCACCTCTAGCGCCGCCCGCCCTGGGGCCGGGTAGGCCGCCGGGGCCGCGGGGCATCTGCCCGGTGTCCTGCGAGCGGGGCGGGGGCCCGGCCCGGCCGGGGCAGAGCCGCCTGACCCGCCGCCGCCCGTCCTTGTGTTGCAGATGAGTCGTTACGGGCTAACTGCGCGCTATCGCTCTGAGAGGCGGTGAGCCATGGGGGAGAACAGTCCTGAAGGCAACGTTATCTACTATGAAGCGGAGGAAGACGATTTAACCCAAGATGACAATATGATGAGGTTTTCTGATAAAAACGGGCTGGTTTCTTCATCATCTGGGACGGTCTATGACAGGACAACTGTTCTAATAGAGCAGGACCACAGTGTGTTGGAAGATGATGAGGATGAAGGACAGTGTGGTGATCACTTGCCTTTTTTACCAGAGGGTCATGAAGAAGGATTTCATTTAATAGCAGACCATGAAGGAATGTCCCAGGGTTATGTGCAACATATTATTTCTCCAGATCAGATTCACCTAACAATAAATCCTGGTTCAACTCCTATGCCAAGAAATATTGAAGGAGCTACGCTCACTTTGCAGTCTGAATGCCCAGAAACTAAGCTTAAAGAAGTAAGTAGCTAAATATGATTCTAAATTTTATGCTTATTGTGAGAGTTTTTCACGTGGTGACCTTAGATGCTTTGAAAACATGTTTTTCTAAGGCTGTTTGGGAGGTAGGTAGAAGTTTCCCTTGTTCTTAAAGGTTATTGTATAGCGGAGTGAATTACACTCCGTTAAATTCGCTGTTACTTTTAGCGATAGTAATGCTTTGTGCTGGTAGCAGGCTGTTTCCCACAGTCACTTAGTGGGTCAGCAACAAAGCTGCGAGTGTCATCAGTTTTCACTTTCTTGTGAAGCAGCCAGGAATTGCTTTTTGACATGCGGTAACACACTAGATAGCAGGAGAATATGGTACTGAAAATGCATTTGTATTAGTAGCGTATGTGATTTTAGTGGTCTTTTATTTTTCTTTTGTTTGGGCAATTATTTCCTGAGTTCAGAGATAACTAAAAAGAACACAAATTCTGTTATGCTATGGTTAACCACATTCTTGAGAAAAGCGCATCCAAGTTGCAAGTTAAATTACAAACTGTTGGCAGTAGCTGAAGTATGAAACTTAAGATGCCAAGCTTAAAATTACTTGTAGTTTTATTATGTCACTTACAGGGAAATTGAGAAGAAAACAAAGGAAGCTTTAAACTACCATCTATTGTATTTTGAAAGCTTGTCAGCTTATGTATTTAAGATGGCGATGACTTTTAATTCTGTTTCCCTAATGAATTCTACCTGCATGAAGAACGATGAGGGCTTGTACCGACTGACTTAGGATTCTTGCTTTTTAGGTGCAAAAGCAATGCAAAGTTGACTGAAATACCAACACAGGGGCAACTTTGTGCTCCTTTTTTGTCCCTTCTGAGTTAAATAAGGGATGATCTATGTAAGTGTCTGTGCTGGTATCAGTGGTAGTAGTATCAACTACTTGTGTAACTGATATTCAGTGTAAGAGAGAATTGCAGAAATGAGCCCTTGCTGAGAAAGGAAGCTGGGTTTGAATGCTCTGAATAATTTAGATTAGCAGGGAACCTTCATTATCGCTCACTCGGCAGTGAGGAAATGAGGCTGTAGGAGGTCAGCTCTGCAATTGTGGAACTTCTGGACTGAGGTTTGTTCAATAAACCCATTTAAGTCTAAGGAACTCCTTTTGCTCAGTTGTTATTCACATTAGCAGCTGCTGTATCCCACTTTCTTAGCTGCTAAAATATTTAATTTTTGTGTGTCAGTCATCAGTACATTTTGTAGGATAAGCTTGCAGTCTGTAGTGTCTGAGAACAGTGTGTACTAGCAAAACAGGTGTTGATGACTGCACAAGCAATTAAACTGTTTTTATTTCTTCACCACTCCTTTTTAAAAAAGGCTTGTAAGACCTGGAGTTTCCCAGTGAAATCCTTTATCTGAATTTATTTTCCATTTCTTGAATTAATTTTCGAGGGGGTGTGTGTTACGCTATAATTTGAGTTCAGTGGAAATAAGCTCTAAGCATATGTGACACTCTTCCATCTTGTAAATAGCCCTTTTTGTCCTGCTGTTTCAAATGCTTGATCAGTTGTCTGGAGATGGGGAGGGGAAAGGTCTAAAACCCCTGAATGTTTGGCTCATCTCTAAAAGTCATCAGTCCAAATCTTTGGTACTTCCAAAACATCTGTAGCAGTTCTCACACTTGAGAACTGTTTTAAAGTCTTAAATTTTCAGGTCAGTCTTAAGACGTTTATGAAGCAAAAGAGGGTTTTACACTTCATTAACTACCTTTAACTTCCTTTTGTTATATTATACTTCTTTCACTATAATTCTGTCTGTAAGAACAAATGTAATTATAGTCTTCTATTTCAAATCCATTAATTTTTTTTTTTGTTCAATGATGACATAGAAAAAAATAGCAAATTAAGGGAAATCTCAAACTCAAGATGATTTAAAGGCAAACTGAGAAATTTAAGTAGACTTTGGCACAGTGTGTCAGGCTCAGCTTTTGCCAGTCTTGTTGGTTATTGGACAATTAGTTCCTGCTTCTAAGCTAAATCCTTAATTAAGACACTTCTAGCTTCCCTCTGGTGCATCTCCTTGGGAGAGACAGCACACTGCCCTTTGACAAAGCATGTGCCATGCAGTCGCAGCCATTGCCTTCACGGCAAATTGTCTTCGTGTCCTAGCTGTCTGTGGCTTTTCCTGTTGGCTGCCGTGGTTCTTTTTTGTTGCTGCTTGCGTATGGCGATGGTCTTGACTACATGCTGTTGTAACTGCAAGTCTTTCATGATCAATATCTACATAATTTTATGTGTATAATCAGTGCTTACTTGATATGCTAATGTTCCTAATGTGAAAAGAGACTTAAATGCTTTGCTGCTTTACAGAAAGTTTTGTTTTGCTTAGAACATGGTGGTAGTATTGCTTCTGCCTGCAGTATCTTTCTCAGAATAACTTGTGAAATAAAGATTTGGCCTTTGAGGAAAAGGGGAGCACTGCAAGGCCTTTGTCATAGTTCAGGCCATTAAACTGAAAGTGTTGCTGCCGTCTTCCTTTAGCTATGTGCATTGGCAGCTAGGAACCAAATCCTTAATCTATAATTAATATTCTTTTCTTTCACTTTCTAGACCTAAATGTAAATACCTAGAAAGCTTATCAGACTCCTCACTTGACTTTCAGGTAGTTTACACCTGTGTCAAATTGCTTGTGTATTATGGGAAGTACTGTGGAGAACGTCCTGTAATGCATTATGTAAAATGTTAATTTCCAGCTGCCTTAAAACTCTAACAGGGAACATTTACTTCAATACTGATACATGAATTGTACTGAATCTGATGATCCCTGGTGAAGATAATGTACCCCTTCTTGTCTAATAAAACACCTTCTGGCCTTCTGTCTGTGTTTTGTCAGGCTATGCTCTTGTGTTTTGGCTGACTCAACACAACCAAACTTCTTAATTATGTTGTAACTGTATTGTAATGCTTGGATATTTATTGATAACTCTTACCTGATTTGAACCATAAATTAAGGGCAAGGTGCTTTACAGTGAAATTACTGTTTCCTCTGTACGGTGCTTCTAATGATGCTAAATGACTAGATAAAAATGTGAAGACTTGCAAAATCTCTTCCTCTTCAAGTTACTGTTAGTCCTATCAGGTAGGACTTGTTTCACTTGTAGGACATGTATCACTTGTTCAATTTAAACACTTAATGTTTTTCGGTTTTTGTCTTTTTACTGTCTTGTACAAAACCAAGGGAGAATCAGATGTAAACATTAACAGCTATTTTTGGTGTAGTGCACCACTTCCATTGCTTTTGCACACGTATTTCTTGACTAGAAAATCTGTAGTAAGTTAAATGCTTTATAGTAAACCTTGGATCACAGGAGGAGAAAGGTTTAGCAAGAATTTGCTCTGTATTGTGAATTTCATGGTAGGCTGTCAAGTCATGAGTCCAAACATGACATTTTCCTACATGTTCTCATATGAATTCATTGTGTTTCCTGTACCTAGAGCAGCCTAGGTAACTAGTGTCTATAGAAATAAAGATAAAACAGTGTATCTTAAATAAAATAAGTATTAAAATAAATTAAATAAATTAATAAATTGAATTAATATTGCCTAATTATTTTTTTTAAAGATTATTTAAAACTGTTACAGTGAAGTGTAGAATAGGTCCTCTTCCCCACCCCTTTTATAAAAAACGAAAAGCCACAAACAAATCCACTGGCTCCTTGCTAGATGGGAAAGTGGTGAGGATTGTAAGAAATGGCCCTTCAGCAGGGCAAGATATTTTGAAAAAGGAAAGGTTTTTGGGTTTTGTCATTAAGGCTTCTGAACTGTAGTTTTTGATAAGCCCCTTAGTATAGGTAATTTTCTCTCAATCTTACTTGGACAAAATGCCTTTTTTGTACTTGTTCTTTCTCCATCCTCTGTAATTTCTGCTATCCTTTTCTCCCCTTACTGTATTTTGCAGAAGCTAAATATGGTAGTTACAATTCTATGGGATAATATTGCTTCTCACCTGTCATGTGGAATCAGAAAAGCATGGAGAACTGGTTTCTGAATGTGTAAATTGTCTGTTTAAGTCTGCATTTGAGAGTAAAGTTTCTCCATGGATTAATCAAGTAGTAAGATAAGTGTTGATAATAAGTAGCTTGGAAAACTCATCTCCATTTGGCAGTATGCTGTTAACATCAACTATATGTAAGAGACGGGAACTGAATTCAGTACTAGCCAAAATGAAAACTATTGCTAGTTCTTTTATAGTTGTCTTATGTCTTTCTGGCTTTATATATATATATAGTTTATAGAGTTTCTATGTTCTGTGTGTGTCTAACCTGCTTTAATATTCTCCAAATACTAAGGTTTTATCAGAGGAAGGTGAAGGTAAATGCCAGCCTATTGCTGATATCAACAAGAGACGACAGATTGAGCCTACACAAGAGATTATTCAGCTCCTATATACTCAGATTTTATAAAGCTTTCTTAAAGGAGTCCTACTGGCAATTTTGTCCCCTACAAATTAGCTTGGAAGTAACTGAGAGACCATGTATTTCTCTTCCCTTATGGAGAACCGTCTAGAATCCAAATTATACCTGGTATGAGTTTGTGTCAGGGCACTACAAGACCCCAGTCCTTCCTGGGAAGCTGTTGGGGTGATGTGTTCAGTTAACTGCAGTCCCTGCCCTTCCTGAAGAGCTCGTTTCCCAGGCTACCCCTATTCCACAGGTGATCTTCTGGACAGGCAGAGCCTGGAACTGAGTAACCTGATTGTTCCAGCCCTGAGGTGTGTGCCATAGGCAGGGACACCTCCCACTAGACCAGGTTGCTCAAAGCCCCATCCAGCCTGGCCTTAAACACCTCCAGGGATGGGGCCTCAACAACCTCTCTGGGCAACCTGTGCCAGTACCTTACACTGAACAGCCCCAACTCTTTCAGCCTGTCCTCATAGGAGAGGTGCTCCAGCCATCTGATAATCTTCGTGGCCCTCCTCTGGACCTGCTCCAACAGGTCCATGTCCTTCTTATGTTGGGGACTCCAGAGCTGGATGCAGTACTCCAGGTGGGGGTCTCATGAGAACGGAGTAAAGGGACAGAATCCCCTCCCTTGCCCTGCTGGCCACAT
This sequence comes from Anarhynchus alexandrinus, assembly GCA_008711295.1. Taxonomy (NCBI): domain Eukaryota; kingdom Metazoa; phylum Chordata; class Aves; order Charadriiformes; family Charadriidae; genus Anarhynchus; species Anarhynchus alexandrinus. Next base: position 492,274 of record VUYV01000252.1, read on the forward strand.
GTTTTCTGATGCAGCCCAGGATACAGTTGGCCCTCTGGGCTGCGATCACACATTGCTGGCTCATGTTGAGCTTCTCGTCAATCAACCCCCCCAGGTCCTTCTCCTGAGGAGAAGGACCATATATGGTTGGAGTGAATGCATGCAATGGAACATCCTTTGGGTGCCTCAGTTCTCAGGTACTTGATGTAGGATCTAGTAGGCATGTTCCTTAGAGGAAATGCTGAGCCCGGTGGCTCAAATTGACAGCGTTAAGGGCTGTTATTTCAACTATTTGAGAAACAGAACTTGGAGGTGTGTACCTCCCTTTGAACCTTATAGCACTGATACTATCTTCAATGGTACCAACAACTGTTAGCATAACAAATGTGTTCCAGATCCCCTCAACTGTCCTTATTCTTGTGCTGTTGTAGTACACGAATGGGAGACAACTTTGGACAAAACACAAACGTGTTTCAGGGAGCCATTTAGAGATCTCATAGTGGTTTTACTGAGGGCCCATTGTTTCTTTCATTTATTCAATATTATACAAAGCATTAATCAAATTAGTTATTTTATGGAAGGATTAAAAGTACTCAGTTCTTAATTAGGCACACCAAGAATGATGTGTTTTTGATGTTGCTCCTACTTAACATGTCTACTTAAATTCCCATTATTCTGAGACGAGAATGACTTCAAATAAAGTGATTTTATACTTACCTGACAATATATCAAGGCATCCCATGTTATTCTGTTCTTAGCTTCCAAGCTGTGGTAGTAAAGAACTGTGATTATCAAGTGCTCTTTTTTGATGGGTGTATATAAAGAAAAAAGAACAGCTGTTGAGTCATGAGGTGGGTAGAAACCCATAAGTGTTACACACTGGTTATGTACGGGTTCATCCGGTTCTGCTGGTATCAACCCCCAATTCAGTATCTGTTTTTTTTGAAGACAGTCTGCAGCCTTTTCTAAGCAATAATACTAGGTGCTGTGAGATGGGTGCTTTGTGCCTTGGAAAAGAGAATTGCTGGCTTATGCCCTGCTATATTATCTTACTGATGAGTTGTTAGAATACTAAATCTGCAGGTTCCTGCTCCTCTGCTGTGAGTTTGCGTTGCTTTTCTAAACACTTCCAAATCAACATATTTTGGAATACTCTTCTACTTCTTGCCTGTCAACCATCAAGTCCTCTCTTGGGCTCAATAGTCACTTTTAGATGCTAAGGTGTCTCAACTGCAACAGTCAAATGAAAGCTGTCAGCCTGATAATTAATGTTGAAGATAAATTTATTCAAGCATATCAGATGGCTTATTCCTTCCACTTCACAAGAGAGAACGAGATGTAATTAAGCATTATGACTGGAAGCTTCTACGTGGTCTCTTTCTGCCTGTTGCAGAGGCTCAGCAGGCTACCAAATCTGGTTCAGTGATTTAGATAGCCGGCTGAGAAATCTTTAACACTTGCCTTTTGATGTAAAGCACCTTGTTTGATTCATTATACTTCAGGCATTGACTATGCCAGTAAACACCCAAGAGAAGAACAAAGCACAATGAAGGCTGCTTTTGAGACAAAATGAAGTAACGAATGGACTAATGGTTAGACCATAGGAGACAGTGAAAACTATAGTTCTTATTCAAGGTATTAATGGGAATTCAGCATGCAGGGCAGTGCTTTTGAGGGTCAGGTTGTGAAAGTACATTTTCCCTTGTCTTCTTCCTCCAGAAATAAGTAGCTCTGCTAGAAGCACCTGGGTGGAATGCAGGTGCTACTTATGGGAGCAGTGGTTAGGTTTGATAGCCTCTTAGCATCCTTTGCAACTATTTTATCAGATTTTTAGCTAGGAATGTTTAAAATTATGTTTTTCCTTTTTTCCCCTCTTCTGTTAGATTACTGTTCTTCTGTAAGGTCAGCCTGCTTTCCAGCGTGTGCCACTAACTCCTCACATAGTGCAGCATAAATATTAAGTTATCTGATAATTAAACTGTAATATTTTCTTTCTTTTTTGCCTTTGGGGTCAAAATCTTTTCTGTGGTCTTTGATGTTTAACTGCAGTTCTACCCTGTCTGGATTCCAGAAATGCTTAAAAATTATTAAGTATGCAGCATTTTGTCTCTTAGGTTAAGAGATACCAGTGCACCTTTGAGGGCTGTCCACGCACCTATAGCACTGCCGGAAACCTGCGCACTCACCAAAAGACGCATCGTGGGGAATACACTTTTGTCTGCAATCAAGAAGGCTGTGGCAAAGCCTTTCTTACCTCCTACAGCCTCAAAATCCATGTTCGAGTGCACACTAAGGAAAAGCCGTTTGAATGTGATGTGCAGGGCTGTGAAAAGGCATTCAATACACTGTACAGGTAGGAAGTCTCTTCCTATTTCTCTTGTAGATGTGGCTGTTGCTATTTTGCAAGTTGCACGTATTTTTTGTTTGTGTCTGAGTACAATTGTTATGCTGCTTCTGGGTACAGATATGAATATAAACCCCCCAAAATGTGGGAATGCTGTACCAAGAGTAGGATGACAGCCTATCGTGACGTACTTAGCTTATTTATATTACAATAGTATTGAAGATGGTGCACAAACACAAGGAATTCTCAGATTTGCTTGAGGACTTCAGAAGTGATATCAATTACTCTCATAAGCTAGTTACCTTCAATTCAGAACAAGTTAAGCCTTTGATCTTGTCCTGCACATTTGAATGAACGGCTTGCTTGCCTCAGGTAGGGGCTGTCTGGTACTACAAGTCATGAGAGAGATGTTTTTTGGCATGCTTTTTAGGTTGAAAGCACATCAGAGGCTTCACACAGGGAAAACATTTAACTGTGAATCAGAAGGCTGCAGTAAATACTTCACAACGCACAGTGACCTGAGGAAGCACATCCGAACACACACAGGAGAAAAGCCATTTCGGTAAGATTGCTGAATGGCAATTTTTACTTCTGTGGGACTTCTGTAATAGGCCACCTGTGTCTAAAGGCAGCTATTACTGTCCTGAAGGAAAAGCTATTCTCATGAGAAAAAAGCGAAGGTGAGAGCATATTTGTTCTAGAGCTCCCTCAGTTGCCTGTAAAAGTGGGTGAAATGACTGTCTTCAAAGACAAGAATAGTCAAGCTCTTTTTTTAAACATAAATGTGTGCCGTGATGAGCATATTTTTTAAACATATTGCTGCTTCTCTGCTGTGATAGGGTGTTTATTCTGTGGAGGAGGACCCCGCCAAATGCTGACTTCATGCTTTAATTCTGAAGTCCGATTCAGAGCCCTGCTATAGTCCGTGTAGCATACATAGCAGCTGTGGGGAGATACCTGATTACTAACACAGATTAGCCTTAGGCCAGCTTTTCAGAGTCCTGGGGCTATTGCAAAGCATGATCTAAGGTTGTAATAACTAACGCGCTGAAGAAGCCTGATGCTAACTCTTCTGTGATGCCTCATTCAGGTGTGAGCATGACGGCTGTGGGAAGGCTTTTGCTGCAAGCCACCACCTTAAAACACATGTTAGGACTCATACTGGTAAGTCCTAAGGGTTTGTTTTTTCTTTAATTGAGCTTATTCAGTTTATACTAACTCTCAGAATTCTAATATGTATTTATACTTATATATAATATGTGGGTGACACCAAGCTAAGTGGTGCGGTTGATACGCTGGGGGGAAGGGATGCCATCCAGAGGGACCTGGACAGGCTGGAGGAGTGTGCCCATGTGAACCTCATGAAGTTTAACAAGGCCAAGTGCAAACTCCTGCACCTGGGTCAGGGCAATCCCCAATGTTCCATTTATGCACTTCCGTTTGTGCTTGACAGGTCTTGAATTTCATGAACACGTTTCACAAGTGTATCAATAATGGTGCATACAAATTAAACGTTGTGTTCTTGTGTCAGTTCATGTGGTAAAATGGAAGCTTTTATCTGCAAGACTCCCAAGAATACTGAATGTGTGAAGTGGCATTAAACAATCTTGTTTGTATAAAATGTCACTGTCCTATGTGCTTTAAAAGTATGTGTCTCATAGTGTTTATAAGTTTTGTTGTGTGTGTGTTTTTGCTGCCAATAGGGGAGAAACCCTTCTTCTGTCCCAGTAACGGCTGTGAGAAGACTTTTAGTACACAGTATAGTCTCAAGAGTCACATGAAAGGTCATGAGAAAGGACATTCCTATAATGCACTTCCCAATAACAGTGTGTCTGAGGTTAGTAGCACTTCTTCCTAATGCTTCTGGGTTAGGAGGATATAAAACCATACTTTGGGGAAGAAATTACTTGATCTGTAGCTTGTTCTAAAGGTGTAACTTTTAAGGCTGGGATTTTCAAAGGGAATTGTAACTACGTGGTGCCCTGTCTCCCTTGAAGAAACCCATGGGTGCCTTTTTTTTGAACTGAGAATTCAATTTCAATTCTGAAATGGCTGGCATTCGAGGTGGCAGTGTAGGGTTTATTCTCATATGCTGTGTTTACAGCGTGCTGATAATAAGGAGTGGGATCGGTATATCTGAAACTTCTAGCATGGTGTTTGGTTACCAAGTTTTATTTAGAAAAGCTCATCTAAGTTTGTCTGTTCATTTTGATCATATTAAAATTAATGCTTGGGCTATTGCTGCTTTGATGAGTATGCCACGTACTGGCACAATTTTATAGGCAATTATATATATTATCATGCTTTCCTTGTAGATTCTTATGTTTTAATCGATACTTTGTAATAAACGTGTGAAGTAAAATAAACAAACACTGTTAAGGTTCAAATTTTTTTATTTTCTATACACTGACTTGTTCCTATGCTAATTTAAAATTCCAGGTTATTTAATTTTTATGAAGTAATGTGAAAGAGATGTTAAGAATCCTTGATAGCTACTACATATCCTTTGCTTACTAATATTGCTCCTTTGATTTTAGAACTGACGCTTGGGTCACATAGGTAAAAACAATTCTGTTTAGGTAGAATTGTATAGACTCTAAAAAGTAATTTAAAACATTTCTGACACTATTTTTTTAATATATAACTCACTTTATGTTTCCTTCTTTACAGGATACAAGCCACTCACTTTGTCTGAGTGACTTAAGCCTCATATCAACAGATTCAGAATTGCGGGAGAACTCTAATCCAGTGAGTTACTTTCCTGGAATTGCCTCACCCATAGTTTGAGTTTTGCTTTTTTCTAGCAACGTGCCTGTCCTGTCAACTAGAACACAGCAGATTAGAAATGTATGGCTGGTTGCTTCTGTTTCCCTTCTTCAGGCCTCCAGCATGCTCTATTTTAGGCTTTCATTTTGCGAGTGGAGGAGATGTATGTACTCTTTCACAGAATAAGTGACTTTGGATAGTTTTAGATGTACTGAATGCTGCTTTTTTGTGTGTCTTATGGCTGTCTGCAGGACAAAACATGTGTTTGTTACACGGCCTGTTGAGCCTGTAAATATGACATATTACTGCTGTCCTTTTTGGAATGTTGGAACAAAAAAATAAACATTTCTGTCTAAAAGCAGAATAACCAAGTGAAAGAGAGAAGTTTTCCTCTAAATTATGCAGTGCTCAAATTAACCTGTTTTTAAAGGCTCTCTGTCTGATTTTACTGTAATGATGTTCTTGCTTATTGATAACTGTTGACTGAGGTTAAATTTTACATAGAGGAAAATTATATACCGATGAGACTGTGTCACTCTTTTGTGCTTCGATGTGGAAGCAGTATGCAGCATTTTAACATATTCTGTTCCTAGGGCAGTGCGGGTGACAGTAGTGCGTAGTCCAGGATATAATCTAAGCGGAGCTATTTTGTTTCTGCTCCACAAAAGGTTTCACAAACAGCCAAGAACAAATTAATGTCTGTTTCTAACAAAGCATTACAAGAAATTAGAGTTAAATAAACTATGGATGCAGAAGAATATATTTTACTTTCGAAGGACTTATTTATTTTTGTAAGGATTTGCTCATTATGTTGGTAGATTTTATTGTGGTTAATAAAAACTAAGTGTCATTTCAGACTGGATAACTGAAATGTGTTGCCTTTCCTGATGGTGGCAGGTTAATTGGAGATGTATTTCTGACATTCATACGTGGCTTGACTGGGATTAGTGCAAAGTTTATGGAGACCCGAGATAGAACATTGTCTGATGTTTTCCTCTTTATTTTCGATTTGCCAGACACATGGACAAGACCTGAGCACAATCTCACCAGCAAGCATCTTTGAGTCTATGTTTCAGAGCCCAGATCATACTGCAAATCAGGATGACTCTCAGCAGACAGGTACAAATTGCATCTGCACTATTTTAAGAGAGAGTTTTGACAGTTTTCCCCTCTGCGTGCATGTATTTAATTCAGCATTTCAGACTGAAGATTACTACCCCACATAACTCTGAATAGCAAACAGAACTTTAACTTCAGTGTTGAAATTCTTTTGTGTTAAAATGCATTGTATTCACAGACGGTGTAACGCTCAGACAGTGACAGGGGAACTGGCTGAGTATTTAGAGCATGCTGTTGCGCAATGCTGACACTGATGCTCTTGGACTTTCCACATAAGCGTTGTTTTCAAGCTTCCTCTCTTGACATAGCCACAAAAAGGCTTCTTAGAGAGAGCTAATGAGGCTGATCAACTTGTGTGTAGTATTCAGTGTCACCAACTTCCTGAATTTGGACCTACTTCTAGATTTCACTGCCCGTTACGTGTTTTTGAGCACTAGTCGGAAGATGTGAAAGTGCTAATGCTTTACTTGGCAAAAATCCCTCAGCTAGCCGATAAGTTCAGTGAAAAAGTTGTTTATTCAGATCTTATGAGAACTGATGTATTTCTGTTTTTTTCTTTGTTTCTTTCGGCAGCTGCCTTGATTGAAGGTTTTAACGGTGATGCAGACTCAGTCACTGCTGTTCCGCCTTCTGCAGGAGACTCAGCATCATTGTCTCTTCCACTTGTACTGCAGCTTGGCATCTCTGAGCCTTCGCATTCAGCACTACAAGCCTCGGCAGCACCTGCTGCTCCCTCCTCCATAGGAACCAGCTCACAGCAAGCTGCATTTGGAAATCCTGCAACTGTTTTACAATCCCCAGAAGTGCCTGTTCCTCACAGCACACAGTTTGCAGCCAGTCACCAAGACTTCCTGCAGCACACTCAGACACCGCCACAGCCCATTGTACAAGGACTTTCAGTGGTTGCTGGGGCATCTGCCCCAACAGCACCAAGTGCCACTGAGCCCCTGCCAGCTGTAGTTCAGACTGTGCCTGTTGGTGCGAACTCTGTTCTGACCAGTAATCCGACTATAACAATTACTCCTTCCCAGAGCACCGCTATTCTGCAGTCCAGCATTGTCATGGGAGAGCAAAACTTGCAATGGATCTTAAATGGTGCCACTGGTTCTCCGCAAAGCCAAGAACAAATGGTTAGTATATCCAGTAAGGCTTTGAAACAACTTGAACCATCCCTCTTCTTCCTAGAGTCCTTGCTTTTGAAAAGGATGGGGATCAAAGTGGAATTGTAAGAGACAAACCAGGATGCAGTATAAACATGTCACCAGTGCAGCCCCTGAAATAGATAAAGAAATAGAAAATTGGTAGAGAAATCCAGGGTGCAGAAAAAATCATGCTTTCTTCTTTTCCCCAGTGACAGACTTCTTACAGCAGGTGTCAGCTTGGTTTATCCAGGACAGTGCACCACATGGCCTGAGAATATGTGTGGGGTTTAATTTATTACTTTTGACAAGTAGAAGCACAGAAAACTCTGTAAAGTTTGTGTTTACACATTTTGTAATCTCTGTCTTCCTGATATAGACTGATAAAGAAAAGTTTTCTGGGAAAACAGAATGTTTCTGGTTCTCCAGTAAATCTGGACAGCTAAGACTTCAAGTGTTTTATTTTTAAGAATGCTGTTGCTATCTTTAGGCTTTCTCAGTTGCAAATAGTCAAAAGTCAAAATTTTTAAGAATACTGTTGCTATCTTTAGACTTTCTTAGTTGCAAATAGTCAAAAGTGAATGGCAGCAGGTACAAGCAGTATGAGCAAGCACAGCAGGGTTTTTTTTAAGAATTCAGTCACTCAGTTGTCAAAAACCACTAGCTGTGTTACCAAGCATGTAGTGGGGAGGGTAATTGCTGTCTTTAGGAATACTCTGAGTTTTGGGATAGCCAGAACATAGCCCAGAACCAAGCTAAATGTTAATTTTTTTAAATTAGTTTTCCTGTGTGTTCTCTTTGGAATATGTGTATAGCTGTTTCATTTGATTGCAGCTATTTAGAATTTGAACAATAGAAATTTGATTGAAATCAACTCACGCTTTTTTCTTTCTTTTTTTCTTTAAAGCCACAAGTTCCAAAAGTAGTAGAAAAGGTCTTTTTTACCACTGCGTTACCAGTAGCTGGCAACACAGGTAAGCTTGACGCTGAACTTGCTTTTTTCTCTTTCTCTGTAGTACTGTTAGCTTGATTAGGATTTGTGGTGATTTTATTGCTTTCAGAAATATTGAAGACAATCCTTTCTTTTTTCTTTGCCTTCCTGAGATTTTAAGTGCAGTCTGCTGCAGACTTACAGGTTTGTGCTGAGATCTGTCCTGTAGAATTTTCTCTAACAACTTGTAAGATAATCAGGTTCACCAATCAGATCCAGTATTCATAAAAATGGTATTTTAATGGAACTTAATAAAAGACCGAAATGCAAGGACATTTGGTTTTTGTTCTTATAAATGAAGACATGAAACAGGTAGTAAACAGTAAACTTAATCAGTTCTTTAGCAATTGTTTTTGGTATCTGTGAGATTCATCAAAATGATACACAACTGTAGAAGTTCTGTTCCATAACCTGTTTCCTGCACAGTGTTGTTATATTGCAAAGATGAATGAATCAGAGTCAAGAGAGATCAGGTAAGTTTAAAATTTAAATTTTCAAAAAGAAAGGAAGTCAGGCAAGTAGAGCAGCATAGGAAGAGTGAGGAGGAAGAATGACAAGCAAGATGGGAGAGGAAAGCAGACTAGAGAAAATGAGCAGGAAAATACCTGTGTTGGTGTGAAGGAGTAGAATTACTGGTGTAATGTTGTATCGTCATCTTTAAAGATTGGTGCACAGGGACTGGGGCATTTGAATGCCGCTCTTTATTGGATTTTATGCTGTAAAAGTTACAGTGATTGTCAGAAGAGACATACTGGGCTGTGTGAAAAATTTAGATCTGAATTCTAATGCCTGGGTTCGGCCTGAACAGGTTCCTCATCAACAGAGTACCTGCCACTTTTTTCTTATTTATCATCTGCTAGAGGTATTAATTGTGCTTGAACAAAGTACACGTAATCTGTGCTGCAAGGTGCATACAGTCTAGTTCAACAAAGATGATTTGTCTCTCCCTGCTGTGAAATTATGTAGTTCCGTTGTGTTTTGTCTTTGTTTCACCTTCAGGAAACGCTGTTCAGCAGATTGGTCTCAGTGTTCCTGTCATTATTATAAAGCAGGAGGAGGCCTGCCAGTGTCAGTGTGCCTGCCGAGACTCTGCCAAGGACAAAGCCACCGTTAAGAAGGAATGTTCCTCACCTGATTCAAAAGCTTTGGAGCAGCCAGCTCCCCAGCTGCAGCCTCAGAGCTTTCCTTCCTCTTCCTCTTCCCCTTCTCCTTCGTGTGGGCAGAGCAGTCAGATAGTTAACCCTTCAGACTCACAGACTGAAACATTAAGTGCCATGGATGTATCGGACTTCCTGTCCCTCCAAAGCCCTGAAACCCCATCTAATATAATTCCAATCGAAGCACTACTGCAGGGTGAGGAAGAAATTGGTTTGAATAGCAGCTTCTCTAAGTGAAGATGTTCCAGATTTTCCTTTGCACCTGGAGGGTAAAACCCTTCTCCTTAGAAGCAGAAACTGAAGGATCGATTCTTTTTCCTTCCTCTTTGGAAGTTTTGTGGCTTATTTCTGCTTCACAGATGTCATCTTAGTCACGTCCCAGGTACATCCATCTTTGAGAATCTATCTAAAAAAAGAAACGAAAAAAAAAGAAAAAGCTAAGTTATATATGAACTGTTTTGGCTGCACTGTCTGTCACTTTTGCTTGTCATATGTGAACACAGAAGTTAAGGTTACTCGTGTGCAAAAAGAGTTTAAAAAGAAAAAGGGGGGTTAGTTTGTCTCCAATTGCACATCACTTATGTTTGGGATTAAGGTACTGGCAGCGAGTGGGTCTTTGTTACAACTCCTTGGGTCTATAATTTTCTTCTCTCTTATGTCTGATACTAACCATGCACTATGAGGGGAGCCCAGGAAAGGAATTCGCTGTAGTAGAAAATGGTATTATTGTAGAAGATGATTTATCTGCAATTTTGTTGGAATGTGATTGTCAAATCACTGAGTTGGGAGCTGATGCCTGGGTTTGCTTTGTAGTAATGCTGTTACTAAAGCCTACAGAAATTTTGTGGAGTTTATTTCAGTAGCTCTATCAGGAAACTGATAATTTAATTTCATTAGGACTGAAAAGTGTGGTGGCAGACACACTGTTTCACAACATGGAAACACAATCGGAGCCCCTGCTTACTCAGGCTCGAGAGTCTGTTTTCTTTGCCTCTCTTTGAAGGATGCAGTGAGTCCCAGATGTAGTCAGATTGGTGCCTGCTGCTCTTTTGATTTATTTGGCTCTGTTCAGAAACAAGTCATCCACGTAACCCCCGCGACTGTTTAATCAGGAGCATGGTGCCTTTGCTGGTTACTCTCATCTTTTGTCAAGAACAACTCTAGGAAATTTTTTCAGAGTGATTCAACATAAATTCAGTTTGAATTCAGCGAGTCTATCCAGCTGTCCCTAAATGCTTCCTTTTTTTCTGTTAAGCTATGTAATTTCTGCCTGAATCTGCCTCCAACCTACTGCAATGCCAGCTTTTTGTGCACGGGGCTATTTCTTGACTAAAAGATGTTACACAACATAGTAGTTTTTCATATCAAACTGAAAGTCTATATTCTAACCTACTCAGGGTAAATAAAACACAAACCCCCCCTTCCACCAAAAAGCCTGTAATGTTGCAATAAATGCAGTCTCATTCTAAATGGTTTATTTATGCTGCATTATTTTAAAAAATGTAATTTTATAGTGTTTATCCATCTTTCTGGCTTTGGCTGTCAGTCTTTTTGTGTTAAAGGAAAGAATATTAAATAGTCTTTATTCAGTTTACAGTGTTGTCATTAGTGAGATACGAAGACAATGACTGTAAACCAATTAATGTGGAGTGTCTCTGTGCACTAAATTTAGGAATGCAAACTCCTAGTGGATAGAGATCTTTGTGTTTGATCAAAGCTGCTCTCTGTACCTGCTGGGGGAGAACCTTAGGAGTGCAGCCAGAGCTCCCCAGGATGCGGATGATTAGCAGGTTTTTTAACCCTCTTGTGACGTGCTCTGTGTAGCCTTCCAACACCGCTGTCACAGGCTTAGCTGAGGCAGCGGCGTAAGCGATCTCGCGTGCTGTTCCCTCGCGAATCCTCTGCCCCAGCACAGGTGGAAATGGGCTGAAGGGAACTGGTGCTTCGCCTCTCTGACAACTTGCTTACAGCTGTTAAGTGCAGAAGGGTGAAACCGTGTCCCGTTGGGGCGAACGTGAGGGAGGAGAGGCTGTGCAAAGAACGCTTTGTGCCTGGCAAGTGTTGTGTCGCTCTACTAGAGCAGAGTGCTCCGTTTTGGTAATTGCAGTGATGAGCTTGGGGGCACCAGCTGAACGGGAAACACGCTAATTGTGTTTCCTCTCCGTGCGTGTTGGCGTGTGGTGCTGTGCTGTGCAGTGCTATGGCAGTGGGGACGTGGGTCCTGCAGCAATAAGGTTTGAATCCATGAAACACGCATTAACAAAGCGTTTTGTGTTTTGTTCTTGTAATGGGAATCCCTAGAGGGTGGTGAGATGGTGGTCTCCTTTGTTTTTCATCTGTAGCTTCATTTTGTGATGCAGTTTGGTTACAGGGCAGCAAGAACTGCTTTGAACTCAAAAGAAATGGTCTCAAGCCTGTGTGGCTGAGACTGTCCTCGCAGTGATGAGTCTCCTGCCAGCACTCTTGCATAGAGCCCCGCTTCGGAGGAGAGCAGGCACTGCCTGGAGCTGCCTGGGGGTCCCCCGGGGCACAGGCTGCTGCCAGGGGCCTCGCGCCTTTCCCGTGGCGTGGTGCGGCAGTGGTGTCTGAGGGTGAGTGGATGATGCGTGTGTGCGTGTGAGAGACTGCTAATGCAGGGGTGTGTGGATTCCTCTGGAGTTGTGGGGTTTTCTCTGATTGGGACAAGGGTACCAGATGTGGCCTGAAATGTGACAGCTGGGGGATGTAGCAACATCTTGTGAACCTTTCTGTCCTTCAGGGAAGCGTTTTTCCATGCTACTTTTGACTTAGTCCACCTAAAACGTGCTTCTGGTTGGACCAGATAGCATCTTCAGAAACTCGTTGTGACAGAAATGAGTACAGGAATCTACCAAAGGCTTTGAAATAGGAAGCTAATGTGGAAGTGTGGTGATTGGCAGCAGCGAGGTGCTGCGCACATCCTTTCCGAGTGGGTGTCAGAGGTTAACCCCTCTGCTGCTTCATCTTCACAGCTACTGGTTTCTATTGGTGTGTTGTAGGAAAAGCAATGTGTTCCAAGTTTATGCTGACTTTTAGGTGCATTGAGTTTGCTGTTACCTCTTGTATGTGCACCAGGCAGGCTGCCATTTAGGTGAAACTAATTAGAGTTTGTAATGAGGCGAGAGCAGTGTGATTCTGTGAACGCACAGGCCGCTGCACCACGGGCTGTGCATCCCACCCGATTGCGTTGTACAGTTGTGTGCTTTTGTTGTTTAATTGTTGGTCTGCTTTCCAGAGTGTTCCATGCTGCATGTATCTGATACGTTTCGCAGTGGACATTTGCATCATCGCCGGTGCTGTGTGGTCAAACGTTGTGCTGCCGGGGTGGTCATTAACGCGCTTGGATGGGAGGGGATTTGCGAGCAGCTGGCAAGAGAGGGCAGTCGCAGCAAAGCCCTGAGATTCCTCAGTGCCAGAGAAGTTTGTCTCTCTCCCCATATTGCCCCAGAATTTAGCATATTCACAATAACATTTTTAATAAAGGGAGGAGTTTCTACCGTTGCAGATCTGGTAAGATGTTGGATTCCCAGAAAGGGGCACGTTCTGTTATTAAGCTGGAGCTTCTGAGAACAGTGTGCCCTCCCTCTGCAAAATCTGCATTTCACAAACCCCTTTAATTATCAGTCAGAGAGTGAAACTGCACTGCTCTGGGCCATTCTGTGTTAAAGGTTTTGCTGGTTTGTGGCTTGTGGGGATTTACGTGATTACTTACAGTTTCTAGATGGGTGCAGAAGCTTAAACATGTAGAATGGGTCTAATTACCAACATGGGTAGCTCTAGTCGCCGAGCAGTGACCCAAGCAAGCAGACTTGGTGTGCAGTTGAAGGCTATAGAAGTTGCTTTTCATGCTTGTAGGTGGTAGAGGGATGGAAAATCAGCACTGTTTAAATGCTGGTACTGAATTATATAGAACAAAGTACGAATTGGGCACTTCTGTAATGCTGGCTGTGTCCAGAAGGACTAGTTCGCAGAACCTCATACTGGTATCTAAAATGCACTTTAGGTTATTTTATCTTTAACCCAATTGCTGCAATTTCTTTTGTATATACTTTCACAAAGTTTATTTTTGCTCTGAGTAAAAGTTAACAGGGGTGTGCAAAGATGAGCACTTAACTTGGTGCAATACTTGTAGCTAAAGATCATTGTCCCATGTGGTCAGTCTGTCTGTGTCTGTCTAACTGAATATGTATAGTTAACGAGCTCAGTGACATACTGCCCTTCCCTGTCTATACCCAAGAGAAATTATGCATCATTAGCAAACGTCCAATCTATGCAAATATTCCACTGAGAGCACTGTGCTTTAGCAGGCCTTTTCTCTCACGCTTTCTGGTGGGCTGCTTGTCACTTCTGCTGGGCACAACTGTGTTCCGTGGTGTATATTCTTTCTCCCTTGTCCTCGGCTCTGTTCTGCCACACGAGTACGAACAGAAGTGACAAGCTGGTCTGAAACGGGCATGTTGCACCTTTAAAATTTGTCTTCACAATTGTTTTTGATGTCATGTTATCTGCCTTACTTCATGGAGGATGGCACTTCCGCAGTCATCCACGATATTGTTTTTGCAACTGCAGCAACATTGTGAAACTGTTTACAGTACTCTTCCTGCACCAATTATAAACAAGGCTCGGAGAAGGAACTACTGACTGGCCTGGTGGTTGTGGAACTGCTGGGGGAGAGTAGTTGAGGCGAAACTGCCTTTGGAGTTGATCGGAGATGAAAAGCTGTTCCTGGTTTGTGGGGGGAGCACGGCTGGCAACTGAAATGAGAGGCACCAGGTCTGGGCTGCAGAGCAGACGGGATCTCGGTGTCACGGTCTTTGTTCTGCCGCTGGCTGGCTGTGAGACCTTGGGCAAGTCGCTTAACCTCCCCGTGCCTCGTTTTCCTCCTGTGAAATGAGGACAATGAAACTTGTCTTTGTAAGATGCTTTGAGATCTATAGGTGAAAAGTCCTTGGCATTAGTGATCTGAGCTAGCTGGGCAGAACTGTTAGAGTCAATTTGGGCTGTAAGGCAAAAAAAAAAAGGAGAAAAAAGCATGTCTTTAATAAACCCTAAAAATTTCTGATTGCATAGTTTTTAATTGGTACACTATTTTTTCCGTAACATATTTTGGAAACAATGTCCAAGTTTTTATAAATGTTACCTGTAGTTGATACTCATGGACAGGGCTGAACTTTTAACTTTTTTGCGTCTTGTCTTGATATAGATCATATGTTCTAGGAGTTGGATTCTGTGTCTGCACTGAGAAATGCAAATTAAACTGGATATTTATGTAGTAGTGTACATAGTCTAAGTGTGTGTGTTCTTGGAACTAGTTTAAAAATCCCACACCATGCTTTTGGTGGTGTGCAAGCTGGCCAAAATTTGGTTCATTATGCAGTGTACACTTTCTCAAATAAATGCAGTTTCTACTTTTTCTTACAAGAAATTTTTTTCATATGATCTTTTTCAGCAAAATCAAGGGTATGTTTTTGCAGTACCGTAGTTACAGTAGCTGGTCTTTCTCGCTGTGTAGCTTTGTGTCCTTCCACTTGCTTACTGAACCGGAGCTATGTGTCTGACCCTTGTTTTGGAGAGAGAGTTGCAGTTGCAGTTCCATTTCACACAGACTAGCGTCAGCGCGGCGGGCAGGGATGCGCAGACCTCGAGCCTGGTTAGTTACCGAAGCCGTCTTCGGCATGGGCGTCTGCATAGCTCAAACCAGGAGGTCCAGGAGAACCGTAGGCTGTCTACTTACTGCTTTTGTGTTGTTCGACACGTATGGGGAGCTGGGCAATGGTCTTGGAGATGACGGAATAAGAGAACCCCAGTTTTTCAAGAATGTGTGTATGGTGATAAAGGAATTTATTTAACTATGAAACATGGGAACAAATGTGCTTACATTGAGCAATGTGAAGATGTTAGTTACAGGTACAGTACTTCCAAAGGAAGAGCATCTCCAAAACCCAAAAAAAGAGTAAATATGAATTTGTATTTTTTTGAAGAATGTAAAATGTGAAATAATGGTGTTTGCTTAATTGCTCATTTTGTATGAAGTTAATATTGTACTTTGAAATATCTGCAAAGAAGTGGAAATTAACTTTTTTTGGAATTGAAAGCAATATTAATACTAATGGAATCCTAATTAAATGCTTATTTAAACATTGTGTTATAATAGTCTTTCCTAAGAGCACTGATGAATTATTTGGGAGAGGAGTGTGAGCATCCTTCCCCTGCCCCCTTCGGACAGATCAGGACACAAAGGTATTTCCAACAACAGCATTTGCCTTAGGAGACTCCTCCCTCCTCCCCCCCCCCAACAATGACCTTCATAAACAAACTTCAAATCCTGAAGTTCACTCGGGTATGGATAAGAGTTAGGAGTGGATGTTGTCAATCTACACATTAGTCTTCATTTTAGAAAATGGGAAATGTGTGTGTAGTCCCTTTCATGCAAACACCAGCTGTGTTCAGTGCAGGAACCAGCAGGTCCAGCACCACCGAGGCGCTGTGAGCAGCTGCAGGGGAAAATTTCCCGAAGTAAAGATGGTAGTTTTAGTACCTTAAACCTTCTAAGTGGGGATGCTAAGTACTTCCCAGTAAAGACAGTGGGAACTTTGGGGAAAGCTATTGGCAATAAGGAAAATACACTGAATCAATCAAGATTTTGGTGTAGCAAACACTTCTATGAGGCAAAAAAACCTCCCCCAACAGCTGAAGGGCTTCTCCTCCCTGCAGCCCCCCAGGCTGGGCTGCAGCCTGTGCGCAGCTCCCGGCTCGGGCCGCAGCGCCGTTCCCATCCCCGCCGGAGCCGCTGCCCCCCCACCAGCGCACGGCCGCCGCGCTGCCCCCGCCCCGGTAACGGCGGCGAACCGGTGCGCTCGGTTTGAAGGCCGCGCCTCCTTCAGTAAGAAGCAGCTACCGACCCTGTGGACAGAGGGGATGAGATGCAGCCTGAGCCGGTATTGCTTTATTTTACAGTGCAAAAGGAGTAAGAAAAGGTATCGGTGCAGCAAGAGAAAGCCAAGTCCAGGGCCGCAGCCGGGGGAACGGGCGATGGTCACTGGCTCGTCACTCCTCGGGCTCTCCCCCGCCACCGACCAGCCGGACTTTTCCGAGGTCCGTAGCGGAGAGAGCCCCTCCGGTCCCTCCGCGTCTGCCCGGCCGGGGCCCCGCCGCGACACTCTCCTGCGGCCGCCGCTCGCCGAGGCTCCTCAGGGCTCCGCGTCCCCCCGCCGCCGGGCGCGGAGCTGCCCCCGGCCGGGCCCGGCGTCTGCCGAGACGGAGAACCGGGCCGGGCGGCCGCCAGGGCGGCCCGCAGGGTGGCCATCTCCGCCGCCAGCTCCTCGCAGGCGGCGATGCGGGCCCGCAGGCACCGCTGCCGGGCCTCCACCCGCCTTCGCAGCTCGTCCGCCACCTGCGGCAGAGGCAGCGGTCACGGCGGCGCCGCGGGCCGCGCTCCCCCCGCACCACACCCCC
>VUYV01000252.1:509463-545636 GCA_008711295.1 Anarhynchus alexandrinus
GGGGCCGGGGCCGGGGCGGTCCGGAGGTGCCGGGCCGCCCCGCTGAGCGCCGGTGTCGCGCAGGCTGGAGGGAGGCGGTGGCGGCCGCCGTCGGTGCCCTGCAGGCGGGCGGGCTGGTGGCGCTGCCGACGGACACGGTGTACGGCGTGGCCTGCCTGGCCCAGGACTCCGGCGCCGTGCGGGGCATCTACAGCCTGAAGGGGCGGAACGGGGAGAAGCCGCTCGCCATCTGCCTGGGCGACGTGGACTGCCTCTACAGGTGGGCGCCGGCGGGCGGGCGGTGAGCGGGCCGGTGCGCGGCTCCGGAGCCCTCGTGCGGGACTGACGACCCCGTGCGAGCGGGGCTGCCCGCGGGGCCGCGGCTGCCGGGGCCGGTTGTGGCGGGAGCGGCCGCTGTGCTCGCCGGGCGAAGCTGTGAACCGCCTCTGCCGCGCTGCCTGTCGCCCTGCAGGTACTGCCAGGTGAACGTGCCGGACGAGCTGCTGCGGGACCTGCTCCCGGGACCCGTCACCCTGGTCTTAAAGCGTTCGGAAGAACTAAATAAAGACTTGAATCCTTTCACATCGGTAGGTCTTCGCCACGGGATGAATCTGTGTTTTTAAGGGACAGTATGCTATTTTTGTGCTTCTGCTGTAGTAGCTTTATTCTTACGTGTGTGTTTAGCATGTTTAGCAGTGATTGGCGTTTTCCCGAAGCCGTTCCCTGTGCTGTTGTGCTCCCCGTGATTTACTTGAACACAATGTAACGCAGCGTTGGGGGCTAACTTATGGAAGCATGTCTCGTTATTGCTGGTTCAGCAGGCGTTGATGTATTGATTCTGCAGATTATCAGCTTTTAGTGAAGAGGGCTTTAGTCAAGGCAAGATTAAAAATGGTAACTGTGTGTAAAACCATGCTCTCTTCTTCCTTGTAGCTGGTTGGTGTTCGTATTCCAAACCACCCTTTTGTTAGGGACTTGGCACGAGCTTGCTCTGGACCACTGGCTTTAACAAGCGCTAACATCAGCTGCCAGGCGAGCACGCTGACGGTTTCGGTAAGTCTGCTTTTGCCCCTGAGTGACATTGTTGTGGTCTGTCACAGCTCCAGCCTCTCACAACAGCTTTAGCAATAAAATAAGGATTTCTCTGCTGCTACTATTTTTTTTTAAATGATAATCTCCAATTAAAACAGCCTGCAGGTATGTGGTGTGGGATAGCTGTCTTGCTGTGATCCTCACCTTAAAAGGTGAGGAGGGCAGAGCTGAAGATCAGTATTTAAGGGCCTATCACAGCTTTTGAAGTGGGTGCCAGATCTGAAAGACAGAAATTGCTGTAGGAGGGGTGGCTGTGGAATGAGACTGCTGCAGTCTGTACGGCTCCTTGCAGCCTGGTAACTAACTCACTCAAGGAAATGTCTTTTTGCAAAGCTTGGGACCCTGGTGATGGGCTTAGTACCAGACAAGTACACTTAGTACCTGGTTGGGCATAGTACCAGACAGACGCCCTGTCCTTGCCCCCTAATGTCTTGATAGATTTCTAGCTTTTCTTCAGCGCTCCTTAATACGCAGTGGTGCAGCTGAGAAGTCTTCAGCCAGACAATCCTTGTGGCTTTCCTGCATGTTTGAGATAAATCTGTTCTCAGAAATCAAACTGGTGTGTGTTTGTGACAGAAAAAAAGTGAGCTGACCTGACAGAGGAAGGGGAGGGACCACCTCCTCCCTTGACAGCAGAACATCCAGCAGTGTCTGTTATAACACGATCACAAACCATCTCCAGGACTGTTAGCCACACCTCTCTCTTTCAGGAGTTCCAAGACCTGTGGCCTCAGTTGTCCTTAATCATCGATGGAGGACCGATAGGGGACGTCCAGAGCCCAGAGTGTCGTTTGGGGTCAACTGTGGTCGACTTGTCTGTGTCAGGGAAATTCACCATCATTCGTCCTGGCTGGTGAGCACTCTTTGATGAATATAAATGTAGCTTTTTATTTACTTTAAATGAAACGAAGCTTTCAAGTTAGGGCGGGTTGTGTTTTGCTTGGTTTCCCATAGCAGTTGACCCTTGACATTAACATTGTTTAGCTTAATTACCAGCATGCTCGGAAATCCTGAAAGACCGCTTCAAATTCCGAGCCTGGGAGACCCATTTCTAGAACTTCTATGTGAAACACTCTAGTTTCTGAAGTTCGTGTTCTTGATTCAATATGCAGTACTGCATCTAGCTGATTGCTCTTTACAGAAAATGCAATTTAGTCCTTAAAAACCTTTTTTCTGAGGGTTCTGTTTCACCCCACAGTGCACTGACATCCACAGTTGAAATCCTGAGGCAGAAGTATGGCTTGATACCAGGATCTTCTTAAGACTTCGGGCTCCGAGGAGGCTCTGCAGAGCTGGCAAGGCTGGGCAAGGCTGGGCACCGTGTGCCGGCGCACACGGAAATGGGCATTCGTGGCCTTGTTTAATGAGGTCGATGGGTTATGTCAAGGTTAATAACCAAAAGAAAAAAGGTTGAAAAAGAGAACAACAGTTGATGGGTGTCTGTTAATTAGTATCACATCTGCTATAGTCTGAGAAACCAACCCAGATCCGTATGCTGACCTCTTTGTGCTGCTGTACCACTCCCAAATACTTGTCTGTTTTACTAATGTGATTAGGCCTTTGAAATGCGGTATTTGAACATTGGACTGTTCTCAGGACGGGAAGATGAGGACTGTGTTTGATCCACCCTCCCCTTAACACTCATTCCATGTCTTTGTTTATTGTGTCTGCACTGAAAGAAATGCAAAGATGGAAAAGAGGTTTTTCCAGCTTTCAGGGTGTTACAGCTGAGGTGTTCTCTGGCTGTTTTTCTCTGTTCTAAATGTAGTCAAAACCTACTACTGAGATGAAACTGTAAGTGCTTTTGAAATTCAGAGTGTTCATATGGTCCCTATCTAGACAAGAGCTGCTCAGAAAGACCTGACTTCTTCCTAATACAAAGAACGAAAACAAGCTCTTGGTGTGCTGATCTTCATTCTTTAGAAGAGATTTCCCTCTCGATTTTGTTCTGAAAGCAGTGCGAAGCTGAAGTAAATAGGGAATGGGTGAAAGTTTTGGCTTTTTTCTGAGAAAAAACACCAGAGGAAAGAGTTGGACGCAAAGTATGTGTATGTGCCATCGGCGCCTGCGGAGTGGATATTGTGGTTGTGTCCCTCCTCCCCCAGCAGCGCTATGAACACGGCGCCGTAAGCGGAGGGAGCGGGAGCCTGATGGCCTGAGAAGGTTGGCCCAGCATTCAGCCGGTGTCACGTAGCAATCGTAGACATAGAACAGTGGGAGACTTGCCGGTGCTGGTCTTGTACTTACAAAAAGCCACGTGTGATCCGTATCTGGAGGAGAGCACAAAGGTTTTCCAGGGGCTGGGGTGACAAGCCCGCAGCGGGCATGGCCGTTGTAAGGCAAGCGCGGTGCGAGACTCGGTTTGCCGTGGGGGCCGCCTTTCCCACAGCCTTTATCTCCGTCTGCATGGGAGCGCCTGTGCCTGCTCCTTTCCTGTGTGAAAGAAGGCGTAGAGGTGCCAGTCTACGGGTGATAAGCTTAGAAACTTGGGCAAAAGAAAGCAATTTTGGGTTCTGAAGGCAAGGTATTGAAGGCATGGCCGAGGGGGACACCGCTTGGGCTGCGGCCATGGTGACACAGTGTGGGGCTTGGGGACGGGGGGTGCCCGTGCATGCCGCGGGGCTGGTGTCTGGGGTGGCGGGCGGCCCCGGGGCTCTCATTGCCTGGGGGGGCTGGCGGTGCCCTCCGACGGCTGAGCTGGTCCCTGGGAGCTGCAGGACCTCCCTGGGGGCAGCGCTGGGGGCTCATTCCCCGCGGGACCGACAATGCTCCTGGCGAGACTGGCCCGAGGGTGGGGGCGGCCGCGGCCCCGCTGGGGGGGCAGAGGTGGGGGTGGTGGGGAAGGGCAGCAGCCACTGGCCGCACTCGGGTCCTGAGGGGCTGACAAAGGACTAAACTTACTCGAGGAAAGGTAAACGCTCCAGCAAACACTGAAATGTGACTATCAGAGCTGTTAAAGGAAATAACATTTTAATTGGGTGAATCTGCTACACACAAATGTTACAGGTGATAAAACTCCTGCTAAATGGAAACCCAGTAATGAGATGAATTTGTCGAGGGAACAAATTGCCTGCAAATCAGAAATAGGCTTCTGAGGTGTTAGCAACATCAGGTTGGACGGGGCTTGGAGCAACCTGGGCTGGTGGGAGGTGTCCCTGCCCAGGGCAGAGGGGTGGAACCAGATCAGCTTTAAGGTCCTTTCCAACCCAAACCATTCTCTGATTCTATGATGATTCTATGTTTTGGCCTCTCAAATCCCCATAACTAGTGCCGCCTGAGTTTGCCAAAGAGATTTGGGAAACCTCTCCTTGTTGCTTGTGCACCAGCCCTGCTGTGGGGGCGACGCCTGCCCCAGTCTTCCTGGGAATAGCAGCGTCCATCTAAGTAAAAATTATGTGGAAGCAATGAGCAGGGGATGCGTGGTGTACGAGTCGGGATCTTCAGGTCTAGCAGCCACATCTAACTGGGTGAAACGGTGGTGTGGCTCAGTCTGGGTCTCCGCGCTGTCTGGGTGATTTGTGTTCCAGCAGTATCGCAAGGATCAGTTTTTACTGGAGTCCCATCCCCGAGCCCACCCGGATCAACCGCCCTGTAGTGCAGAAGGCCTGGAAACATGAGTTCCCAAAAATTACTGCACCAGGGCACTTCTCACTACTGCATTGCTGGAGATGATGCTTGTCCTAAAGGACTGTCCTGCTGGCTTCCCGCTGCCTCCCTCCAGGGAGGTTCGTTCTCTGAGCAGCCCCGGGAGCCGAGCCGGACCTCCAGCCTTTTGCCTCCATGGTGGCCGAGCCACTGGGGCCGCGTCTCCCACCACTGGAGCTGTGTGTCCCACCACTGGAGCCACGTCTCCCGCCACTAGATAGTGCTAGGCCACCGCAGGGAGCCTTGGAGCCGGCGGCCGTACCGGCTGGCACTGCGTACGCTTGCTTAAAAGCATTAATAAGCGAGTGCTGTGCTGGGGCCGTGCCGGCGTGGGCTCGGCCTGGTGCAGATGGCGGGCTGCGTGCCGAGCTGCCGGCGAGGGCAGGACGCGGTGCTGCTCTCCTGCCTGCGCCCGGTCCTCGCTAAGCCCACGCTGGGTTGATTTTTCCCGGTGACTGAGTGCCACGGAATGGTTATGTATCTTTATTGCTCCTGAGCAGCTGTCTCAGGCGCTGCTAATGGACTGTAATACACACAGAGCTGACCCCAAAATGATGTCTTCACGGAAACTGCCCGTCTGTGGAGCTTCTGCTGTAAAAGCCCAGAAGCACCAGGCTGGGTGCTGTCACCTGCAAAGCGTGTGCGTGAGGGGTCTCCGGGTGCTTCCCCTTCTCTGAGCCTTGGCTCTCACCTTGTCTTTCCCAATCGGGTATCCTGCAGGACAGAGGGCCGAGGGAAATAAAGGAGGGATCACGTCCCTTTTCCTGCCTGCTCAGGACCCTCTGCCCTGCTCCACTGTCCCCGCAGTGCTGACGGGCACTGCTCTGAGCAAGGCGGGGGGACGGAGCGGGGCACGGGGGTCCCTCCTTGGGCCCTGGCAGGCAGTGATGCAGTGATGGTCGTCTGCTCTGCACGGCCCCTGGTTCGCACCGGCGCTGAGCGGAGCTGGAACCGGCTGCCCCGATGCCTGCCTTCCCCCACACACATGGCGGGGGTGCCACGGCTGTTTGGGGGCTCACTGTGACGTCTCGCCGTGGTGAGCAGTTTCCCTACTGATTCTGCTCTCTCTGCATTTGCATGGTGAGCTCCCCCCGCCCGCCCCGTCTCGTTCCTCAGCTCATCAGCTATTCATTGATCTTTGCCGGGCTCCTCCAGCACTCATTCATCACTCTCACGCCCGCCGTCCACTTTCCAAATGTTTCCTATTTTTCCGGTGATGTATTTCCCTGTTCAGACGAGCTAATCTTGTGCCATCAATAACCGGGGTGCAGCGCTGCTCCCGACCTCTGTGCTGGCACAGGCACGGCACGGGCACGCGGCTCTGCGCTGCGGGGATGCAGCCAGCCCCGCCGCAGGGACCCCCGGGAGCTGCTTCCCCGGCTGCGGGGTCTGTGCTGCAGGGGGTCGTCCCTGCCCTTGGGGACGTGGACGCGCGCAGGCGGAGGCGATGCCCTCACAGCCGGGGAGGGCTGTTTGCCCGTAGCTGGGTGGGAGGCGATGGTCTCCCAGAAGGTGAGGCAAAGCCCCGCGTTGTGTGAATGGGGCTGGCTTTGCGGTCTGCTCTGGGGTGCCCGAAGCCTTGTCTCTCTGCCGCAGCCTGACGTGGCCTTTGTGAGCAGCCTCGGTGGGCAGAGAGCTGGGGAAACGTATCGGCATCTCAGCTGGTGCCTCTGCTCCTGGCCCATTCCAGGCTGCTGGCGCTCAGTGTCCCCGCAAGTGACAGCTTTATTTGTGCCACCAGCATCAAGAGGATGAGCCAGGCGTCAGGCATGGGTGAAACGGCTGGTGCCCTTGTTGCCTTGCAGGAGATGCAGGCACTGTAAATTACTTCTTTCCTCTGGCTTCTGTGTGTCTGCAGCTGCCAGGGTGATGTACTCGGCACCAGCTAAAGTGATCGGTCTCTGTGTCAGTGCTGGGGCACCGTCAGCACCTCTGGAACGCACCGGCACGAGCAAACCCCGGCTTTGTTCCTTAGCCAGGTGTTCCTTAATCAGGTGTACTTTCCAAAACGGGGACCCTGCTGCTGCACTGAGTGACTTTGTGCGAAGATTCAGTGACAGGCACCGCGTGCGCCGTGGGCGGGGGGACACGGTATCGGGACTGACGGCGATGGTGAGTGTCTGGGACACTGCAAGCTGCCTGCTGAGATGCACTGAGACAATACGCTCATCACCAGTTAGGACCTGCTGATTAGTCAAATAGCTTCTGCTGGAGCGGAGAGAGATGCCTTTTTAGATCTTGTAGGTGGAACTATAAACACTTTCATAAGCCAATTCACAGGAGCAGCACAGATCAGGGTGACTCTTGTGTTTGCAACCCTTGTTGAAATCACATTGGCATGAGCACTCGGAGCAGGAAATACATGGTTTGCATTTTAATTAGCACTTGCCCTCCAAATAAAAATGCATCTTTAGAACCTCATTAGAGGAGCCAGTTCAAACTCATATAGCAATGATTCAAGTGAGTTAAACAGACCAGGCAGGCTTGGCCCGTGTTGGTCTCAGAGGTGAAGCTGCTGAGTGTCTGACCCCTTCCATCCCTGGTGAAGCCATGGGGGAAAGGTGCTGTCAGGGGTTTCTGTTTGGCAGCCTTGGCCGAGCAGTCGGGTCTGTCTGATGTCGGGCAGTTGCTGGGTAACTCTGGCTTGTCACTGTGATCTTATCTACTGATGTTCACTGAGTGCTTCCCCGGGTCCACGATGTCATTCTTGCTGCTGCAGTCGGTGGCTAAAAGCCTGTGGCTTCTCATTCCCTTTTTTGGTTTGTGCAGCTGTTACATGGCAGATGTGGTTGTGCTGAGACCTTTTCACAGCTGGTATAGTTGGAACACCCTTTATTGTGGACTTTTGGTTATTGTTTGGAGTACTGTAGGAAGCAGGACATAAATTAGAGCAGTCAGGAATAACTCTTGTTACAGGAAGGTGTCTCAGAGAATGTATTTTATTGCTTTAATATTTTTTACACATTTTTGGCCATCTGTACCTATGACACTAGATTTATTCCTCACCCTTCCTCGAGCTCTGCAGGTCTGAGTGAACATGTGGGGCTTCACAGTGCCACAGTACAGGCACGGTCTGCCCGGTGCAGATGTACCTCAGGCCGTGCCTTCCATGGGGCAGTCAGGAGGTCTTTGGCAAAACCGCCCCATGCCTGTGCAGGGCTGAGGTGCTCTCCCTGGGGGGACTCTCACAAGTACCACCTCTGTGTGGTACTCTCACGCCGCTGATGTCGTTGAAGGCAAAGCATCTGAGTCCTGCGTTGGTGGGTGCAGCAGCACCGTGCCTGCGAGGCCGGAGCATCCTCCTTGTCACAGAGTGGCACAGCAAGCCACCGGGGCGCCATTCTTGCTGCAAAAAGCAGCTCCCCCAGAGATCCTGCTCTCCGAGGCATCTGCTAGCCCCAGCCTCCATCACCGCAAACAGATCTGCAGTGCTGCTTCTAATGCCCTCGCTGTACTTCACAATACAGAGCAAAGAAAACCAGGCTTGGGCTAATTAAGCTGGAAACATAACATTGCAATTTGTAGCTGATTAAATCTTTCAAACAATATTTATGTTAATCTCCTTCTGATTTATTTTCTTATAATGCCTTGACTAGGAGATAGTCCAGTGCATGGGGAAATGCTTCCAGATGGAGCGCAGTCCGCCTTGCCAGATGCTTGAAGCTCAGAGTGAGGATTTTTCACTCACTGTGGTTAGATCCAGGAGAGATGATCTGGTCCATCTAGGCCATATTTGTATGTAGAGGGGGATGCTGAGCTGCAGTTCTCGTTTTTGCTGCAGGAATGAGTCCGCCTGTAACAGGAGAGGGCTGTGAAACAGCGCGTGGGAAGGGGCATCCATGAGACAGCCAGTTCTGGGCTGGGGACGTTCTGCCTCTCTTACGCACACCTTGCCTCCCTCAGCCGGGGCTTTGCTGTCTCAAGAGGCGGCTGCTGTGAAATGCTCCTTTGAGTTTATCTCCGGAGATTATAGGGGCCTGTTGCGAAAACCCGGTTTCCTTTTACATGCTGCGTGTGCATATCCATTTATACTGTCCTCTGGCCCTTCTTCCAGCTCCAGAGCTGGCAGGGTGCCTGGCAAATTTCCACAGGATGCTGATTTAAGGAGTTAGTCTGTGGAAGCGTAGACGATGGAGACAGAAGGGACCTTGAGGCCATCTGGAGAGTCCCCTTCCCCAGACAGCACCCGCTTTCCCAAGCCACTCCAGACACATTTGTCAGATTTGCTCTCAGCTCCCTTTACTGGAAGAAATTCCACCTGGCTGCTGCTCATCTCCTGTTTTCCAGTTCCTCAAAAAAGTATTTACTGGGACTGGCGTCTGTGTATGCCCATCTCTTAGGGACATGCTTTAGTGGTGGGTTTGGCAGTGTTAGGTTGATGATTGGACTTAAAGGTCCCTTCCAACCTAGATGATTCTCTGATTCTCTGATTCTCTCTCTTCTCCCTTTTTCAAAAAGGCTGTAATTTACCCCTTCTGATGTTGACACCTTGGGGATGGCTGCAGGGTGAGTCCCTGGGGAGGGGGCTCTGGGCAGCAGCGGTGGGGATGTGCCGGGGGTGCCATGGGGTGCCACCACTGCCAGAGCCAAGTGCTGGAGCGATGAACAGGGAGGTCAAGGGGTTTTCACTGCGGAATTGTTAAATTAACTATTAATTTAATTATATTTTGATTAAATTAGATCCTTTTTTTTTTTTTTTTTTAATTTCACCAGCAAATGATTCTGTGCATAATTAATGCTGGCTGATTCTGCTAATTCACTTACTGCTGCTGAGGGGACAGAGGTTTCAGTTGGAGTCTGAGCCGCCGGCTGGTTGCCAGCAGCCGGTGCTGCCTGTGCCGTGCCAGGAGCTGCCCCGAACGAAAACCACGCTGTGGCGCCGGGGGGCACTCCTGTCCCTGGGGTCTGGGGGTCTCTGGGACAGGGAAAACACTGGATCAGACCCCTCTTTGCAACGGAGCTATCGGTTTTTATTCATGAGCCCGCTCTCCCCTGGGCCTGTGATGATGCTCTCCATTAACTCTGCCCACAAGTCGCTGGGAAGTGGGATGGCTGCGGCTCTGTCAAGTGCAATTACTTCATTACGCTGTGACGCAAACTGTCATTAGCCACAGCTTGTTTTGATGAGATTACTGGGGAACTCCCGCGCCTGCGGGGGCTGGCTGCCCGACATGGGCCATCGCTGCCCGACCTGAGCCATCGCTGCCCGACGTGGGCCGTCTGTGTGCCGCCAGGTCTCGTGGCGTGTGTGCCCCAGGCCCGCGGTGGCCGTCCGGGCTGCCTGGCCGTCACACCATCAGGCAGGATGGCTCGTGCCGCGGCCGGTGGCCGGCGTGTGAGGCCATGGTTTCTGGAGATGGGACTGAAAATGGAGTGCAGCGGTGCTGCCACACTCAGGGTGCGCTGCCCCACGGGGAGGGACCACGATGGGGACAGCCTGCTGCCCTGCAGGGACCAGCATCTTCCCTTCTCGCCCGGGACCTCGCAGCTCCTGAGCCCCTCAGGGGGCCAAACTGTGGCAAACTGTGTTTAGGATGACGTGGTGGCCAGTGGCCACGTGTGGGGCAATGGGACGGGGCGGGAGCGGCGGTGCCAGAGCTGCCGGCTGCAGCCCCGGGTGCTGGAGCGCCTGTGGGGAGCTCTGCCAGAGAAGGAAGAGTTCGGCACAACTTGACCCTACTTCTTCTTGGGGACAAATCCCAAAGCACCTCCTGCTTCTCGGCGACGTGCGGGAACTTGCGGAGCTGTCATTACTGTGGGCTGAGCTGATGAGCTGTCTCCTGGTGAGAAGCAAATTTAGTTAACCTTAAATTAGTCAGGAGAATGGGAGACTCTTATTTGAAACGATGTCATTCAAACCGTTGCACCTGAAATTATCCCCACTAGAAATGCAGCTGGAGATAGTAATTAATTCATCGTGCTCCCATATTAATTCTGCAGCCGCTCTGCTCCAGCGTGACTTTGACGAGCCGTGTCCAGCAGCAGTTCTGGGCAGGGAGCCCTGGGACCAGCAGCCTGCTCCCCCTTGGTCTCTGCGTCGCTGACCATCAAAAGATAATTTTCAGTTTTTTTCCCCCAGGTGTATAGTTGTATCCTTTAAATACCCTTCAGACTCTGACAAGCTTCCTGAGGCGTGGAGAGATCACTTCCCTGCCTCCAGGTGTCTGAAGGCAAAAGAAGTGGTGAGTCTACAGGGATTTGGGGTTTTAATCATGAAAGATCATCTTTTAAAAACTGCAGTGTGAGCAGGACAATTGGTTTAATTATTCTGAGCATGTTTGGCCAAAATCCCGTGCCAGTTACAAGACATCCCTTCCCCTCGCTGCTGGCGGGGGGCACGGCGCGTTGCTGCGGCGGCTGGGGGGGGCGAGTGGTGGTCAGGGATGGCTGCTGGGGCAGGGACCACCGGCGCCCTGGCACCCTGCAGCACGTGGCTGCGGAGGGCTGGTTTGGGTTGGAAGGCTGCAATCATCGGTAAAACTAACCTCAGCGTCCAGCCCGTTCCCGAGAGGCGATGCTGCTGGTGAGGTGCCGCTGGTGCCGGGCGCAGGCTGGTCCCGCACCGCCGCGGCAATGCCGGCAGCGCTGGGCAGCTCCGACGAGATGAGCATTCGGTGCAGAGAGCGCGTGTGGCTCCACTTGTGCCTTCCGTGGTTAACGCTTCTGCGAATAACCTCTTAGAAATGATTCCAATTAGGCTGGCACATCTCTTTGTAATCTGGATCCCTGTTGTGCTGTCAGACTCAATTCAAATTTAATTTGCAGGAGGTGTATATTGGGCAGCTTTTTTACTTAGCACAAAACTGAGAGGAAGATAACATTGATGGAAAAAATAATACAAGTTCATATTCTTCTTACCTTAAGGAAGGAAAAGAGATGCCAGAAAACTTAGCCAATTTACATTTTAATGGGAAATGTTACGACTGCCTGCTCCAGGAGGCACAAATTGCTTTCCGGATGGGACCCTGACTTTGTACCAAAGTGCCGGGAATTAAATCTAGCAGCCTCTGATGAGATGAAAGGGATATCTAGAAATGCAGCCACCGCCGCCAGCCAGACGTGAGGCCGGTCCAGGCGCTGCTGGCGGTGGCAGGCGGCCCGTCCCCACGGCAGGGCCCGCAGGGGAGCAGCTCCGGGGGATGGGGGGCTCTTTGCAGGGAAAACCTGTGGGTTTCAAACCCTGGGGTGACCCTGCCCCTGCTGCTGTTTCCCCCCGCGATGCAGTGGGTGACGGCGGAGGACGGGCTGGCTGAGAGCGCGCTGTCCTTGTCGCCTTCGTGGCGGGGGAGGCTCCAGCAGCATCCACTGCACTTGCAGAGGGGCCACCGCAGCCTGGCGGGAGCCCTGCCGAGAGCCCGTGGCGGAGGCGGCCGCTCTCCTCGGGGGTTCTCTGCCCTCTTGTCTAATTGTTCCTCATCAGAGCAGCTCAAGCCTGCAGACAGGCTCCGGCAGCACGGCTCCGCGATGCCAGCCTGGTGGCTCAGATCTTCATGCAGGGACAAAAGCTGTGCCCAGGAGAAGCTGCTGTTAATTTCTCAGCATCTTAAAGCTCTTTGAAGATGAAAACACGGCGCAGTGCTGCGTAGTCTTATCTCTGGCAGCGCCTGTCACCTGCCGCCGTTTCTGGCACATTCAGGAGCTCGGTGAAGACTCGTCCCTGCTGGGACCAAGTCTGGGGAGTCGCGGGGCTGAAACTAGGAATGTGTCTCGCGTCTGCGGCAGCTCCGCTGGGCTCGGGCACAGGGCAGCCTCTGGCTGGGGCAGGCTGTGCAGCTGATGTCCTGTTATCTACCCCTTGCACTTGCAGCAAATGAATATGTGACCTTGTCTTAATATCTCTGTGTCCTCACTGCTCCTGGGGTCCCGCGATGTCCCAGGTGTCCCCCAGCGTGGCCCCAGCCGCCCTCTTGGTGTGCATAGTTGCCCCATCCTGGTGATAATGACCCAGCCTGCGCTAGGGGTGCATTTGGGGGATTTGCCAAATTCTGACCTTTTTCTCTGTGCTTGAGGGTACCTGGTTTTGTATACATATTGGATTTTTTTTTTTTACATTGGCAGCACGATAGGCAAAGAGTTTTATTGGCATCAGATATTCTTGTTAGTAATGACCAAGGTGTCTGAACAGTTGAACTGACCATTAATAATTCAAGCGGCTCAGCTCACCAACTATTTATTTACTTCCAAAAGTTGCTGGTAATTATTTTTCCTGCTTCTAAAGTGAGAGGTTGCAACTTGCCAGTGTCTTGCTGCGAGTAGTGCCTGTCTGTGCCCTTGACTCCCCCGTGGGCTGCGCTGAGCTCTCCCAGCCCCGGGAGAGGCAGGATCGGGGCCCAGAGGAGGGGGGACAGCCTCGGGGCAGAGGGGCGCAGGAGTGGGGTGCAGGCTGGGGTCTCGCTCGCTGCGGCTGTCCGGGGCTGGTGGGTTGTGCGGGGCCGGAGAGGCCGTGAGCAGCGGCTGGGGCTGCCCTGGCTGCCTCTGCGCTGGTGCTGCGCTCTGCCCGCGCTCGCTGCAGGCAGCGCTCGTCCGGGGACAGGCGAACAGCCAGCAGGGAGGCACTGCTGGCAGGGGTCTCGGAGCCCCCACAGTGTTGCCGAAACCTCAGGGCGCCCAGCCTGGGAGCCGGGCTGGGGATGCTCCAGCAGGAGCCAGAGCCCCGGGGAGGAAGGGTCCGTGGGTCTGTGTCCGTAGCCCTTGCCAGGCCAGCCCGGCACCGCAGAGGCTCTGCCTCACAATCAGGGTCACGCTGAAAGGTGCCGCGTTCCTCTGGACCGCAGCTGGCTGCGGCCGTGGCCGCGTCCTTCGCTCGCGCGTCCGGGCAGGACGGGGGTGTGCGGGGCTGGCGCAGAGAGCTCGCCCTGCCTGGGAGCCGCCCGCCGTTCCCGGAGTCCGTCCTCTCCCCAGACAGTGCTTTTCCCGTTGTCAGAGCAGTTGCGCACAGTGGATGGGATGTAAATTCACAGTGTTGTATGGCAAAAGCGTTGCTCAAGCAAGCAGACAGCGTGCTTATTGGGGATACTTCCAGTCCAATAAAATAAGCAAAAACATCACTGTTAAAGGCTCAACGACAGCAGATGCTCTGGCACCCACGAGGCTGCTTCCCCGGGTGAAGCAGTGTCACTGTCTGGAATCCAAAGCAGTGATAAATCATAGGTGACCTTCAGTAATTTATTACTGCCTTGTGCAAAACACTGCTGTTTCTCTGGGCCAGTTCCTGGGCATCTGCTGGGATCACAGTAATTCCAATCTTTAGCATCGTAATGGGTTTGTCATGGGTTAGATAATGATAAAAGGCTGGGGATGCAGGGGAGCGGCGGATACTGAGCCGCTGGAGGAGGAGCAGAGTGTGCACCAGCGGCAGCTACCGCCGGCGTTTGCTGGTGTGGGACGTGCTGTCCTGGGCTGCTGCGTCTGCGGATCCCGGCAGGATCGCTCGCCGGTGGCTCTCCTGCGCCGGGATGGAGAGGGGCTGTTTCTGACATTTTCAGATTGCCAGTTAGTTAGTTCAGATTTCACAGTGACGTGCTGAGCTCCTGCCCAAATGCAGAGCCACGTCTGGAGGCGGCAGGGCAGGATCTGTGGAGCTCGTTGGTTGCTCTCGGATGCTCTGCCCATGTGTCAGCATTTTGGCATCTAGGAGGACCCCGAGGATGCCCTGCGATGCTCAGACACCGACCAGCCCCCCAGTGTGGGTGCCTGCGTGTAACCAGCTTGCCCAGTGTCTGTGAGAATAATGGGGGCTTGGCTGCAGTGAATGTTATTCCCCCCCCCCTCCAAAGTCACAGGGAGAGAAAAGATTTTCTAAAAGCAAAAACTTCCCCCAATACTTCAATTGTGAGGCAAAATTTACATTTTGATTTTGGAAATCAATAGCAATTCAGAAATAATTCTCCTGGGCTGCTACAGGTCATCCATCAGCTTTGGGTCTCTGCTCGATAGAAGCCATTATTGGGTTTTGTTTGTTTGTTTGTTCAATATTAGTGGTTTGTTCAGCTGTTTTCCAGGTCTGTATGATAATGACAAACTACAGGCTTGTGGGCTTTTTTCCCAAATAGTCTTAGAAAATGCAGATGGATGACATCATTAGAGTGCCGCTGAGCCAGGACACACCACCAGCAGCAGCTGTGAACATCTGGGATGAAATGGTGCTGAGGAGGGCACATCCCCGTGCAGGTGAGGACCGGGTCAGCAGGTTGGACCTGCGGAAGGGGTGGTGTGGGCACGCCGCTGCCTGCGGGCCCGTTCGTCCTCCCCGACAGCATTTATCCTTGTGCCCAGTGCTGGGCTGGAGGGAGCGGGGCTCATCGGGTGTTGCTTCGCCTTCGCCGGTCTGCCCCGTCCCTCGCCCACGCTCAGGTCCCGGCCGTGCCGGGGGGGTCCCATCGCGACGTGGTGGAGCAGCATCTGTGCTGCACGGCGGTGGGCTGCACCACGTCGAGTGTCCGTGCATGGCAATTTTGGGAGATGGAGCGGTCATACAGAGCCCGGAGCCCCTGGGGGCACAGGAGGGTCCCGAGCTGGGGGGGGGTCACTTCAGGGGGCGTCCGTGAGCCCAGAGCTGAAGCTGTCCCCAACCCGCTGGGCTCTGGGCGCACCCCGGAGGTACGGGGCTGTTTGCCAGCGCCGGGCCTGTGCTATTATGGGCGAATTACCTGTGAAATGTCTTTTTAATACTGAAAGAAATAACTTGATTAGTAATTATTGGTGCAGAACACTTGGGGAGTCTCTGCAAAAGATGAGGATGGGCGGTTTCACTGGAGCTGCCCGTCAGTTTGTCATCTAATTATGAGACTGTTCAGTGCCAAGACTCCAGACAGAGAGGGAAAAAAACCCTCAGTGTAATTGTATTGGTCATATTTTGTAGCCACTAATTACTTGCTTAGCAATTAATGTTTCTCTGGCTCGCTGGGGAGCTGTCATGGCCTTGGCTTGGGCCAAATAGCTCAGTGCTGCTCGTTGCAAAGCTTCCAGAGGTTGTTAAATGAGGGACTGGGTGGGGAAGGGGATGAGCCCTCTGCTTCAACCCCGAGCAGCCCTCCTGGGGCTCCGGGGCATGCCGGCGCGCACCGCGGGGATGCTGGCAACAGCCGTCGTGCTCCCACCCTCGTTACAACGGGAACAGGCTAACTGCTGTGCCTTGCCTTTTCACGGCACACGTATGTCNTGGGAACAGGCTAACTCCTAGTCCGTGTGCCATGCCTTGCCTTTTCACGGCACACGTATGTCGTATTCCCTGGAGAAAGACGGATCGGGGTCGGTGCTTCCAGCCGGGGAGGAGAGGCAGTGCCGGACCGGCCGTCTCCCCGCCAGAGGACGGGCAGCGCGCGGCAGGCGTGGGGGTGGCGGGTCCCACCGTGTCTGCCGCAGGGACGTCGCTGGGGTCGCTTGCTAAGCTTGCTTTTTATTTGACACGTGTGTAGCACCTCTGGCGAGCACAGCCCCTTTCTGATCCGTCCCCGGTGCCGGGGGTCCCGCCGTCAGCCTCGGCAGAGAGGGACGGGGCCAGGGAGCCTCCGGCCAGCCGAAAGGGGCTGGGGGGCACCGACGGGGTGCCCGCTCCCGGGGCCGTCCTGCACCGGTGCTGCAGGTGCCTTTGGTTCGCAGCGGGCTGCCATGGCCACGGCAGCACCCCTGTACCCCGCCACGCAGCCCCGACCCCGAGCCCGGCCGCTGCGGCTCCCACCAACGCCGCAGACGGCCGCTCTGCGGGTGCAGGCGAGACGGGGGGAGGCAGAGTGCGAGCCTGAGGGAGGGGAGCGACAGGCACTGAGGTTATTTATTGTTTACTGTTTGCTTCTAACGAGCATTTTCAGCTTATTAATTGTGGCAGGACGTGAGCTGGGTGAAAAGTGATTTGGACCCCGCTATCTAAGTGGTCAAACAGTTAAGTACCTATTTTACGCTCTCTAAACAGACATGGTAATTTTTCTCTTCACACACTGTTTTACACCAGCTTAATTCCAACGGTAAATTGAAATCAAATGAAAAGCAGCTCTCCAGCCCAGGCGGCCTTCCTGGCACACGTGCGTGAGAACAGCCCCCGCCAGGGAGCTGCGTCCCGGCGCCCGGGGCAGCAGAGAGACCAGCAGAGCCAGCGGACAGACGGACGGAGGAGGGCTGTGCCCGTGGCTGGAGTTGCTCACGTGTCTCCTTTGTGTGAAATACATGGCGGAGCTCCTACCATTACCACGGTGCTGTTACAAAATGAGACTGTCTTCAGCCTTGCAGGTGGCCGAGCCGTTTTTGGGTCTGTTGGCCTCCTGCAGCCGCAGTGTCCCCTGGCTCACAGCTTTCTGTTCCAGCCCTTCGCCCTCCAGCTCTCCGCAGCGCGCCCGCGCCATTTCGCTGTCCTGAATTCTGCAAAAGCTGAGGTGGTCACAGCTCACCCCACACTACTGTCTGTCCCCCCCCAGACCCTCACAGGTGGTGCGAAAGGGTGTCCACAGGTGAAGTCAAGAGAAACAGAGAGGCAGGAGAAGCACCACCTGAGGATGATGCGTTCCAGACGAGGGGGAGCATCCTTCAATGCACAGAAATAAAACCCCTCTCGCCGTGCGGGTTGTCTGCAGCGTGGTGGTGAGGACGGCGGGAGCTGGCACAGGAGGCAGCAGCTCAGACACACCTGCAGTTGCTTGGCCGTGGTCCACGGGGACCTCCAGCCCCGCCGCGCTGGAGGGAGACGGGGGGCTGGCAGTCGCCGGAGTGCAGGTGAGGGACACGCGGCCGTGCAAGTCTGGGACAAGGTGCTGGACCTGGGGTTGATGGCTCCACCTGAGCTCAGTGTGCTCATAAATCAAAATCTTGATGTGAACTTTAGCAGCATCCATAAATTCTTCATTTATCATTATTAAAGATATGTCAACATTCAAAAATTGATTTATAGCTGGTGATTTAGATCATGGATTGTCTCTGATACAGTAAACTATTCCTATCCAAAGCCCATCATGCAGTTTTCTACTTATTAGGAATTAATGACTCATAAAGCAGGGCCAGAACAGGCTGTTGGTGTGAATGAGGGGAAGGCTGCGACTGTTGGGGTTTCCCTCCTGAGTGAGTATGAAGGAGCCCCTGATAAACAGCTAATTGGGTCCGTGCAGCCTTTTGAACGCACCCTGGGCCGGGCTGGGGCTGTGGTGGGTCCCGGTCCCGCTCGGCCACCTGCGAGGCAGAGCCGTGCCAGCCCCCGTCAGGCTGCAACACCAGGTGCTCTCCTCTTAAATTTTACAATACATATGTTAAATCTCCAGTTCTCTGCACTGGCAAAGCTTTGAAGTCCTTTATCTCCAGGAAAGACCATCTGCTGCTTCAACGCCATGGAAACGGCTTTCGGCAGATAAAAACTTTAGTTTATCATTTTAATTCAGCACCAAATGCCATAAAGTCGATAATTTATCGTGAAGTTTACAAGGTATCTCTCTAAGTCTCTAGTATGGCTGTTGTTTGTTTCTAATGTTGTAGTGATTTTGCATTTGTGTAAGTGCCACAGAATTGACATTATATAGCGAGACAGATTGTCCTGTCTTAAACAGCATCTCATAGTAAACTAGCAGCAGCTGCTAAATTGATATGCTGTGTTGACATACCTTCATAAATAACATATTAAGTCCTAAAATAAAACTCTTCTAACATCTAAATTAAATGGAATCAAAGCTTAAATCATCAGCTAAATACACGTGCAGACGCCGGGCCGCGGTGCTGTCGGTGGGCGATGGGGCCGGGTTCGGCAGCGGCAGCTGACCCAGACCCCCCCTACGGCCGCCAGCGGGAGTGAAGGGAATATGGAGGTTCAGGTGAGGTTTGCTGACGAGGCTCGTTAAGCAAAGAACATGGTTCACTGCAAATTGCGTTCCTTGGATGCGGGGAGAGCTGGGAGGGGTGGCAAAACGCACAGACCCTGGCTGCCTCCCCGCCTGCTGCCTGCTCTCCTGCTCTCTAGAAGGGACGCGGCTGCCGCGGGGGTGACGCCACGGAACCCTCTCCTCCGTTTCATGGGACCGCGGCGCTGCCAGCCCCGACGCTTCCGAAAACGCCGCCGGGCAAGTCTCTTGACTGCGGCAGAGGTGGCGGCTGTGGCTGTGTTTCTGCGCGGTCGGTGTCGCTGGCTGCAGCTCTCGCAGGACCGTCACCCCGCGGTGCGGGCGCTCCCTGT
The DNA here is from genome assembly GCA_008711295.1 of Anarhynchus alexandrinus. Classification (NCBI taxonomy): domain Eukaryota; kingdom Metazoa; phylum Chordata; class Aves; order Charadriiformes; family Charadriidae; genus Anarhynchus; species Anarhynchus alexandrinus. Next base: position 528,326 of record VUYV01000252.1, read on the forward strand.
GCGCGGCCGGCGCAGACGTTGGTCCCACGGGGACGAAGCCGCCCCCCCGGGAGGAGCGGGCACCGCTCTGCGGCTGCAGCGGCCTCGCGCGTCCTGCTCTGTTTTGGGAGGGGGAATGGCTCTGGGAGAGGGTTTGTACAAGTCTCGTGCCGGTCTGTTGGTTCCTTTTGGCTTCGTAGAGGATGTTTTGCTTCCCAGTGCCTGATTACAAAACCTCCGCTCACCCACTGTGACATAAACCTTTGTATTTTGGTTAAAATATTACAGAGACATACTGGTGTGATAGAATGTGCAACATTGTCTCTAATAAGCAATTATATTTCATAATATGAATTAATTGAAATCTTACACTTAAACCACGTAGCTAATTACAGACCTTTTAGCTTAATAAAGATAGAGTGTGGAAAGGGATAATACATACGGTAATTATTGAGTTAAGCAGAATGTAATGCGCATCCGGGGCTCGCTTAGGACATTCTCAGTCAATACTTAATTACTTTACCGCTCTCTGAAGTCTACGTGGCATCTGGCTGCTCTGCTCGCGCTCCCCCTCCCGAGGCACGGTGGCTGCTGTGATTTACCTGCGTCTGCCCGTCGACGGTGGTCGGTGGGTGAGCGGGACACCAGGGCAGGGGGACGTGCCCGGCGGGGCTGCGTGTGGTCGCAGGCAGCTCTCGGTGCGTGCCGGCTGTTGCTCTGTGCGTCAGAGGGGCAAACGTGTGCTGGTCCGGGCATCCCGAGGGGGGTCTGTGCTGGCAGAGCTCCCCGGCCCCGTGCAGCCTGGCGTGCCCCGCGGAGACCCTTTGCTTCTCCCGCTTGCCGTGATTGAGCGTTGTTCCCGGCATCGCGCAGCCCTTACGGTAACACAGAGGAAAAATTTATTTAGCAAGGCTTAAGGTCAGATTTTGAGAGTTAACAGTTACAAGGTCGGGAACAGAGTTACAAGAAAAAACAAAACGTAAACCGCATCCTGCGCCGAGCGTGAGGGCCAGGCTGCTCCTCGGCTCCCGTCCCGGTGCTGCAGGGCAGCACGAGGGTGCGCAGAGCCCCGCTCCCTGCCTGGGGCTCTCTGTGGCCCCGTATCAATTACGCTCACTGCCAGTGGAAATGAAGGCATCGCTCCTTGTGCCTTCCTACGGGTGGGGATGGATGTGGAGCCATCTCAGACCCCACTGCCACATTCCCTTGTGGGGACACTTGGTGAGGCTAAACCTTGTGTGAACAGCCCCAGAGAGCTGTCAGCACTGACCGCAGCCATCCCGGCGGTGTAGCGATGGGCCGACAGCCGATGTGAGCTCAATGACTGGATGTGAACTTAATGACTGGCAGGCGACGGGACTCGCTGGCTGGGGAAACTGGAGCTTGACACAAAGCCAGAGGTGTCTGGCCAGAAAATTCTGTCCTGTTTGGGAAAGGCCACTGCGATGCTGCAACACTTGAGCTTACGAACAGCTCCAAAAAAACAGCAGTAAGTGGGATGTGGGATAAGATGTACTGTGGGTACCTCAGCACGCGACCCGGGCAGCGCAGCGAGGCAGGCACCCCAGCGCGGCAGCGCGGGGGACCGAAACTGCACACACTGCCATCGAGTGTGAGACAAACTTGGCTAAACCACAGCAAACAGAGATTAGAGCAAGAACGGCAAAGGCGAGTAAGAACCAGGTAAAGCCGGCAGCCGCGGGGCCGTGGTGTGGGGCGGTGGGATCCGGCTGGGGGGACCCCTTGGGGCTGGGAACGCGCTGCAGGCACAGGGCGCTGACGGCTCGGGGCGCTGGAATATTTCAGAGGAAAATGCAGGAGTAAGGTAACTGGGACAAATTTGTTCCTACGAAGTGCAGTCTGTGTGTCAGGCCTGGTAACGCGTTCTGCTGTAAGCGGAGTTCACCAGCTACAGACGGCTGCCCCGGAGAAAGACCTGAGTCCATCACTGCGTCATAGGAGGATTCCCTCTGGCCGTCAGTATCACCGTCCTCTGTCACGCGGAAAATGGCCTGAGCTGCTTCACACGGAGGCTTTTCCGGCAGACGCACAGTGGTCTCGTGGGGCTCGAGCATCGCGCTGTGCGTCGCGGGTGCCCGTTCGCCCTCTGACGCCTTCGTGCGTGCTGCGGGTGGGGGCTCGGTCCCATCCCGTCGTGGGCACGGCCGCGGGCAGGGCAGCGCGTCGGGGGATGCGCCTGCTGCTGGCGGTGGTGCGGGCCCTGGCAGCACGGGGCCGGGGTCCCGCCGGCGCCCACCCCCACCTCTGCAGCAGGAGGTGCCACAGCCTCCACCCCGCACAGGCAAAATGCTAATTTCTGTCTGAGCAAGAGCCACTAATTGTATGTATGTAAGCCCCTTCCGTGATATTTGATTTGTGCTTCACGCAGCACCCCTGCAAAGGGTTTGAACAGGAAGGAAAGCCCCCTTTTGGGAAGAGAGGCTGTATGATTAAGCAGCTCTCTTCCTTTTCGCTCAAGTACTGTGCTCGTTGGCAGCTGCTCTGTGCCTGCAATAATTATGTCAAAGCCTGGGGTGCCATCAAGGGTCTCTGACCATCTGCAAGTGAAGAGCTGCTTTCCAATTACTAGCACTGGCATCTCGTGTCCTCTTTGGTCCAAGCTGATGTTTGCTGAAGGATATTGGAAGAATTAGTAGATATATTTCTCTCTAATCCTGTCCCAAGCGACAGCAAAATCAAACTAAAAAGCACCAGATCATGTGCTGTTGTTTTAGGCAATAACCCAGTGGTATTAATGAAGGTTTTTATCATTCTGGGGGCTGCATTGATTTAGAGAATGAAATATCCAGGGTAACAAAGCCGGATGAATTAAAGGCTTAACAGCGTGAAGAGGTATTACAGCACCGCAAATTCTTCGCAAACTTGTTTGGTCTACCCCACTCCTTCTCGAGACCGATGTCCCGGCCAGGCAGCGTTATCCTTCCTTCCGAGGCTGTTCACGCGCGCAGTTGCTGGCTTTCCTCTTTCTAGGAAGGAGGCGTTAGGGGAAGGCAGACCGTGGCGGTGCTGCTGCTGGCCCCGTCCCTCGCAGGCGACGGCTGCCCGCCCCCCCCGGCCCCGCGGCACGACCTGCCGGCTGCGGCGATGGGACTTCCCGTCCCCGCGGCCGGAGAAGGGGTGCCTTGCTCATGGACACGCTGCGGCCAGGGGACAGGCAGAACGGCGGAGGGGTTGCACTTCGTATGAGGTGTACTGGGCAGGGACGCAGCGTGGGGGGATGTTGGGGGGGCTCAAAAAGCCAGGGAACCATTTGTCACTGTCTGTGCTTTGGCTTATATTTGATGAGCCAAATAATATAAATAAATGGGCTGTATTTGCAAAGGTGATGCTTCTGCGTTTCTAACTGGCACGAACAAGCAGCTTTGGGGAAGAACATCGGGGCGTGGATGTTTCTGAGAATCTTCTTCAGTCTTTGCTCTTCTTTCCTGGCAATAGCAGCAAGCTCTCAAGCACCTCTGCTCTCTAATCTAATCAGTCCTGGGGAAACAGCGTTTGCCGCAGTGTCTGACCACTTAGGTACCCCCCAGCGGAATAAATACCAGATGTATTTTGTGAGAATGGCCAAAAGCTATCCCAGCACCTTTTAACGCACAGACAGGGTCTCCGGAACCTGGACCTCTTCCTGCTTTGTGCTGCTGCTCCGAATTCCACCGCTGCCGGCTTTGAGCAAGACTGTGGCAGGCAGGTTTGTCAATACAGAGGAGGATGTGTACGGGGGGAACTCCAGTATCGAGAAGTAATTACTGTTCTCTCTAAAGCCCTGTGAGGAGGACTAATGCAGCAGCTCACAGTACAGCTCGGTACTGGTGCTCGTGTTTATTTATACGGGTAAAGAGAAAAAAGCTTTTCAAAGGGTGTAAACAGCTGCTTGTGACCATAGTCCAATGACAAGACATGCTTGCAACCACCGTGGTTAAAAATGGCACCTTTGAACGCGTGGCTTTGCTCCCCCGTGGGTCTGAGCTCTGCATCGGCTCTGGCCGTTCCCGCGGGGGCACAGCCCGTCCCCGTCCCTCGGAGCCCGCGGGTGAGGTGCTGGGCTCCTGCCGGCTCCTGCCGTGTTTGCCATTGCCCTGGCAGGAGCTCCCGAGGAGGGGACACACGTCTCATCCTCTGCCTCTGCTGCGGGTGCCACGTCTGAGCCAACTGCACAGACGCCACTGCTGGGGGCCGCGGGGAGAGGGGCTCTCCCGGGCGCGCGGAGATGCGTCGGAGCGGGGATGCACGGCTGAGTGCGGCGGATCCGCTGGGCACAGGGCAGAGGGGCGGCTGTGCCGAGGGATGGGGACGGGAGGCAGAGGCGGCTCTGCGAGGACGCGCTAGTCCGACTCTGGCTTCCAGGTGGCAGGGAGAGCCCTAAAGTACTGCTAAATTACTACTCAATTTCTTATGGACCTGGTCCAAATGCCACTTTCCTGACTACATCACACGTGTTTTCCAAGCAGCAACCAGACGGGGTGGTAAGGCAGGGAAAATCTGATTAGTCCTGTTAATACTCTGTCATTAGAGCTCAAGCGGTGGGAGGTAATGGTCCCTCGGGGTCCATCTGCCGGGGGAGCGTGAACCTGGCAAAGCTCTGGCTCTGGGTCCAGCCTCTCCTCCCGGAGACAGGAGAGCGGCTTCTGCCGGATGCCGGGTGGGCTGGTCCAGGCAGGGCAACGCCGCGGTGCCACGGGGACGCACAGCCGGCATCCGTCCTGGCACTGGCACAGCCCAGGAGCCCTGCTCTGTGGCGAGGGACCGCCTGGCAGCGTCAGGACCCCCTTAGGGACAGCTCAGGCACTCGGTGTGACGCTGCTGCCTCCAATATGGACGGATGGCCGCGCGTCTGTCAGGCTGAACTGTCCGGGAGATGCCCTGGTCTCACAGACGTGTTGGTGGGGTCGGCGCGGGAGCTGCTGCACCAGAACTGCTGCTGCTGCGCTGTGCTGCAGTGCTGGGGTTTCCCTGGGGATGCGTTAGGGGATTTATGGGTGTCTTCCAAGGTTTTCTCCTTTATGATTCTTGATGAGTAGATAAAAGGCCCATTTCTTCTTTTAATGGAGTCTCTGATGTTAATGGCCTCCCTCCAGTCAGATTAAGGTGCTTTGGCCTGTTTTGCTCTAATAGAGGATGATTGAGAAGCGTCTGGCTGCTTCACAGTTGGCTTCCTCGCACGTCTTGCTGTGCCGCGCCGCTGCCACCCCTGCCGACGAGAAGTTTCCTGGAAATTAAAAAAAACCCCAAGGCTGGAGGAGCTCATCCCATTCCTTCTCAGAGGCCCCAGCGCTCCCTCTGCCCGGCCTCTTCCCTGCTGCGGACACGTCTTGGACCACCCCAGGGAGTGCGTGGCTGCAGGGTGGGAGTGGGGAAAGGCTGTGCTGGGGCTGCTCCCCCCGTGCGGAGCTCCCGGGTCAGATGGTGCTGCAGCCACTGCTGTCCCTGTCGTGCCGCCCACCCCGCCAGCCTCGGCCACCTCCCGCCGTCCAAGGGCAAAGCAAAGCGCCGGAGTCCGCAGGGTAATCGGCACTATCAGAGGCACTCGTGTGTGCAAGAGGGTGTGAAACGCAGATGGATGGAGGACCCTGGGGAGAGGGAGAGAACAAGGGGGGACGTGCCCATGTCCCTGCTCAGGCTGCGGCAGCGGCGCGGGCGCCCCGGTGCCCCCGTGCCCCGCTCAGCCGCGGGCGTCTCTGAATCGGTACGGATCAACTCCCTGAGCTGCAGTCTCGTGGTATTAACGAGGCACCATTTCTGCATTTTAAGTGCGTGCTCCTTGATGTTGTCCTGCCTCAAAATGATCCTGGAAATGTATCGTCTACTTAACTGCCTTTTAATTAAAAGTCGGGGATATTAGAAAAGAGAAATCAATTCCTGTCACAATTAAGACTTGGTTTGAACAATTGCAGCGTGTTTCAGCGAAGGATCCTCTCTGGACTTATTGATCTGTATTGTCATAATGTCTGCTTTATTACCATGGCTCAGATGGTCTTAAATGAATATTTTGCCTGAATTATGCACGTCATCTGGCAGGCAGAGGAATCTGCCTGCTGCCAGTCAGAGTCTGCAGGGCTTCCGCGCCCCCGCGCCTGCCCGCCGGGGCTGGGGCTGGGGTGAGCAGCCTCGGCCCCTACGGTGTTGGACTCATCTGTGAGCGCGATGCTCGCACCGAGGGCCCGGCGCCTGCTGGAGCAAGTGGGGAGTCTCAGGGATTGCAGCCCCAGCAACGGTCTGCAAGCCTGGAGGTGGCCGTGGCGAGCAGTACCGCGGGAGCAGAAACCAGCGACCGGCAGCACCCACCGGAGCATCCCGCACCCCGCGCGGTGCCGCGTCTCCCTGCCAACGGGAGCGGGACCGGGACCAGGAGGGCAGGCTGGCACCGGGGCTGGAGCCTTCCCCGCACGCGGCTGTGGCTCCGACAGCTGCCGAAGCCTCCCTCTCCCTCTCCCTCTCCCTCTCCCTCTCCCTCTCCCTCGGGGCTGTGGGGAGGACTCCGGTGCTCTCCCCTGTGGAAGTGACAGGAGAGTAGGAGGCTGATTAATCAAAATCTAACATGATGAAGGACCTTTTTAAAGGCAGAAGACGTCCCAGTTATGGTTTCTCTGCCTTTTAAAAGTTCTTGAAAACTAGGGGGTCTTGGAGGAAAGAAAATTGATTTCTCATGGTTTCTTTTGTACCTCAGGGCAGAAAGTACATTCAAAGGGGCCCTGACATGAAATGTCAGAGTCTCTGTTGCTGCAGCTGATAATGAGATCTCTCACAGACAAATCAAAACACCTGGATTTCACCACAGAGGAGCTACTGGTTTAACCCAAGACAGTGGGATTAGGAAGAAGAGAGGGCACGTGCTAAAATCTTGTCTGCCGTGGAAGCAGAGGTGGCAGTGGGAAAGCCGCAGCCGCCGTTATCCTGTGGTCGGGGCCGCATCCCGCTGCCTCGCGGTGCCTGGCGCATCCCGCGTGCCCTGCGGCTGTGCCGTCTGCCAGCACCCACCCGCTCGCCTCTCGCGCTGCCGCCGCTCTCCCTCTCGCTGTGATCCCCCGGCAGCAGCTCCTGTCGCTGCTTTCTCTTCTCCTCCGCGCTCCCCCCAGCCCCGCTGCCTGCTCGCCCACCGCCGCGCCGCCCGGAGACGGGGGCTGGGGAAGGAGAAACCCCACCGCCTCCACAGCATTTCTTGTAAACCAGTGGCCATGGCTCCCAAGGCTGCAGCCTGGTAGATACCATTTGCTTTGTGGTAAATAGGATTCACATAATAACTTCTGGCTCTTATTAATGCATTTAATCTACAGACCTCAGGAGCGCTCAGGCAGGGAGAGGTGAGCCAGAGAAAACCAGGAGAGAGAGAGATGCTCAGAAAAAGAGAAAAGAAGCAGAGAAAAGTGAGTGGGATGAACTCTTTACCTCTTTATCCCATTAGCACATTCACCACAGATTGCAAAATCCCGTTCGGAGCGGGCAGCTGGCGGAGCTGGAGGGCAGCTCGGGGCGCTCGGTGCCCGGCGGTGGCTCCGGCTCTGTGGCGGTGCCTGGGTGCGCAAGTGGGGTGTCGGGGACCCTCCAGCCCTGCCGGCCCCCGGCCCCGAGTGCCTCCCCCTGGCCGGGACAGCCTCCAGCTTTGGTCTGTGCTCCTCTCGTTTGTGGGTTAAGTGACTCTCAGGCTGCGCGTTTGTGCCTTTGGTGTATGACTAATTGGAGAAGTGTCTAATCGTGTCCTCCACCGATGTTACTGTTACGCAGCCTGTGATTAAACACGCTGTCAGCCGCTGCTGTTTACAGATAATAATGCTGCTTTCTCTCCATTCTTACACTATCAGCCTCATTAGGAAGGTTTATGGACAAATTAGTCAGTCTGGGGTTGAAGAATGTCTCAAATGCATCCACTGAGCACTGCAGCCTCCGACTCCGGCTGGCCGGGGAGTGACTCTGGTGACACCAAACCCGGCCCCACACCAGGGTGACCCCCGGCCCTGGATCCTCACTGCTGTGCCCCTGTTGGCGTTCTTCACGGAGACCCTTGCAGGGGTGCAGTCCCTGCTTTTGCTGCCAGACTGGAGACAGCAGTAAGTGTCTGGGTTGATAAAATTCTCTTTGATGCTTCATTACAGCAGAATCTGCAATACACGCAAAAAGATGCTCTTTTTCCACTCTTGCCGAATGAAACATTCATACATTTCCAGAGAAAGCTCCCGGTACGGATGGTGCATGGCCTGTCACATACAGTAGGAGCAAACTGCAGCTGCAGATGGGAACAGGTTGTTTCTGCCATTTGTTATTCTTTCCCCTAATTATAATGCAGATTGGACACTCTCTCCAGCATTTCCTCCTTTTCTGTTTATTTAAGCAGTATCTTTGTGAACCTACGTGGCAGTCTTGCCCTGGGACATGAGTGCACCGTTATAATGAAACCGAATTTATTGCTTCCCTGAGCTTCAGGCCTTTTCCCCCAATGCCCCTTCCACCGGCGACCAGAGCGGGGCCAGGATGCGCTGGCCGGGGAGGGACCCTCTCTCCCTCTCTCCGTCGTCGGGACAGGGCCGGCAGGACCCCCGTGGCAGGCGTCCCGGGGACAGCTTGGCCGGCGGCTGGTGGTCCCTCTCCAGGGGCTGTATCGGCCCCGGCACGGTGGCAGGCGCAGCGGAGGCACCCGCCGGCGCGGGAACCCGTCCAGCTCTCCGCGGCACTCCAAGCGCTCTGTAATTACCAGAGAGCTTTAATGGAGCTGGACACACCGTGCTGGTGCCTTATTTAGAGTCTGCCCAAGTGCCGAGTCCTGGAGTGCAAAATGCATCTAGGAATTAGCCCCAGCTGGAGTGAATTGCTAATTATCATTTGCAAAGTATATTACCCTCTTTTATCATGGACAAATGAAAAAGACTCGCTCTGCATGCCCTCCCTGTCACCCTCACCCCGTGACTAAGGGATAATTGGCGAGTGCCTTGTGGTGATTGAGTTACAGAGTAGGTCCCGAAGTGTCTTTCTTCATCAGCGTGTCATGCAACTTGCGCCTTTGATTGCCTAATGAGTGGGAGCCAGAGCAGCGCTCACCCCGAGGAAATCCGCTCTCGCTCAGTGCCGTAACTTCAGTGCCCTCGTTGTTAAGGGACGTTTACTGCCACTTTATTGAGGGGCCAATAAAGTTAGAAATCTCGGTAATTGATTTTAAACGGTAATCAGCACAAGGACTTAAACATAAAAAAACTCTTAACAAATAGGGGAAACACTGTGACTCAGGGAAACCCACACCCGAGGCGCGCTGGCACTCTGGGGTCCCCCTTTGGGGGTGTGCACGTCCAGAGCTGTAGGTCCCCTCAGGAGCAGCATGAACCAGCCTGGCACTTACTTGGTCTTCAAATTTACAAAGGTTTGGGTTGCAAATTCAGCACAGCACTGCTTGGAGCAGTTGAGGGAGGTCTGGGAAGAGCGCGGGGTGCCGGCACAGGGGACAGCCTCCGCCATAGCCCTCTGGAGCATCCTTCCGCGGCTCTCGGGGACGTACGACCAGCAGAACCGGTCTGTCTGGAACGCGTCTGACCATGAGCGATGGCCACACACTGCAGATCCCTTTGTAAAACATAAACAGCCTGCTGTGGAATGATTTCCGACGCCACTGAAAATGAAAAACCTAATGACAGCACTTCAAACAGAACTGCTGCAAATCTCTATAAGTGATTTTAATGAAACCAGCCAGGAATACAAGGAGAGCAAATCAAAGCTAGGACAACTCCTTTGTTCAAATTACACGTAATTGGTACCAAAATTATGATAATGGTTGTTTGCACCATTATACTTGAGGTGTATCATCATTTCTATCACAGACCTCGGCTCTCAGAGGCTCAGACACCCGAGCTCTCAGTCTGCAATTCTGTCTTTCAGCGGCAGTAAGGGCAGCAGCGGCAGCAGCAGCAGCGGGGCCGGCTGAGTGCGAAGATGTCTGTCTGGGCAAAGACTGGGGTGTCGGCGTCCGGCCCTGTGTTCGGCACCACCGGCAAAGCATCTCTGCGGGGCAGGACCTGCCTCCCGCGGGAGCTGGGGACTCTCTCCAGTCCGGACCCCCCCGGCCCGGCAGTGGCTGTGCCTCCATGGCGAAGGTCTGCGCTTGCTGCCGGCAGCGAAGGGGCAGGGGGGCTCCGGGGGGCTCCGGGAGGCTCCGGGGTCCTGCGGGCGATGGGATGGCATCGGCCCCGGTTGTAATCTGCATCGGCTGTGGGAGAGCGGGAGGTCGGCATTCCTGACCCTAATGCTCAGGATGACTGAACGGGTGGGGCAGGACACGGTCCCAAATTCACTATGTTTACTTTAAGTAATTGGACATTAATTAACACTAAATTACAGCTAGATTCCTCTGGGGCTTTAAATTACTTTTTTATAGGCTCCAAATGGTTTCCTCTTGGTTATTCCCACCCAGGGGAGTGTCGGAGCCGTGGCCAGTGGCCGGTCAGTGGTGACTGCCACCACCCTCAGGGGACGTGCCGGCGCCCCGGCTGCCGCGCGCGCGGGGCATTTGGGGGGGAGCAGTGCGGTGGCCGAGGGAGGGCAGGGTCCGTCCGGCGCAGCGGGCTGGCGGCCGTGCCGGGCACCACCACCGGCTGTGAGAGGAGCTCCCCTGCCCCTCTCCTGGCGACCAGCAACTCCATGCGAAATGCCGGAGCCACCCGGCCACCGGGACGGGTTTGCTGCAGTTTTCCCACGTGTCCGCCGTTAGCAGGCGACAGCGGGTCTGTGCGCCTTCGCGCTGCCCGTTCTGCGTGCTGGCACAGCAGCGCTGGGGGCCGAGGGACCTTTGAGAGCGGGGGCAGAAGCACCGGTTTACTCAGCAAGGACCAAAATGAACCAATTCCTCCCCGTGCTGGGACAGAGCTGAGCAAATGCAAACTGTCGCTGTCTCCTGGGAAAATTAAAGGTAGTTCTTTCTCCTCTGCGCGTTCCAGCCCTGCGCCGGCCCTGCGCGAGGCGCTGAGCGCTGCTGCCGGGGGGTGGGATCGGGTTTGTCCGGCTTCACTACTGCCTGGGCTCCCTCGGCTCTCCGGGCTCAGGGGTTTATACGCCACTGTGTGACTGATGAAAACCCGCTATCAGACAGCTGATTGCCTTTTTTTTTTTGTAATCCTTCGAAATCTCCTTTCTGATACTAATCACCCGTGCAGGGCCCTTGCCCGTCTGGCCCCCCGCTGCGGGTGGGTTTCTGCCCGGCCCCCTGTGCTGAGCCCGCTTTCGGCTGTGGAGGGGCAGGAGGGGTTGGGGGAGCCCCGGCAGACCCCCGGGAGCTGCAGGGGCTGTGCCGGCCCCAGACACTGCCAAAGGAGATCCCGAGGGTGGCGGGCCTGCCTTCCCCCGGCAGTTGGTGGCTTTGCCGGCCCCGTGCTCTCGGCACTGGCTCCAGCTCTGCCACGCACCCCCGTCCCCACGTGCCACCGACACAGAGCTGCACGGCTGTGGGTCTGAGTCCCCTGGGAGCAGCACAGGGAGTCTAATTAATGCATGTAATAGATCTGCAGAATTAGGTGGCCCGTCTGCTCTTGTGCATCCGTTGGTTCCTCCTCCGCAGAGATAATTACATCAGACAGCTCTTAAAATAGGCGCTTTTTCCCTTCCAGGGTTTCTGTGAGCGGAGCTGAAGGCAGCACGGGGACTCGCGCTCGGCCTGGGCTGCGGCACCGGGACGGCCGTGTCCTGGGAGCGCTGCTGAGCCCGCGCCCCGCGACGCCGGGCGAGGTGCGGCAGCCTGCCGCGGTGAGAAGTGCCCCCGGCTCCTTGTCCCTGCCGCCTCTCGCCCCTGCCCTGCGGGACGAGCAGGAGGGCGCTTGGCTTCTGGTTGTCCCCAGCAGGGCCGGGGAGGCGGGAGGCTTTCGGCCGGGTCTAAGCAGCGCGAGGATGAAAGTCCCGAGGAAGAGCGGCGCTGCACGGCGTTCCCGGCGGCTGCTCCTGCACGGCTGCCGCAGCTCTCGCCCCTGCCACAGCCGCCAGTGCGACCGGGCACGGCGGCAGCCGGACGGGCCCATGCGCGGTGCGCGCAGGTGGGATGGCAGCGGGGCAGGCTGTCGGCGCGGCGAGGGCAGTGCTGCCCGCTGGCACCCCCGTGCGCCGGGGCAGTGCACGGAGCAGAACGAGGAGGGCTGTCACACGCGGGTGCAAAGTGTCAGTGAGATAAAGCACGAGAGTTTCGCCCAGGGACCGTTTAGTCGCTGGCACTAACTTGCCGGCGTTGGGCCCTGTGGGGTTCGGGGCCGCAAGTGATGCGCTGAGAGCGCTGGAGCCTGACAGGAGGGGGGGACGGGGCTGCTGCCCGGTGGGTGTGGGGTGCGGGAAGGGCACGGGGCACCAGGGGAGACCCGATTCTGCAACGTGGTTTGCGTCACCTCTCACCTCTGCCGGCTGCTTGGCTCCGCGCGGCAGAAAGTACCGCATGGCATCACCCCCCGCCAGCCCTCCTGCTGCCCCCCGAGTGGGGGGCGAGGTGGGGAGAGGGCGACGAGTCCTGAGCTCAGTAAATGTCTTGGCTCGCCCTTCAGAGACTGCCACCAGATTGCAGCGCCTGGATCCCTCCTGTCTGGCTCTAATTAATAGCGTGTGATAATTTGTCTCCAGTTGAGTTGGAATTTAGCACTGAGTGGATCCTTGCCCCCAGCGAAAGGCTGGGCTTCACACTGATGATGACAGAACGGAGTATTACTTATATAAGCGTAATGATCTTACGCTGCCTGGAGCTCTGGATTTTCTCAGTATATGACAAATGTGAGGCATTTAAAAAAATTAGACACTTACTATATTTTACATTATTTTCTAGAACGTGGACCTCTGTGGGTTGCCTAGAAATCCATTAACAAGAAATGTAAAGATGCTTAAAGGCATTTACCCAGATTAGCTGCCTCTATGCAGTCAAGGATCTTTTATGTGATTACCTTAAAAGCTAAAGAGCTGCTGCAAAACATTTATAGTACAGACATCCTGAAGAAAAGAGTACACATCTGACAGAAAAATTAAGCCGTTAAAAACAAATGCATAGCTCTGGTTGCTTTTATTTTCAGACAAACAACATAGAAGGTAAAAGGAGTTAATACACAGAGTGTTTTCCTTTTGCAGCCCGTGACGCAGGGCTGTGCAGCTTTGATCGTGAGATTTATGGGGAAGCTTTACGTTAACTTTTATTTTTGCTGTGATTTCTACCAGTTATCAGCGAGGAGATGGTGCAGGGATGAGGCGGCGCTGCCGGCAGCAGGCGGTGAAGGCAGCGGGTGCGACGGAGCGCGGTCCTCCTGGGAAGTGGTGTCCGAGCCCCGGGATGAGCCGGGGGCAGTGGGCTGGCGAGGCGCCGGCAGTGCCCGGTGCGGATCGTTTGAGCCCCACTAACTCTCCCGCTTTCCTGTGCGGGATATTCCCTTCGTGCCATATACGTTGGTGCTGCATCGCTGCTGCCTGCTCTGCTCCGAGTCCAGCCTCGTCACTGCAGAAGCAGCAAAACTTGTCCCGGGGCATGGTTTTGTGACATGCCCAAAACGGCACGAAATTGCACAAATCCCTTGTTTTCTGTTGTAAGAAAATCCTTTCAAGTGTGGAAGAGGAAGGAGAGGTGCAAGAGCTTCTGCGAGGTTTCCGCCTGCTCCTTCTTTCGCCAAGGGCAGCTCTTACCGCCACACACCGTGGCCGCGTCCTCCTGGCTCCTTTGTCCTTTAGCATAAAAAGTCAGTTGTCAGCAAAAGAGGCAAAGTTTTGTTTTTCAGTCCAGATCTGGCTGTCCTCCCACTGAGACTTTCAGCTCTTTATCTCAGGAATTGATGGTCTCGGATTCTGATCCTCTTTCCTTGGTGTTTGTATTGATTTTTTTTTTTTCCAGGAGGGTTATTTTCACTGTGGTTTCAAAACTATCCTTCTGCCTCCACTTACAGCAGGTAATAGCTCAGCTCGGCGAATTACACATTTTCTGGGCCGTTCTGGCCCCAGCTCTTTGCAGAAGTCCCCCGGCAGTCTGGAGCCCGGATAACCAGGCGTCCGTGCTTTCCCACTCCCGTCTCTCCGGGCTCATCCCGTGGCTGCGGTCGCACGGGGAAGCGGGGTCAGGGAAGGTGCCCGTGTGCTGGATGTGCGCGACAGAGGGGACCAGACAGTTTTCCTCTTCCTTCGCTTACAGAAACCGGCCCCTCGTTACGCCGCTGGGGCTGGAGCAGACGGTGGGTGCGCTGTGCTGCCCGGGGACAGCATCCCCCTGCCCTCCCGCGGGGCCATGTCCTTGGCGCTGCCTCGGCGGTGCCGCAGCCCCTCTGTGCGCCCGGAGGCCCGGCCCCGGTCGTCAGCTGTGCCCGATAATGAATAAATCCAATAGTCTCAATTTAAATGGCTGCTCTGTTTCCTTCACCCCAGCAATGGCTTTTAGTCATCCGGTCTTGCCAAAGAAAAATTCATGAGATCATTTCCCCCAAACAACATGATACTTCAAAATCGTAATTAAAATACCTCTGGCTGTTCTAATATTAAGCTTTTATAAGTGCTTGGAATAATATTTCAGATAAATGGAAAATCTTTGTACTCTATTAGCATGATATACCCTTCTTCTAATGAAACGTATCTCTACCATCAAATCCTCCATATACATTGAAAATGCTCTTCCCTGTTCGGTTCTTCAGTGACAGGAATGCGTACACCTCCCATGGGTCGCGGTGGTGAATGGAGCTACCCCAGGGGTCCATATCGATTTGCTTCATGACATTAATACCTTCCAGTGTACCAGCAGCAAGATCCTGCACATGAATACTAAATGGGAGGATGTTGTGCCCCAGAGGCTGGTAAGCGAGATCCCATATATTACACCATGTGAGTTGTGTGTCATATTAGAGCAATCTAGTTTTAAAGGGCATCTTTCAAGCACAAACTAGCTTTTTCCCACACTTGACTGATCACACAAATAACTGTGATTAAAGGTCAAGTGCCTGGGTTTTTCTATTTTACTTCTTAAAAATTTATATGCGAAAGAAAACCTAGAAGTTAACATAGCATGAAATTGTTATGCGGTTATGAGCCTTTAACGACAACTAAATATCACTTTTCTTCCTGGGTGGCTTGAAAAATCTCCAGTAATAATGGGTCACTTCTGGTTTCCACTTGAGGAAGATTATAAATAAACCCTGTCTTTTGCTTCCCTGCCCTGTAATGGGATGGAGGGAGAGTTTTAACCGGATGAACTTGCGACCCCCGTCACCGGGGCTGTACCCTGGGCTCGCCGGGAGCTCCGGGGCGGCAGGCGCGAGGTGGGACCGTGGGCCGGCTGGAAGCACCGGTGCGCTGCGGCAGCGCCGCGGCAAAGCTCCGGCCCGTGCTGAGCTCTCCCAGACGGAAAGAGCATTGATAAATGGACGGGGATTTTCTCGCGGGTCCAGTTAACACAGAGGAAAGGTAGTGGCCGTGTTTCCAGGGGGGTGAGAAGTAGAGGGAGAGCTGGGTCACCCTCCGGCTTCAGGCGTCCAGCTGGGCTGTCTGCGCCCCGTTACGGGTCTCTGCCCCCGGTCTGCCGGGCTACCGCTAACGAGGCCCCGAACAGCGGTGTCCAGGGCTGAGCTGGAATATGGGCAGTCGGTGCTTTGGGGTGGGAGGGGAGTGCTGGAAGACATGGAGCGCAAGTGGAAATATTAGAGGTATATGTCCGCAAATCCAATTGTGAATCTTCATCGTGCTTGAAAAAGGTTTCCTCCATCTCTGCAGAATGGCCACGGCAGCAGCATCTTCCTCTTAACTGGCCAAGAGCCCCGGATTTCCAAGAGATTTACACTCAGGTGCAGCGCCTCCCAAACCACTCGAAAGCAAACATGCCTTAGGTGTTAAAAATACGCTCAGAACAGTAATATTCCCGTGGAGGAGGTTAAGGAAACATTGTGCTCGGGGTTTTGAGCCTGTACCTGGGTTGCTCAGGATCCCTGATCCTGCAGGGACTTTCATGTATGGTTAAATGTATTCCCATGGGTAGTCTCACGACTTCAGGAAGAGAGTACTTAGAAGCTGGAGCATGAGGCAAATGAACTCCAATCACCATAGCTAATTAATCTTATTATGCAATGTGCAAATCTGAGTCTGACTGGCAGCAGGCTTCGGTAGGATACCTGCTGCAGTAAACTCATGCATGCGTGAGGCACCGCAGCATTCAGGCTTTAGTGTCTAACACTTTAAGGTGTTTAAGCACAGCGTGTTTGTGCAGACACATGAGGGACGGCGAGCGCTGGGGGTGCCCCTCCGCAGGGCTGTGGGGCTGCGCGCAGGGCTTGGCCTGTGGTCCGAGCACCCACCACCGTGAGCGGGGGCTGCGCCCACCCGGCATGTGTGAGATGGAGACCCAATATTTTTATTCCAGACTTGCAGTGTTTTACATTTGACAGTACATAATCACAGCAAAGGGAACATCCCACAGGAACAAGTGTTGCTACATAAGCCAGCTTTGGTGTCACGGTTTCAGCCATCAGGTGGGAAACTGACGGGCGTTCAGCCTGACTAAATTTTGCAGGGACCTGCAACACCTACAATCAGTGATATCAAACTTTGCTGAGTTCCTCCCCCGGTGCTGGAGGCTGTGGGCCTGACAGCACGCACCTCGCCTGCGGCAAGCTGGGAATTACCTCCCCCGGCCAACCTGCCCGCAGCCTCCCCGCGCGGTGCTTGCGGCCGCAGCGCTGCCCTTCGCGCAGGGCTGGCAGGACCCCCCCTCCCTGGGGCTGCCTTTTCCTGGGGTTTCTTTCTGGCCACTCGGACTTTTACGGCAGCCGCTGGGCTTGCAGGACCTTGAGGCAAAGCTGGGGGTCAAATTCCAACCCAGAAAGGCAGAACAGAGTGCTTGACATAAAACTGGGATTCCCGGGCATCGCTTGCAGGCAAGGGCAGTGACGCCACCTGCCCCGCTCCCTCCTGGCGCCTGTGGTGCACAATAAGGTACTGACTCGCCGCTGACTGCCTGATAATGGCAGCAGGGAGCAAAGGTCAGCCGGTGGGGGACCCCACAGCGCTGTTAATTACAGCTGTGACAACAATGCCGCAGTGTCTCAGCGTCAGCAAGAGCTGTCCGTGCCACAGCAGTGCTTTGGTGTCCATGGGGAGGGCAGTGGCCGCCCTCGGCAGCGGTACCGGCACCCCAAAGCTCAGCCCCGCCGTGCTCAGCCCGGTCCGGCACGATCCCGCCCCACCGACCGTACAGCGAGGCACAGCTGGCGGCAGCCGAGCTGCAGCTGCCGTCATTAGGCTCCAGCGTGAACGGCGCCCCCGCCCTCGCCCCGCCCCTTCTCGCCGAGCGCCCCCGGCGGCCGCCGCGGATTGGCCGTGCCGGCCCTTGGCCACGCCCCGGCGGCGGCGGTTGGCGGCG